>JARHVA010004069.1:632500-1055000 GCA_037957365.1 Torreya grandis
GTTTTTTAACCATAACCATACTCAGTTTCTTCTTTTCCCTTTCTAAATAATAAGCAAGAAATTTATTGAAACATTCTAGCACACCCAGTGCAACCCTTGTGTCTTTATTTGGGTTCTTATTTGCTTGAATATTCTCTCTATTCTATGCTCATTAATGAAATCAAAACTTTCTTTTGGGCTTAAAATTAAGTGCATAAATCGACTGCTTGATAATTTAGTCCACATAGCTTAACTTAAAAGTAAAGTAATCTATTATAGCTTCACTCTTTGTTGCACACACTCAATCAAACCACTTTCATCAATTAAACATAAAATAAACTTGAGACAAGACCTAACTAGGATTTTATCACCTAATGGTAACCTTACCCTTTCCTAACAATCCCACTTGGAAGTCATTACCAAGGGGATAACCAACACAGTGCTCTAGTTGAGTATAATCTTTGGATATCAATATATATTGTCTAAGCACCCGACACTCTTATCGCTATGATGTGTGAAGTGAGGGGGTAGGCCCCAATACCAAGCCACATATTGATTCTAATACAGATTCCTTTTGATCACCTAAAACCAACTTTAGATGTCCTCTCTAGTACCCGCTCTACAAACCAATTTCAGTCACACAACTTCTTAAGGCATAAGCTAAAAGTGAGATTAATTAAAACTATAGGGCTTAACATCTATTTTAGATTGTGATTTGATTTCTTTGATATTTTCTTATCTTTTCTTTGTTTGAGTAGTGAGGCTATTTTTTATTTCTCTCTCCCCTATCTCGTATGGTTCTCACTCGCCAGTAGTGAAAGAACCTTGCAGAGCAAAACCCATCACCAAGCCAACCTACCTCTTCTACCTTTTCATCCATGGACTACATTTTTAAACTAGTAGATTCTTCTCATCCCTAGAGAAGTCCTACCTTCCCTCAAGAGGTTCCTTAAGGATACATGAAATTTTTGTCTTTCCTAGATAATAATCATGTAGCCTTGCAACATTATCTTATAACCATGTCTTACTGTACCCCTGCTTAGACCCCACCTATAGATCTACCTTATGGCATGCCTGTCCACCTCATGGTGAGCACCTCTATTACCAAGGTTACAACCCAAACATTAGATATATAAGACTCCTCATCCACCAACAATCCCTTTAAGACCATTATAGAAAACCAACCAACCCAAACTATGAACACCCTTATACCTTCCACTCCTACCAACAACTCTTCCACCTTAAGAGTAAGCCAACCTCTAACCACCTACACTCCCTCCACAATAGGAATGCCTACCTCTAGCATTACCAACCTTCCTTTAACTACTCCCAATACATAAACTACTACTCCACTTCAAATCCTAGTGGTGTCCATACCCTCTACCTTGCCACCGATTAGCACAAGGGTCATTACCCTTCTATTGGTCACCAACCCAACTACCATTCCTATCCAACAAGTGACCATTGCACCAAACTTTGGCTACATCCCTAACCTACAAGGGCATGTAACACTACACACTACTTAACCACCTACATCTACCTACCCTTATGTATCTTCCACCTAACTATTGTCATCCACATACCAATATGTGGCAGCCTCCCAACCTTCTACCCACTTTCAGTATGGTACTCAACCACTGTAGCAGTATGCATCTCATAACCTTTCAAGTAAACAACCCAAAGCAGATCTAATGAAGATGATTATGGATAAAATGACCACCTTATAGTCATCTATTTTGGGTGCTCACAACATCTTTTCATATGACCAGATCTATAATGAGCCCATCCATCCATCTGTACCTATTAGGCCATATGCTCCCTAATGGGAAATTCCCAAGCTCTTTAAGTTACAAAGTAAGGAGGATCCCAAACAACACCTTAGGTCATTTAGGCATTCTTTTTATCTGATTACCTATGATTATGCCCTCATATGCACCTTCCCTATGTCCCTAATCGGTTTGACATTGGTTTGGTATAGTGCCATTCCCAAGCACTCCCTTTTCTCCTTCACCCATCTGGCTCAAACCTTCTTAGATCATTTTTTGATCAATATCTCCAAGAAAGTTTCCATCACTAACCTCTATAATATCTAATAGTTTGAGGATGAATCCATTGATGATTTTGTGTCTCATTGGAGGATCCTAATTAAATAACTCTCATTTTCCCTACCTCAACCTAAACTCATAGAGCTCTTTGTTAGGAATGTGCCAAGCATATCTCCTCTACACTATGTGTCCAAAGATTTTGCACCTTTGATGAAGCTTTTACCATGACACTTAAGTTAGATAATAGAACCATTGATGAAGGGAAGCTAAAATTGAAGAACAAGAACTCCACCTATAAAACCAATGAGGCCTCTTCTTCCAAACCAAACAATCAATCCAATACCAATACTAGGGGCAAGGGAACTGTGAATGAAGTTGTCATTAAATTTCCTCTTCCACCATCAATCAACTAACCAAATTCCTTTATTTCTTCAAAGTAAAACATGAATAACCAAAACCGTAGTAACCAAAATCAATTCACTCCACTTTGAGAATCTTATGCTTTAATCTTGGAGAAGTTATTGAAGGCTAATATCATTCAACTTCCTCCTATCAAACCACCCATGGAATTTGACTCTTCTCATCCTACACCTAGTTACTATAATGATAGTGATCTATGTTCCTTCCATCGAGTAATAGGGCATGGTGTTAGTAGGTGAAATACCTTCAATAGCCTTGTCCAATCCCTCATTGACAAGGGGGAGCTTGAACTGGATAACCCCAATGCACCATCAAACCAAGCCCTTGACATATTTAGGCAACCTTTTCCCAAACATCCTTTTTCTAAGAATGAAAGCAACATGATTAAATGTTCTCATGATGTCCATACTATTAACATGGTTCTCAACACACTCATTGTTAAAGATCCTATTAACCAACCTATCTATCCCTTACCCTCTAAACTTATTGAGGTAACAGAGTTATCTTCTACTCCTTTGGAAACCCAAACTAAGGGAACCCCACTTTATCCTCCTCCACTTATCGAGGTAGTGGATCCATCAACCCCTCCCTTGGTTGACATACCAGACCAAGTACCCACTTTACCTTTCTCATCAACCATTGAACAACCTACTCCCCCTCCAAAAATCATTCTCAAAGAAGGAAACCCCATGTCTACTCCTTCCATGGAGGAACCACCTATCTCAACCTTGCATCCTTTGATTGAGGAAGAGGACAAGGTTACCATTCCTATGTCTCAAACTATGAACTTATCTTTTAAGTCCACTATTTAAGGAATAAAAATAACCTACAAACCATTCTCTTAGTTAGTGAAAAAAATGGAATTTGTCTCCAACCTTGACATGGATTGAGCCACCTTCTAGAATAAATTAAGGCTACCTTATATCACAAAGCAATAACCTCCAACCATACCCTTAGAATACCAACCTACCACTTCTGCTATCCAAACCCCTACTCTATCTACCAAACCCATAACAACTTCTACCAATCCAATAATCCCTTAGCCATCTAGGGCATCTAAACCCCAAGCAACCAAATAAACTTCTCAAACCAATCCAACCAAACTAATTAAGAACCTTGTCACCTTCCCTACATAGAGTCTTAACCACCCATCTATGAAGGTGGAGTTTTCTCTTCAAACCCACCAACCAAATGCCGAACCAAAGCAACCAAAGAGGTAAAACCACCTAAAGGCTCAAAGCCCTCAATATTACCTCCCTAAACCTTGCCCTCTATTTTGGGACCTCATCCCTCTACCTTGATGAGGGAGACCATTATCTCTACCAAAGCCCCACCACCTCTTTTGGTTATACCTTCACAGTTGCTTTCAAACACACCTCTCCTCACCACACCAATAATACCCAAGCTACCTACCTTGTAATCTTCTACCTCTAGCTCATCATCCTCCTTGTCTAAACCAAATCCATCAACCAAATTCACCATTTTACCTAATACACCTATCACCAAACCTACTTCTAAACAACCCTCCACCTCAACAACCAAAGCTAAGACCACCAAACCTTTACCACTTTTACCTAAATTCTACTCAACCTTTTTTCATAGGATATTAAAAACTTCTTGTTTATCCTTACCTCTCATTAGACCCTTTGACCCCCTTACTTCAAATCCCATCTATTAAAATGACCACCAAGTGTGTTCTTATCATAGGACACCTAACCATGACACAAAAAATTGTAAAGCTCTCCAAACTATTATCCATCAACTTTACAATGAGGACCATTTATTAACAGATTAAGCTCCCACAAGCCCTATACTGATCCCACCAATAACCATACATATGCAATACTTACCTACTCCACCACTCTCACCTAAGAGTGAATATGAGTCTACCCAATATCCTACCCTAACTCCATCTCCTACCCATACTATCAATGTGGTCACGAGATCACAATAGAAGGATAAGGGGAAGGCTAAGGTGTCCATTCCATAGATGTATCCATCTTCAACCTCTTAACAAACTCAAACTTATCCATACCTATCTTTGACCAAACCCAAGGTGTTTATTTTAGGTTCCCCCCAATCTAACCCCTTAGAATCCATCAGGAGAGTTATCCTCAAGTAATTTCACTAGACCCTAACAAAGATGAGCTTGTTTGAGTTGATATATACCTCTCCCCATCATCACAAAGCACTAATAGAGGCTTTTTAATCCATTGAGATCTGACCTGAAGACCCTCAACCTCTAGTAGCCTTTGTTGGTGCCCTTCAAATTTCCAACCTTGTTACCTTTAAGGATTCAAAAATACCCTCTATCCATCTAGATGACCTAGATCCCCCATCTATTTCTTATCATATACATCAATCTAACCCACATTAAATGGGTCATGATTTATGAGGGAGCTAGTATAAACATCATCTCCTCCCATGACTATAACCAAATCAACCTATCAAACAATGTCATGTCTAAAACCTCTACCATCTTTCAATCATTCAATGATACCATGGCTACTACCTTGGGGATTGTTGACCTTCATATCTATTTAGGACCTTGTATGCTCCCCAAAATATTCTATGTAGTGGAAGGTGAATTCTAAAAAAATGTTTTGCTAGGATGATCCTAGATCCACTCCATGGGTTGCAACCCCTCCACCCTTTACCATTGCATCAAGTTTGAGCATGAAGGCTAGGTCATCACCATCTAACCTAACCCAAGTTCTTTCTTGACATGTAACATGACCTATCACCCCAATGATGTCATCATACCCACATCCAGTACACCTTCAACAACTAAAGGCCAACCTTCAACCATGAAAGTGGATATCATATCCCCTTTCACCAATGAGGTCTCCACTAGCTCCTCTATCCCTTCAAACCAAACCCCCACCATGGACCCTTTAGAATCAATGTTCCATCACTTTTCATTGGGGTAATATCACCTTTATCCCTTGACACTTTCCATACTCCTCATGAGTATGGGAAACCTACCAACCAACCAAGATATGACCCAAATGTTAGAAATATTGTTCCCTTTGGACCTCCCTACCATTAGACCCATTTTGTATATAGACGACTCGATAAACCCCTTGGTTCTTCTACCATCCCTCTCTCACCTAGACCATTTACCACTAGTTTCTCCTACCTGGATAAACTAAGCTTTGCTAAGACATACCTCTATCGATGTGCTTGGAAAGACTTTGGTCTTGGGCAGTATGAGCATGGATCATATGAGTTGGTCCCCATTGAAACTTGAAAGCCTCATGAGAATCACAACCTTGATTTCATCCTACCTAATAAAAAGCAACCTAACCCACCTGCCACCACCATTATTGAGGAAGATACCCCTTCCTCATCGACCTATCCTCATCTTGCATGTGAGAATGATGACATCATCCCACCTAATTTTTTTCATCAACATGATCATCTTTGGACCCATGAATTATCAAAAAGAATGGGCAACCATAACCATCCCTTTGACCCATCCTAATATGATAGGAAAATACTCTCCTACCATTAACACCATCAAATGCCAAGATGATGATTTCATTATCAGCTATCTTGGTGCCCTAGATTCTTTAATTGAAAAATACCTTCCTCTCAAGACCTTAACCATGTTGAATGAATCCACTATAGCTATCAACTTGGGTACTCTAGATAACCCTTGCATTGTTAATGTTTGCCAATCACTAAATTCCAAGGAACTTTAGGACTTCCCCTCCTTCCTCCAATACTATAGCATAGCCTAGAATTTACCCTACCATTACTACCCATAACATAGTCACTAACCATGATGCCAATCTCATTAAATAGAAATTTTGATGCATGCACCCTTGCATAGCCCTTCTCATCAAATAAGAGCTTCAACATCTTCTATCTATCAATTTAATTTAACCCATTGACTACCCCTAATGGGTCTTGAATGTTATACATATCACCAAAGCCATAGGGGGACTATGCATTTATGTGGACTTTCATGACCTCAACCTCACTTACCCCAAATATGACTCTCTCTACCTATTATTGACTAGATTATTGACCTTATAGCCAACCATGAGATGTTATCTCTCGTGGATGGGTTCTTAATTTACAATAAGATCTTAATAGCTCCCAAAGATCAACACAAGATAACCTTTACCACCCTATGGGGAACCTTTTTCTATAGGGTCATGCATTTTGGATTAAAGAATATTGGTGTAATCTACCAACATGCCATGACCTATATCTTCCATGACCTTATTCATAAGATTGTCGAGGATTATGTGGATGACCTTCTCAAAAAATCCAAACTCTAAGAAGATCACTTGACCATTCTTAAGATCATTTTTGAACACCTCATCCATTACCATGTCTAATTTAACCCCAAGAAATGCATTTTTAGGGTCTTGATGGGAAATTTTTTTGGATTCATTATCTCCCTTCAAAGAATCAAAATTGATCCCACCAAAATCAAATACATCCTCAATATGCTCCCTCCAACCAACCTAAATCAAATCTATAGTTTGTAGGGGAAGCTCTAATCCATTCATAACTTTATCTCCTATCTTTTGGATCGATGCTAACCATTCCACCTCCTTATGAAAAAGGTTGTTTATTTTAAATGGAATAGTTATTATCAAAAGGCCTTCAATTCACTCAAAGAGTACCTTTTAACACCACCTATCCTTACCCCTCCCAAGGATGACCAACCTTTCTACATTTATATCTCTACCACTGACCATGCCCTAAGGGAAATGTTGGCTCATCAAGATGAACATAGAGAGTAAGCCATTTATTACATTTTCCACTCACTTATATAATATGAGACTTGATAGACCCACATCGAGAAACTTTGTTTAGATTTAGTCTTCATGGCCACCAAGCTTTTCCACTACCTTCTCAACCATAAAACCTATGTCATAACCAATGTCATCACACTCAAGTGCATGCACTCTAAGCCATACCAAAACTAGTGTATGGCCAAGTGGCTCATACTCTTAGTAGAGTTTGACTTTGATTTCCTTCAGCAAAGGTTAATTAAGGGCCAAGTCATAGCCAACTAATTAGCTAAAGCATATAGCCAACCTCCTCCTCTTGAGTTCCCTGATGAGTCCATCATGACTCTCTCTCAAGAAAATTTTACCTAATAAGTCACCATGTTCTTTGATAGGTAAAAGTGTAAACATGGTGGGAGAGCAGGTATCATCCTTATCCCCTTTGACAATGAGCCTTTCCCTTTGTCTTTCAAGCTTGATTTTGAATGTACCAATAATATGGTTGAGTATGAAGCCCAAGTGATAGGCCTTCAAATTACTCTAGCCCTAGAGTCAAAATAATCAACATTTTTGGTGATTCCTAACTTGTGTTCAATCAAATCAATGGCTTTTACTAGTGAAATAATGATTTCTTACAATAATACAAGTAACTAGTTAACAAAATCTTAGCATCATTTGAACACTACTACCTCTAGTCAACCCCATGATCTACTAATAAGTTTGCCAACACCATAACTTCCCTTGCCTCTTAGATACCACCTACACCCTCAAAATTTGAGTTATCTATCATTATCCATAGACTCACCAAGCCTTCTTATGTCAATCCAGACTCGCCCACCATTTTTAATGTAGAAGAGACCTAACCTAACCTTTGGTATCAACAAACCTTCAATTATCTTAACCTTGCCATAGTTCCTTTTGGCCTTTCTTATAATGTTAGAAGAGCATTTATCCAGAGTACCTCATGTTATACCTTATTGATAGGAGTCCTTTATAAACACAAATTTGATGGTCTCCTCTTCCTCTACCTATGTAGTCAGGATATCTCTCATGCTATCAAAGAAATGCATGATGGTATCTATGGAGGCCACTTTAATGGCCTCATTTTTACTAGACATATCCTTTGCCTCAGCTATTACTAGCCTACCCTTAACCAAGACTACTATGATTATGTGAAAAAGTGTGTTAAGTGTCAACAACATGACAATTTTCATCATGCACCTAGCCATAGTCTTTGAGTCACATCGAGCATGCCAGAATGTTTCATTGAATTTCTTACTTATTATTGGAAAGGGAAAAGAAGAAACTGAGTATGGGTATGGTTGAAAAACTTGTTTGATAGTACATGCATGGAATCAAAATACTATGAAGAATTCCTCTTTAGCTTGGGAAGATGAACTTCAAATGAGAAAGCACTAAAGCAAATTTGTTTGTTAGACAGATAATTGGGTGGATTGCCTAGTGATATCTAGATCTCGAAAGCAAGAGCTTCTTCAGGGGCTATCAATCCACATATTTTAAATAATTAAATTTATAAATAGAATAACAAGTACTTGCATTAACAATCAAAAGGTATTAAAATTGAACACAAGAATGCTTACTTAATAAATAGACTAGAAATGATTAAAATAGCGATAAGCTAAATAATACTAATGCTAGATAATTAGGGTTCACTTCAAAAAATCAAGAAAGGTTCTATGAATAGGCAGGGACACAAAAAGTTAGATTTGGTTAGGGGTAGGTAGGTGAAAACAATTTTCTAAAATTTACTACCATTGTGATCAGTGACGGTCAAGCTGACCTCGACAATTGGACAAATCATCGATGATTGAGACAATTGTCAATGGTTACTATGTGTAGATCTAGGTTGATAAATAATTGGCTAACAAGATCATAAAGTGAGATTTTAGGAGTTGGGTTGGTGTTGGGTTGGATGCAAAAATCAAATAAAGTAATTGAATACTAAAAACTAGATACTTATCTTGTAGAAAGCCGATCAAGTGTGTCAGGATCTAAACAAGACAATTGATTACCTTTGTGTAAGCAACTAAACATGGAATTAAACCAAAATAATAAGTAACTAGAAATCAGAATCAGCAAAGAACATGAGATACAAGAAACAATGAAAACTTGTATTAAACTCTTCCAGAAAGAAATACAATGAAGAAATCTCTCTTTCTTCCACTCCTCTCAGATGTACAGATCTCTTTCCCTCAAGAGTTCTCTCTATCAATTACAAACACAATTCAATCCTTGAATTGTCTATCTTACATGTATGTTACACAAGCTATGAAAATCTATCCCTATTATATAGAGTTAGGGATCATAAGCTATGCATTCTCAACCGTCAAATAAACCTCTTAATCAAAGGTTCAAATCAGTCCTACCAAAAATAGAAAAGTGGACTTACAACTAACAGTTAATCTAATCATGCAAACAATCTATTCATCCCATGAAAATAGACTTATGGAATGCACAGGTGACTGACGTCGGTCCCTGTCTGCCTGCACATGACTGATGTCAGCTGATCCATAACCGATGTCAACAGCCTCCAGTCGATCCCTGACCGACGTCGATGACTATGTAAATACAACAACCTTGAAATTTTCTCATTGGTGAAACTTTTAGCTCCACAACTCAACAATCTCCCACTTGGAGATAAACAGTTGCACTTGTACCTGTATAGCAACATCTTCTAGCTTCTCCATCTTCAATCTCAATCTTGAAGACCAACAAAAGTTGAATGAAGATTTAACTTCTCCTTTGTTATTAGCTTTGTTAACATATCAACAGGGTTCTTATCTGTATGGATCTTTGCTAGCTTCAACTCACCATCCTCCAATACCTGTCTAGTGAAGTGGTACCTAAGTTGTATATGTTTGGTTCTTGAATGAAAGGCTGAATTCTTTGCCAAATGAATTACACTTTGACTATAACTATATAATTTGCAACTCTCTTGCTCCTTTCCCAACTCTTCTATGAACTGAGTCATCCATATCATCTCCTTGCTAGCCTCTGTGGTTGTAATGTATTCTACCTCTGTAGTAGACTAGGTAATAACCTTCTGTAACTTTGAAATCCAGCTAACTACCATTCCACCAATATTGAACACATAACCTATGGTGCTTTTCCTACCATCCAAGTCACCTGCCATATCCGCATCTACATATCCATGTAGAGAAGTGTTTGACCCTCCATAACACAAATGCCTACTACTGGTCCCTCTCAAATATCTGAGAATCCACTGAACTGCTTTGCAGTGTTCCTTTCCTGGATTGGCCATGAACTTGCTGACAACTCCCACTGCTTGGGCAATATCAGGTTTGGTACATATCATTACATACATTAAGCTCCCAACTGAAAAAGCATATGGAACTCTACTCATGTACTCTACCTCATCATGTGATTTAGGACACTGTTCTTTGCTCAACTTGAAGTGTCCAGCCATAGGTGTTCTTACCAATTTTGTATCTTGCATATTAAACCTCTCGAACACCTTGTTCACATAATCCTCTTGAGACAAAATCAACCTGTGATTTTTCCTGTCTCTCTTAATACTCATGCCAAGGATTTTCTTTGCTGCTCCTAAATCCTTCATGGCAAATGTGTGAGCTAATTTTACCTTAAGCTTAGTAATATCCTACATGTGTGAACTTGTAACAAGCATATCATCTACATACAGCAATAGGATAATATATCTACCATTATCCAATCTCTTAAAATAAACACAATGATCAGATTGACATCTACTGAAACCATGCTCAGTCATAAACCTGTCAAATCTCAGATACCATTATCTAGGAGCTTGCTTAAGACCATATAAGCTTTTCTTCAACCTGCACACAAGCTTCTCCTTTCCTTTGACCTCAAAACCTTCTAGCTACTCCATATATATTTCTTCATCCAAATCTCCATGAAGAAACACTATCTTAACATCAAGCTGCTCAAGATGTAAATCCTCAATAGTAACTAAAGACAATAAAGTCTGAATAGAAGTCATTTTTACTACAGGAGAAAAAATTTCACGAAAATCAATACCTAGTTTCTATGCAAATCCCTTTACTACCAACCTGGCCTTATGTCTCATTTGTCCATTCTCATCTTCCTTTAACCTATAAACCCATTTGTTTTTTAGTGATCTCTTTTCGACTGGCAACTCAACCAAATCCCATGTTTGGTTCTCTTTCAAGGAATCAATCTCCTCATTCATGTCAAGCTCCCACTATTTCCAAGTTTCTACCTGCATTACTTCATCAAAACTCTCTGGTTCTCCACTATCAGTGAGTAATAAGTAGAATAATGAAGGGGAATATCAAATTGGAGGTTTACTTACCCTTTCTGACCTCTTTATGGGCATTTGTAACTCATTCACTGCTTGCTGTCCACCCAAATTCTCTGTCAGTGACCGATCTCGGTCATCTCCAAGTCTACACCTAACTGACATTGGTTCCACCCGATCGACATCAGTTCCTTTTTGACCGACGTCAGTTCCTGCCTGATCGACATCGGTGTTTGTATTTTCCTATCTGTGATTATTCTTTCCCATGAGCTCATTTTGGATCATCACCTCATCCAAATCAACATTGCTCTGCTCAGAATTATTCAACTTCTTGAGCTGATCACTATACATCACCTTTTCATTGAAAACAACATCATGGCTTCTAATTATTTTGTTAGTTCTTAAATTCCACAACCGGAATCTAAAATCTCTAGAGCCATAACCAATAAAAGTGCACCTTATAGACTTAGCATCCAGCTTCTTTCTATTTTCTTTATCAACGTGCACAAAAGCTTTAGAACCAAAAACTCTGAGAAATGAAAGATCTACCTTTTTACCTGTCCAAGCCTCTTCTATAATTCCACCATCCAGAGCAGTAGAGGGTCCTCTATTAATCAAGTAAACCATAGTATCTACAGCTTCTGCCCAGAACTTTAAGGGCAAACCAGCATGCAACCTCATACTCTGTCCACGCTCCAATATTGTTCTATTCATCCTTTCAAAAACTCCATTTTGCTAAAGTGTCCTTAGAACCATCCTTTCCCTACATATTCCATTCATAAAATAGTACCTATTGAATTTATAGCTGTAGTACTCACCACCATTGTCAGATCTAAGACACTTCAATCTCAAACCTATTTCATTCTCAACCAAAGCTTTCCATTTCATAAACATGTCAAAAACATCAAATTTATTCTTTATGCAATAGACCCATACCTTTCTTGTAGCATCATCAATGAAAGTAACATAATACTGTGATCCTCCAATAGAAGCTACCTGAGCTAGTCCCCACACGTCTGTGTGAACAAGCTCCAACTTGTGCTTCCTCTTTGTTGACCCAGTTTTGAGAAATCTCATTCTCTTCTATTTTCCAAAAATACAATGCTCACAGAAATCTAGATCTATGCTTTTCAAATCTGAAAGCTTGCCTTTTGACTTAAGAACTTTCATTCCCTTCTCACTCATGTGGCCAAGCCTCTGGTGCCACAAATTTGCATCTACATCTGAAGTAGATAAAATAGAAGGAGAATAATCAGTAATACAATTACATAAATAGAGAGTACCTACTCTCTTACCTCTGGCTAATACAAGTGCACCCTTGGTAACCTTCCAAGATTCAGCTGTGAGAGTTACTGTGCAACCCTCATCCCCCAACTTTCTTGCAGAAATCAAATTCTTCTTCAAGTTGGGTATATGCATGACATCTTTCAACACCCATGTGTTGACATTCTGCAATTTCGGCTACACTTTTCCTTTGCCAACAATTTTACAAGGCTCATCATCTCCTAAATAGACTATTCCAAAATCCCCTAGACATAATCATTGAAATATTTTCTATTTGGGGTTGCATGGAAAGAGGCACCATAATCTAAAACCCAAGATTCTACTTTATTATCCAAAGAAAATATAAGAGCATCTTGTTCAACAATACCTGCAACTTTTTCTTCTTCTATACCTTCATGTTGATTTTCTTCTTTAACCGGCAACCAACAATCTTTCTTGGCATGCCCTATCTTTCCACAATTCTAGAAGGTTATTTTTCTTCCATTTCTGGATTTGGATCTAGCTCTCATCTTTGACTTAGACCTTGATCTCCCTTACTTGCGCTTCTCTTTTTGCCTTCCCCTGCTTTCAATACTTAAAGAATTACCTGATGTTTCCTCTGTGCTTTTCTTGTGAATCTCTTCATTCAAGATTACACTAACAACATCATCTAATTTCAAGATATTTGTAGCAGATGTAGTATTACTAACTGCCATTACCAAGCTATGCCAACTTTCAGGTAAAGAGCATAAAATTAAGAGAGCCTTAATTTCATCATCAAAAACTATTTGACTAAATTTAACTGATTTACTATTGCATGGAAATCATTTAGATGACTAGATACAGATCCACCTTCTTGCATTTGCAAATTAAATAATTTCTTCATAAGATATACCTTATTCGAAGCTGAGGACTTTTCATATAAATTTGCCAAAGTATCCATTAAATCTACCATTGTCTTTGCCTGTGACAAGTTGGAAATCACAGAAGATGCCAGGCTCAACCTTATGGATCTCAAAGCCTTTCTATCAAGAACATTCCATTCTTCATCTTGCATATCTATGGGCTTACTTGAAGCCCCACCCAACAGTAGGTATAGATCTTTTGGATACAGATAATCTTCTATCTGCATCCTCCATTATTGATAATTCTTGCTGTTAAACTTCTCCATTCTTAGTTTACTTTCTTCTACCATTGCTATACTCCCACTCAAACATAAACCCCTGTGAGTGACCTATAATCAACACACACTAAACAGATCTGAAACCACCTGTTAGTGAACCCAAGCTCTGATACCACTTGTCAGGATCTAAACAAGATAATTGATTACCTTTGTGTAAGCAACTAAACATGAAATTAAACCAAAATAATAAGTAACTAGAAATTAGAATCAGCAAAGAACATGAGATACAAGAAACAATGAAAACTTGTATTAAACTCTTCCAGAAGGAAATACAATGAATAAATCTCTCTTTCTTTCACACCTCTCAGATGTACAAATCTCTTTCCCTCAAGAGTTCTCTCTATTAATTACAAACATAATTCAATCCTTGAATTGTCTTACATGTCTGTTACACAAGCTATGAAGATCTATCCCTATTATATATAATTAGGGATCATGAGCTATGCATTCTCAACCATTAGATAAACCTCTTAATCAAAGGTTCAAATCAGTCCTACCAAAAATAGAGATGCAGACTTACAACTAACAGTTAATCTAATCATGCAAACAATCTATTCATCCCACAAAAATAGACTTCTAGAATGCACAGGTGATCAACGTCGGTCCCTGTCTACCTGCACATGATCGATGTTGGTCGATCCATAACCGACGTCGACAGCCTCCAGTTGATCCCTGATCGATGTCGATGACTGTGTAAATATAACAACCTTGCAATTTGCTCATTGGTGAAGCTTTTATCTCCATAACTCAACAAAGTGGATGCTTGAGGTGATTGATTCATTAGTGGAGTCTGATGTGATTTCAACAAAGTAATGGTACTTGATGTTTTGGTGGAGCTATGACAATAAGTTGATTTTTGATGTAGTAGATGGTTCACTAGATTGCTGATGATGATTAACCTACAAAAAGAGAATTCTAGATGCATAATCTCTTGATAATAATTATAGATTGATTTTACCTCCCTACTCCTCTCTTCTTATAGTCAAGGAAATATATTTGTAACAAGGCATGAACTAGGGCTCCTAATTTTAACTCATGCATGCAATGGTTCACAACTAGATTTAGATGTGTTATTTTTAGAAAAGCAAGGTAGATGGGCTTACATGTTGGTGGTTGAGGAGGTGCACTCTAACTGTAAATGGTTAACCTAATTGTCAGTGGTTGAGGGTGAAGGGTCAAATTGGGTAAAATCTAGGGTTAAGCCATTTTGGTCAAACTAACTATGGTTAGGCTAAATTAGGGGTCAAAGGGTCATATTGGACTCGATAAGGTCCTAAGGTGGTCAAGGGAACTATGACATTTAGAATCATAGTGTGCATATTTATAGTTTTTACAACTACCTTAGCCTTAGATAATCAAAAGCTTCTTGTAATAACATTGTTATTGTTATACATTAAATTATGACTCAAAACACAAGAAAGCATATCCAAACTAATTATTGGATAATGTGTGTAACAAGTAACCTAACCACCAAATAAATGTGCATGAGGATATGTAAAATCATAGCCACTTGAATCAAAATAAAGAAAAAGAATAAACGTATTAAGAGCTTCCCATGTAAGAAACATAGAGCCAAGACTTTGTCCAATAAGAGTGAAATGGGTGTAAGTGGCTAACTCATACCCCTTCCTCTTATACCAACATTCAACTTGAGGAGGTAAATGAAGAGATACACCAAAGTGATCTAGAGCTTGAGCTTCAAAAATTTGAGGAGAAGCTTCATCCCCTGTGTAAATAATACATGTTAAATGAGAGGCTTATTCTTGAATTGCCTTCACAACACACCACAACACCCTTTCACCTCCACCACCATCATTATGAATGAAAGAAGCTAACTGTGATTAATCCATAAACTTAACTAATTAACAACATCTTGAAATGTTGTTTATAGATTGAGCTCTTACTTATATATTATGATGATGATCTATGTGAAAACTGGGAGGGTCAAAACTTAGTAATAGTCTCATCCTCACGATTTGTAGCCCAAAAATAGCTTTAAGAATTAAACCTGCATATTTGGCACTATAAAGGCTTTATAAACCATAGATTAATTTCATAACCTTCATGTATATCTTTAGTTATTGGATTGGTTATTAGATATGTGATTTAGATATACTATGCTTAAAGGGTAGAGCATTTCATTATCAAAACAATGCCTCTATTTAATAATATGACCCCTAAAGGCTTCAAAGTATATATATATATACACCACACCGCAGGTTTTAAGGAAACTTCAAGAACATTTTCGTATCCTATAATGAAATACTAAATAAATTATAGCCCAAAAGTATTGAAAATAGAATGTTCAAGCACTTAACTATACACACAGATCATATAAACTTAGAAATAACTATTAAAATTGAAATACGACACCTATTTGGCAAGTATGTTAGTTGATTCTATGTGTCTTGTTATGCAATTCCCTTCTTTTACATCTAATTTTCCTTAAAACTCCCAAAACTCATATCATGATCTTTGTTTATAAAAATCCCCCCATTAATAGAAGTGGTGTAGCCCTTTCTAGCTTTGGATTTTTTTATATATATTATTTTTTTTTCTAATTTTAATGCTTTCTTTTTGTTTTTTCTCCTTATTAAATATTTTCCTCTTTTTTTAGTTCTTTTTATTTATTTTATTCCCATCCTCATGAGATTTAATTTAAATCTTTTCTTTTCCACAAAGATGGTGCTTTTCAAAACTGACCAATTTCTTTTGTGTTTTATTATTTTTTTAATCTTTTACTAATAATATATTTCTCCAAAAATGTATAATTATTATTTAATAATGATATCATAAATCAATACTTTAATTTATTCCAACTATGCAAATTATGCAAAATAAGTTTTATAAAACCATTAATTATGCTAGCAAATTATGAAAATCAGTCATTTAATCCAAGTAAGAATCAACACAGTAGGTTACCCCTTCATTATGCATTTGTAATGTGTTATCTACTGTGGTGTGTGCAGGGTAACAGTCAGTTTCTCTATAGACCTTTGATGTCTTCATCTACATCACCCTCTCTGATGATGTTCTCCCTCCGACATGGTTTAGGGATGAATTCTCCTACATCCACCTCACAACATGTAGGTAATTAGATCATATCACATGATAAAAATAAAGCAATAATATAACTAAAACAACATATTAATATGATTAAAATGTAACCAAATGCATTAGCTAACTCATATTAAGCAATCATGTATCATCATCTGACTAAGCAACATTCTACTATCCCATAACATCATAAATCTCAAGTTTAGTAAACTAAATCTGAATTTCCCAACTATAGATATCCATAGATAATCTAGCAAGTTTGTTTGGCAATGAATCGAGATGTAACAGTTTGCATCTCATTTTATGACTTCACTAATATCAAATTTTAATCCAAATGGGTCTATTTTGTAAACCCTTCTCCAAGTTATTCAAGATTTGGAAGCTAAGGTTACAAATATTGAGCAAAATGATTCAAAGTCTACTCATGTTATTGATTGACAAGATGTGTTACATAATCCTCTTACACATGAGATATCTTTGCACCCTTTACCAATTAGTTTTGTAGTACCCAATTTCACACTTTATGATGGAAAGGGTGATCTTGAAAAACATCTATAATATTTTTATACATGTCTTGATTATGTTTTCAATAATAAATTGTTGACCAAATTATTCCTAAGAAGTGTAAAGGACTATGCTTTAAGATGGTTCTATGATTTACTAATTCAATTAGTAAAAGCATTCAAACCTCTATCCAATCAGTTTTTAGCACATTTTTTTATCGATATTACTGAAAATATGTCATATGCATAAATTACAAAGATAAAACAAGGAACCAATGAGCCTATCAATGAATATGTTTTGAGGTAAAATATAATGGTGGCCAAAATGACAAATCCAATGGTAGATAAAGAGCTTCAAGATATATTCAAACAAAGTTTTATTGCCCCATTATATGAGAATATTGTCTTAGAGAAGATTAAATCCTTTGATGACTTATGCCATATTATTTGAGATTGAGATTTGAAAATCATTACACTGAACAAGATTAAGTAAGTAGCCACCACATTGAATACATCTGATACCAATTTTCATATCAAACCAAGTTATAAGGTAAAACTCACAGAGGCTAAAAAAATAAGAAAAAATAATGGTGAATACAATGTCACAACATCCTAATTGGCTTAGCTTATCCAATGCACCTAAGAGACAATTTACATGATTATCTAAGTCTTCAACTTCACTCCTTAAGAAGATAGTGGAATACTATCTCATATATCTCCCTCCTCCCTTTGAGGTTGATATGAGTTGACCTCTATCAAAAGGATATGATGAAATCACTTATTATGACTATCACTAATGTATTGGGCATTCCATGAATAGATGTTTCAAATTGAATCATAAGATAAAAGATCTCATAGGTAGTTAACAACTTACATTTGATTATTCTCCAAAGGAATTAAGGTCACAACATGGTGAGCATCAAAACTAGAAGATATTTAATGATCTATTATTTGATCATTCTAAGGAAAGACCAGAAATGAAAATGGCATATAATGCACATCCTCATCTACCGAATTATGGGAACCCATTAGATGGGATTATTGGAACACTTACACATAAAATACCTCTTATGGTTTAAAAGCCTTATTTTATATTTGATGATAGTAAAATTATGGATGATGACTTAAATATTCACTCATTTATTAGAGCATATATTGATCATCAACCTATACACAATATTATGGTTGATAATGGTTTTATTTAGAATGTACATACCATGATATTACTCACACATCTTAGATATACACATGATTATTTATACCCTTTGACCAAGATGATCAAGGCATTCGATGGGAAAGCACAAGAGGTTTTTGATGAGATTGATTTACCTTTACAAGTTGGTTCAACACATGTGAACATAAAAATTTTAGTTATACCACACATGAGAGTATTTGATATGTTATTGGGATGACTTTGGATTCATAATCTCTATGCAATATCCTCCATAGTACATAAATGTATCAAGTATATTCATGCTAGTAGGGTTATCATAGTTTCAGGGATTCAGTATGAGCATCCGTTACAACAAGAGACATTTATTCCAAGATAGTTAATCACACAACCTATTAAGGTTAATCACAAGTGAAAGGGTAAGAAAAATGAAATACCCTTTCTTAGGTGACTAATACTTGAGAGGTAATTGTATCAGAGATAAATAGTGGACTCCACGAAATCCCCATTTATACTTAAATGGTCTAGCCATTTGTTGAGAATAAATCAACATGTTATAGAGAGGGTGAAAAGACCCAAAATTACACTGAAGAAGTCATAAAATACTAAAAAATGGGTTTCATAAACCACTGCATCTTCACCTACCACTTCATGACCATAAAGTCCTATGAGGCATACACAAAGTATCACAGATTCTACAACTCCAAATTTGGCACATATATATGATCCTTGGTAGCATGACCAGTTCATTATACCATATTCTTAGTCTAGATCACCTTATGAGCATCCCTTAGATGGTATCATCAATTAGACATTTCTTTCCTAAAAAATTCAAAAAAATAACAAATCAAGAAAATACAAAAACATTTAAATAAACAAAAAATACAAAAATATTTAGCATTCAAATGTTACTAGATTTTATATATGTTGTTTAATTTATGTTAGTAGATAACATGTCATTTTATTTCTATACACACATATTTTTTATAATTACTTGAGTGAGATACATAAATACATTAGATTCATGATACATGCACATACAAATGTTAGAACTTTCCTCTACCAAAGTGACACACTATGTTTGGGTTATATTGATCTGGAGTTCATTTCAAAAAAAGTTTCCAAATCATGATGAAACCAATTTCACAGCATAGATCTCATTGAGAGCTTTCTGACACTTTTTGCGGTTTGTAAAACGGACACCATGTGCAAAAGTTATAAGCCGTTGAAGTTCTGATGCGACAGGAAAAAAAGTGGTTTCGCAAGATGACGTGGCGCAATGTGGACACGCCAAGTGGACCAATCAGATGGTGACACATGGAAGTCAATGGGTGTCCAAAAACATTGGGTTATTTTTTTCTTTGACAATGTGCATAGACAAATGCATTGTATTTGGCAAGTCCATAGAAAAATCTCATTGTATTTGGCAAGTCCATAGAAAAATCTCATTATATTTGAATTTGCAAAGTCTGGGATAATTGGTTTAACGCTTTGCAATGCCGAGTCATTATCCATATGCCACATCCCAAACATGCCAATTTTTGGGGAACGTGAGAATAGACATGCTAAGTTTGGCATGGAGATCCCACCAAAAGGGGGGCGTCAACATTATGCAAGGAGGCCACTCCACTATTAAAGCATGAAAAACCATTCCAACTTACAAATGTGGGATAAAGGAATAAGTCTAAGCACCCAAAAAGGTAGGTTAAAGACTTGAAATTCTAACCTCCCATGCAAAATGGATAAGCTTTGACTACTTGTGTTGTGGGGGTCAAAGTGTTATTTAAGGCACGAATTTGTATTTAAAGGTAAGCTTCTGGCCGACTATGTATTGGAGAATATAGACCCACTTATAGTATTTGGTCATTTTGGAGCCCTTAGAAGCTGAACCAGAGCTCAGAGTAAACTAAAAAGTTGTTTAGAATTCTGATACGCTCTATTTAGTATATTCATTTCCCCATTTTGGAGAATTGGTGATGCCATTTTGATCTATAGAAGTTTCCAATTTTGATTTGGAGAAGCCTCTGCGTGAGATTCAGGAAGGTGAAGGATGATCTGAGTCAGCCAAGGTCTTTCAAAGGTCTGATCAATATTATTGTAGAGAGATATGATCTTTTTTTGTTTGTAAGTATTATTTGGCTTGCAAATTTAGCAACAATTAATGGATCAGTTTGATACGAACTCAGGGACATAGGAATTTCGAACCCCATAAATAATTTGTGTTTTGATCTTAGAATTCATTTTTGCATTTTAGTTTTAGTTAATTTGAAGATTATAATTCATATTTATATCAGAATGCAAAATTTAATCATTTGATTATTTACGAGAAATTGGATAAAATAAAGAATTTGAAAAATCTGACGGTTTCAATGGATAATTGATGTGATCTATCAATTCACCTTTATTTCAGTTTTGAAACTTGATTTAGATCAAATTTTCATCAATTTTTAGTCATTCAAACATCTTATAAGTTGAGAAATTTAGAATCCATACTTTTAAAATTTCACTTTGAGTTTATCAGTGGTGTTTAGAAATCAAATTGGTATCAGAGTGGTTGGAATGTAGGGATTACTTCTAGTTGTGTATTGACAGTTGCTTCCAGAATAGTTGGATTATTGGTTTTTAGATTGATTATATTACAGTGTGTAGTGTGGAATCAAGTGTTTATAGGAAACCATGGGCAAGTTGTCACAGATTGAGGTCATCAAAGATGAAAATGCAATCTTGAGATGCCAAAAAATTGCACTTGAATTGCAAGTGGCAGAGTTAAAATCAAAGCTTGAATCCAAGGATGAACTCTTGATTAGATTGCAATGTGGTGAGTTTGAAAAGGTAAATCCTTCTACTTTAGATGAAAAAACTATGACTGAGTGCACTATAAGTTTTTCACCACAAGAATCTTCATCTTCTTCTACCATTTTAGATTCAGATTCTAGTAATATTGTTTTTGGTGACTTTGAAATATACACTAAGGGCTTAGGATCTAAATTATTGTTTAAAATGGGTTATAATGGAGGAGGACTTGGTAGAGATAGCCAAGGTATATCTAACCTAATTCAGGTTGAGCATAGACCTCTTTGTGCAAGTTTGGATTATACTAGTGTGCAGGTGGATGATGGAGAAGTTTCTTCCATGGCTAAAGGAAGATGAGCTTCCAATAGCAAAGATTCTAGGCCACTAGTTCAAAGGTGTAAAGGCAAAAGAGGTATTGAGATTCCACCTCCTGATTCTTATGCTAAATCTTTTGATCCAATTGATACTTTTAATAAGTTTGGATATAATGTACAGAAGATAATGCAATCATTTCCATGCACTTTTTGTGGGATGAATAACCATAGTGTTAAGACTTGTTTGAAACGAAAAGCTTTGTTTAAGCAGATTGCATGTTTGAAAGACCATTCTCATGTTAAGTTGGGAATTGGAAAAGGGGACCCTCACCTAAGAAGTATGTTTTCACCCATTGTAAAGTGAGTGGACATAGGATTGATAGATGTTTTAAGCTTCATTCATATTCACATTCAAGTAATGTTAAAACTAAGATGATTTACAAACCTCTCACTAAGGTTAATGAAGCTAATTCAATCCATAATATAGTTGACAATACAACCCAAGATAAGGTAAAACCTACAAGTGAAAATCCATTTAAGAGGTTAAGTCAACAATCTTTTCAATTTCATATGGCAAAGCCCAAATTGATAAAGTATGCAATTGATAATGAATCCACAGAGACAATCAATTTCACTAGGAAGAAAGAATTGGTTAAGTGGATTATCACTACATTCTTTTTGAAAATCATGGTTAAGAATTCACTTAAGGGAATGAACAAGCTTTGATAGATGTAGATTAGAGTTGGTGGGAACACTTCAAGACAGTTTTACCATATGAAGTTTTTCAATTCTCACTTTTTGATAACTCTAAGTTTTTGATCTCCAAAATATACTGTATGGGTAGTCTAATAATGGAAAAGACATTAACTCATTTGAAATAGTTGGGGATATAGCAGAGTGATGTTTTGAGTTGATTCCTTACAAACATTTGATAGTTAGACTACTATTTTGAATGTATCTAATTTGGCACAGAAATGTTTAGATGCATTTTTTAAGACCATTTGGGCATGTTTAGATGTTAGGCAACATACACTTTTGGTTGTTTGCATTTGCTTAGCATATAAGTCCCATACTAGGGCATTATATTGCAACATGTCCAAAAAATTTATTGTATGTTGTTGGCATTATAAACTTGTCTTACAGTTACATTGGGAGTTGTTTCAGTCTTTGGCAATTCACCATTTTACAAGATGTGACATTTAGGCAGGCAGTTTGATATGTTTTAATCACTTTGGCAATTGTAGATTCACTTACTCATGCCTTTTGGATTAGGCATTTTTTTTGATAAGTTGTGAATCATTTATTTTTATAAGGTTTTATCTTTGCTATGATTGGGTTCTGTGTGATGTAATGCAGTAGACCAGTTATAAGATTTCAGGTGATAGTCGACTTTTGGAGACCAAAAGCCTCTTTTGTAGGGAGGTTGATCTGGAGTTCATTTCAAAAAAAGTTTCCAAATCATGATGAAACCAATTTCACATCATAGATCTTGTTGAGACCTTTTCGACGCTTTTTGTGTTTTTCAAAATGGATACCGTATGTAAAAGTTATAAGCCGTTAAAGTTCTGATGTGACAAGAAAAAATAGTGGTGTCGCAAGATGACATGGTGCACTGTGGACACGCCAAGTGGACCAATCAGATGGTGACACATGGTAGTCAATGGGTGTACAAAAACTTTGGGTTATTTTTGTCTTTGACAATGTGCATGGTAAATTCATTGTATTTGGCAAGTCCGTAGAAAAATCTCATTATATTTGAATTTGCAAAGTCTAGGATAATTGGTTTAATGCTTTGTAATGCCGAGTCATTATCCATATGCCACATCCCAAACATGCCAAGTTTGGGGGAATGTGAGAATAGAAATGCTAAGTTTGGCATGGAGAGCCCACCAAAAGGGGGGCATCAACATTATGCAAGGAGGCCGCTCCACTATTAAAGCCTGGAAAACCGTTCCAACTTACAAATGTGGGATAAAGGAATAAGTCTAAGCACCCAAAAAGGTAGGTCAAAGACTTGAACTACCAACCTCCCATGAAAAAGGGATAAGATTTGACCACTTGTGTTGTGGGGGTTGAAGTGCTATTTAAGGCATGAATTTGTATTTAAAGGTATGCTTCTGGCCAACTGTGTATTGGAGAATATAGACCCACTTACAGTATTTGGCCATTTTGGAGCCCTTAGAGGCTGAACCAGAGCTCAGAGTAAACTACAAATTTGTTTAGAATTCTGATACGCTCTATTCATTATATTCATTTTCCCATTTTGGATAATTGGTGATGTGATTTTGAGCTATATAAGTTTCCAATTTCGATTTGGAGAAGCCTCTGTGTGAGATTCAGGAAGGTGAAGGACGAGCTGAGTCAGCCAAGGTATTTTGAAGGTCTGATCAATATTATTGTAGAGAGATATGATATTTTTTTGTTTTTAAGTATTATTTGGCTTGAAAATTTAGCAAAAATTAATGGATCAGTTTGATACGAACCCGGGGACGTAGGAATTCTAAACCCTGTAAACATTTTTTGTGTTTTGATCTTAGAATTCATTTTTGCATTTCAGTTTCAGTTAATTTAAAGATTATAATTCAGATTTATATCAAAATGAAAAATTTAATCATTTGATCATTTACGAGAAATTGGATAAAATAAAGAATTTGAAAAATCTGACGGTTTCAATGGATAATTGATGTGATCTATCAATTCACCTTTATTTTAGTTTTGAAACTTGATTTAGATCAAATTTTCATCAATTTTTAGTCATTCCAACATCTTATAAGTTGAGAAATTTAGAATCCATACTTTTAAATATTCACTTTGAGTTTATCGGTGGTGTTTACGGATCATATATGCTTCTATTGATCATGATTGATACATATCCTATTATTTTATGATAACTTTACATTATCATGTTGAGCTTTTATACTAATTTTTACACATGTCTATATTCATTCATACATCTTACATAATATATTTGATATGCTATGCTATAGGACATTTTGATAACACATGTATGCATGCACTAATATGACATGGTTATTCTAATTTCTTATATTTCACTTATTCATCTATTCACATTGCTTACTTGAGTGTACTTCTTATTTTCTACCTTGTTTTGATTACGTAACATTTGAATATGTTCCTTGTTTTTTGTCTATAGTGCTTTGAGTGTTATTTTTTTAGTGTGCATATATTTAAACATGTCCTCTCCTTGAGTGCATGACATTTGAACATTACCCTTGTATGTAGTCTCCTTAGACCCCTTTTACGTGACATTGATGCTCTTATGTGTGTGCTTGATTTTTTTTTTGAGCTTATGCTTTCTACTTATGGAATTTTCCATGATTCATATAATGCATCTTTATGATTTTTATGTTTGGATACTATGAGATTCATTGATACATCTAATTATACATAATACCACTATATGATTCTTTATTATACGATTGATACATATATAACATGGTTATCTTATCTTTTTGAGATAAGGTGGTTGTCACATTACATTACCATCACCTCAAAAAAGGGGGGATATCAATGGGCGCATATCATAGAGACATGAGTCCACATACACATAATTGGTAAAATTTGATATAGTTTACATGATTTAGATACAACCTTACCAAGGCACACTGATTGATATTTTATCTACTATAGCAGTTTGGGTCTCTTGAGTAGTGTGATCAATATTTAGTGCACTTAATGGATTTGGCACTACTTCTATTTTTTAGGTTGAGATGGTTATACCATTTAACCTGGGTGAGAATGGATTGATTATGTATACACTTGAGCTATGTGATTGATATTCACCGCACTTACTAGACTTGGCACAAATCATCTTTGCACTGACTTGGGATCAAGATCACCCTCATAATTCTCCTCTTGATATCTCTAAGGTTTAATTGTGAATGTCTCTCTCTCTCTCCAATTATTCAATGAGGAAGCATCATTACAAAATTAAACTACCAAGGGGAAACATGGTTACATTGATACACAAGTGAACTCCTTGTTCTCTTTTCTTTCAATCATTTCAATTATTTCAAATTTCAAATTATATGTAATAACTACACTATAATATGTTCTTGGTTATAGGTAATACACAAATAACAAATTCAAATAGGGCACAATTCAAAGTAAAATGTGTTATACACACCAAGGTACATATTTATTTTCCTTTAACCTAGTAATTTCATCCTTATACATTACTAGATTAGGGGGAAGAGAATGTGGATTTTAAATCTAGATTTTATATGATAATCTAGTCTTTCACACTTGGAAAATATTAGTCATGGAAAAACCCTTCAATTTAGGACCTTTTCACCATTAAAATGCTGACATTCACCATCTCATTGTGCCTAAATATTTATATTATAGTCTAAACCTGATATTATGATTACCCAAATCACTTATAGATTATAATATGCTTAAAACTTGATATATATCATTCATTGTCAATTACAGATCTTCAATATTTTCCTATTCTCTCAAACACTAACATCTAGATTAGAACACTATCATCAATTCTAGTGTCTCAATTCTAATGTTAATATCCTTACCTTACAAACACTCAAATTTGAAAATCTTTCAATATGTATGGGTCAGCCTATAGTTCTCTTTTAACCCTCCTCTAAGATCAGTTCAAAAGGTGTTTTATAAATACAAGCCAAAGACCATTCATTATCATCAAGAAATATCAAATACATTTCAAGCATATATCTATATAAAATCACCTCTCAAGCTTTTAAATCTACCATATTATTCCCTATTTACATATCAATACAGAATAAGTATTCTTACAAGTTTGAAGCATCCAAAAATCAATCCATGAACATTAATTTTCAAGTTACGAGCTAGATCACTACATACACTCACATATAGCATATTTCAAAATTATTAACACACAATCCCACATAAAGGGATAACGACATCAGTTTGAGGCCCTCTTCAAATTATTGTCTATGTAGGCAATGCTCACTGATATAGGTATCTTTGAGGTCAGTTTGACTTCACTTGAAACTACTAACACCTATTTTACAAAGTGGTATGGTCTAATTGGAAGACCTGGGGTTTTGAACAATATACTAATATCCAAAACCTATGAACATGATATAAACAAATAATTTTCAAGGTAATAGGAAAACCTAATTGGGGTAGGTTTAATTTATAAAAAAAGACTTGTACTTCACTATGGATAGAAGCATCAACTCTAGTGTCCCTATTTTGATGGTCAAGTTCAGGTTGATAGAGAGCTAATTTATAAAATCTGATGAATCAAAACTAAACATCATCCTAACTATTTATACACTTTTACTTTTCAAATCTACTTGCACATCATTCAATAATCTAATTATTATTCCTTCTTTATGTTTAAGCAATTCAATTACTATTTTGGCATTGTAATTTCTATATTTAACATATTTTTATAACTAAGCACTATATCTGAATATATTGTGAATCTAAATTATTTAATTGGCCTAATTTTGGAATATTCTTATCCTTATTTTATTAAGATATTCTCTTTTAACTCTTTCCAAAAAGGGCTAAACACATACAAACACTTCCACCATCTTTTTACTTTTTTGCCATACCTTGCCAAGATTACCCTAAAAGGGGTTTTTATATTTTGATTATTATAATTTGTATAAATTTAAATTCTAAACTTAGATTGTAATAAATTAACTATTGAAATCAATGAGTTTTATCTAAAAGGTGATAAATCTTATGATAGAAAGTAGGAAATTTTATGCTAGAAAGCATGCAATTTTATTTATATGAAAGCAGTGAATCTTACCCAACCTTTGAAGATTATAATGCTTGACACATTTATCAATAATGACACCAAAATTATTAAAAAAATAAAATCTCAAATTAAATTGATGTAGTCTGATCATTGTACATACAACCCCACCAATTGACAATCAAAAAAAAAGTAACTGCATGTAATGAGAAATGCATTAGATCTACAAATCAATTCTAGTTTAGAGAAGATAGATCCTATGTACACTTCCATTTGGGGATACATTATATAATTGATAGCATGACCAATATCGATGTAATATACTAAATTAAGGGATATCTTACCATGATATTATTACTAGGGAGGGTTTCAAAGCCTCTAGTCAAGCAAAATCATGCAATAACCCTAACTAGGTCATATGTTTTCCTATTCACTATACTAATAACAAGTAAACCAAAATATAATCTAGTGCTTATCAAAGCTTGTGGCACAAAGTGGGGGTAGTAAACAACAAAATTAAATATGCATAGAAGACATATACTCACATCAATGTATACATAATCTTAATGCATGGAAGAGAAGTACAAATGCATATCTATATACTCTTACAAAGGAGGAACAAAGTTATGAATACTTACCTTAAAAGATGAACTCATCAAGCCTCAATCTCTTCATTGGTTGAGGTGCTTCATAAGAGGTTTTTTTGTTATGTAATAATGACAAGGATAAATTAGCTCTAGGGTACATAACCTATCAATGCATCCAAAAGACTTCTCCACAAGACAAGATCCATATCTCCAAAAAAAGTATGAAACCCTAAGTTTGCTCCTCAAGTATAATGGTGGATAAACATATGCACAATATATATTACTTTTCTTCTCTTATCTTAGAAATGGTAAAATGATTATGTTTATATAGGTGAATCTAAACCTAAACCCTTCTAAAGGTTTTAGTTGACAGGGTCAACTTGGTTGACCTAGTATCATTATTGATAAAAACTCACTAGGTCATCCAAAGGTCGACGTAGACCTTAAATAAGTTTTGTCAATAAGACTACAAGGTTGACACAATTGATATAGTCATTTAAACTATAAAAAAGGGGTTTAGGTTAAGAAAAGGGATAATGAAGGTGGTAAAATATTAGAAGAGTGTACAAATGAGGAGGCCAAGCTTAGGGGAATGATTTTTAAGAGACAAGTGTGTAGATAGCAAGTCTAAAAAGGGACAACAATCTTATGAAGCACCAATGGTTTGCCCACCCCTTTCCTGATGCACCCCTTAAGGCATGCATTCAGAGATATTGAGACTTGATGAGTTCCTGCAAGACAGAGAGCTTCATTAATTGATAAAAGCTTGAAAATATTATATGTATATATATGCCCCACTCAAATATCATCATGTGTCACATAGGTGCAACATGGGATGGTGCTTCAGGAAAAGAACATGATGACACATAATGTTAATGATAAATAAAGTGTAGTAAGGAGAAAATAAGATAAATGAAAGGATAGAATTGAAAAATTCATACCTTTACTTACCTTAGTGATGTATATAAATAAGGAGATGTGAAGAACATTAGGTGGACCTATAGAGATTAGCAAAAAAGAGTGAAAAATAAAAAAAATTACAATATAGGCATATAATAGTTATAAAGTTCCTCTATGACATCAATACTTGAAAAAAATTATGGTTCAAAAAATGAGTTAGTATAAACAAAGATATGGTCAAAATAAGGAATCTAATGGTAAATATTTGAAGGGTAAATAATTGTGAATAGTAAATATAAATAGGGTGAAAAAGAATTAATTTGTTATTATTTTATATTATGAGAAAAATAGATCTTTGAGAGACCTAGAGAAATCCAAAAGAGCCAATATGGTGCAGAGATGATAACTATGATAGGGTGCTAGCACCATACAACCCCACCACATTGGAAGTTCTCATGGTACCATCTATCCCATCTCAAGCATGTTGGTTTAGACTAATAGGGGAGGCCACAAGGTAGCAACAGGCATGTGGAGATGGGATAAATCCACCAGTAGGTGTGGGAGTAGGAGAGGCATAGGCATGGAACACCTTGGATCAAGAGAGATCTGTAGATATGGCTACCACTATTCATCTAAGATAGGTTCAAGGCCAGGTGGACAACCTACAGGGATAGGTAGTAGGCTTAAGATCTTGGACAACCTCTTTACAATGCACTATTCAGAGGGGATGGTCCAAGGCATCTATGGGTACCATGGCTAAGCCATGAGATAGACATATGGATCCTAGCCTTAGAGCTAGAGTGATGTATTTTTGTACTTTGTATTAAAAAAAAATGATATATATAAAGATATTCTATTTTGACAGTTGAATGTTGTTCTTATGTGTTATATTTTAGTTGTGGTTTTATATGCATGGATATATTTATTTCTATCACATGTATTTTACTTCTATTATATATGATATAGGAAATATATGTGGGGTGTTCCTTTCTATTATTATGTGTTACACATGCATGGTTAAAAAGAAATAGGCAAAAAGAATTGGAAAAGTATAATTAATCAAAAAAAAAAACTGCACTACACGTTATATCACGATGGGAAATGTGTAATAACAAAATATGACTAAGTATAATGAACCAAAAAATGGTAACCAAGAGAGCAAAAAATTGTTTTTAAACCATGAGAAAGAGCGGCAATAAATTAAAATAGGTAAAATCACACTAAATCACATTGGGAAGTATGAAAATAATGAAATAAAATGGAAATAATGTGAAATAATAATGATATAAAAAAAATTAAGTCAATCAATCATACTACATCATGTTGGGAAGTATAAAAGAAAAATGGAATTGGTAAAAAGTTGTCTTAAATTTATCACACTAATTCAAGTTGGGAAGTATGAAAAACTTAAGAAAAGTGGTCGGATTCTTACATGCAATCAGAAAATAAGAAAATAAAATTGAAAGATAAATGAAGTAAGCATAAAACATAATAAATCAATATGGGAAGCATGTCAATGATGCGTAACTCATAATCAATCACATCTTATCTCATATTTGACACATGTAATTTTGTTGACTTGGAAATTTTTTTGAGGAAGGCCAGGCCCTATCCATGGTCTTACACTGCAACTCACAAAGAGACCACCAATGAGGTGGAAATAATGTGGAAATAGGGGATGTTTGGAATGGAAAATGTGAAATTTTGGTAATTTATGAGGAAGGTTAGGTCCTATCTATGGTCTTATAATGTAACTCAAAAATGGAATCCCTAGGGAAAGTGATCAGTGAACAAATCAATATTTCTCAAGGGGAAATAATAGGGTTTTAGGGAGTGAAAAATGTAATGTAAGAATCATAACATAGGTATATTATAAAAATAACTTAGGATACATGAGGCATAGTAAGGACATGAGAAGACACTAAGTGATTAGTGACCATCAATATACAAAGTATACATGTTCGCTATAGACACAAAGCTATGTAGGAAAATAAGTGTGGTATTAAGATCAACTTCAAGTTGGAGGTTTTGAACAAGAAAATTAAAATGGAATTACCTTCCCATAATGTGTTCCTTATTCTTCAATACCCCTTATCGATTTGTCAGTCTACTACAAAGATTGGGTACTTGCATGAAAAAATAGGTTGTACTAAAATATTTTTCATTTTCCTTTTCTATTCTACTAGCCTACTACACCCCAATGGACCTCAACTCTATTGTGAGGCCGTATGTGGAGTTTTTTATTTGATTAGAGAAAGGATATGTGCTTATAATCATATCTTTTAGTGTGATTTGAATTTTGAGAAATTTGAATGTTTCATTTTGGATCATTGTATTTTGTTAAATGATTTAGATTTTGAATATTTTATGGAGTTTAAGATTCCTCCTCCATATGGATTTAGAATGACCAATAATGAGAGATAGAGTGATACACATTAATGAACTTTAATCTTGGCCTAAAGGAATATAAGTATCTAAAGATATGATTGAATAGAACACTTAGGCTTAACTATGAACCAACATGTTATCTCAAGTCTCAACATGTGTATGCTTAGTTTGAAAAGGGGAATAAGAGGAGATCCAAAGTGGACCAGTAAAAGGAGATTGTAATGAGATGAATTATTTGCTAACTAATCACATGGTAAATAAGGAATGATTAAAGAGAGCAATGTTTATATAACCAAATCACAATAACAATTATCCATGTTTATAGAGATAAGATAGAAAACAATCATGAGAAAGAACAAGAACAAGGGAATGAAGTTAATAAAAACAAGGATGGAATTATAAAAAATAAACCATAATAGAACATAAGAATAATAATGACATCATAAGCATCATGTAATGCAAAAACAAAAGTCACCATGTAAGATAGATAAGAATTTGACACAATGTCAAATGATATAAAATAGATAAATATAAAGTTGGAGCACACATCCAATCCAAATGAAAATGTAATAACATTATACATGTGTTCATAAGTAATTATATATTTTTCCACACACATTATCCATAACATCCAATAAGTCTTTATGAAGTTTAATGTGAACTTCAACTAATGTCTCATAAATCTTTAATGAAAGTTGAGAAAATACTTTGCATCAAATTTCCTTGATAGAAAATGTAGGAATGCCTAAAGGATCATGCTGATGAGGGCTATCATGTAGGAGATTATTAGGAGAATGTATGGGAGTTAATTCTATAGGAGATGAAGGGGTCACTAGTTGATAAGGTGCCATCAGTGAAGGAGTCATAAGTGGAGAGGGATCCATGGGTGAGGGAAGGTCCATGAGTGAGGGACTCATAGGTGGAGATGGAACCACAAGAGGTAGAAATATAGGGGAAGAAGGGGGAGCCTTCTTGTAAGAGTGACCTATGGGAGAAAGGGTATAAGGTACAATAATTGTTAGGAGGTGAGCTTTGAGATGTTATTGAAGGATGTAACATCAATTAGTGTGATGTGTACCACATTGATGCCCGAGACAATATACCTCTCTATATTTGGGAATATATTCAGATAACACTTTAAGAGGAGGTATAGCCCTATTTGTGGGCTAAAAAGTGGTGGGATACAAAGTGTCATTATATTATTTCAACTTTTGATAATGCATGGATGAATGATTATATGTGCCATGGAAGCAAAAAATATGTTTGTGAGTAGACTGGGTAGGTGTACTCATAAGAAGAGTGGAAATGGAAGTCAAGGAAGATTGGTATATTGAATAGTCTCTATTCTAGTGATTGAAAACTTTATCGATCTCATAATAAGGCTGATCAACACATTTTGTAGGCAAAGGAGCAAATTAGGGTAAATGGAGAAAACCATCACCAATAAAAGGTGGGGTTGGCGAAGAGACTGGAGGAGGCTTGACAGGAGTAATAGGATTAGAAATAGGAAGAGACTCAACTATAAAGGGAGTGTGAATGGGCTCCAAAATTGGATCTACTGAGGGAGGAACAAGATGCAAATAATGTTGAAGAATAATCACAAGTATCTCAGGGATAAGTCAGCTAGAGGGGTCTTGGTATCTATCAAATCGATAGGGACTAGTCATATCATGATCCATAAGCACACTCTTATGAGGTTATTTAGAAACTAGAGGTGTGCACACCATCTCTACCCTACCATCAAGAGGAAAAATGCTAAAATTAGGAATGATATAAGATGGAATGCTAGAAGATATACTAGAATATTGAAGAAAAAAGGAATGATAGTGAATAATCTTAGCATCTTGAGCTTGAACAAGACCTCCCAAGAATGGATCATCTAAGGTATATCCATTACCATAATCAATTGTATAAAGATCAATGGCATAGGTAGGGATGACCTAGTCATCTGATTTAGTGTGATGAATAGAATGTTGAGTCTTAGTTATGACAATAGGTATATCATCACAAGGTGGTTAACGGGAATGAGGTTATAAATAAGTGGGTAGTTAAGAGATGAGATGAGGTGAGAGATATGATGTTTTAATCTTGAGATTAATCTCATTAGGCTCATCATCATCATAATATAAGAGGTAAGGGGGTATATTTTTGATGAGTTTGGGGTGACCATTTTAACCTTGAATGGAATTCATAGGAAAGTTAAATCATTGAGATTCACAAAATGAAATGCTTGGCAAGGGTTCAAGGGTAGGAATATTGAATACACCACAATCTTGGAATTGTTTAAAATTCTAAGGATTTATGTCACCCTGAATCCTATAGATTAATCTATTGTGATGAAATTTAACACATTGGAAAGTGGAAGAGGCAACTACTCGCATGAAATGAGTCCATGTCCTACTGAGAAAAATGTTGTAGGATAGAGGAAACTTGAATATCATCACCTTCACATGAACAATAATACGTGAGATTATAATGGGGATCCACACACAACCTAAAGGAGGCATTTGCCTTCGATCATAACCTTGACATGTGATACATGTGGATTTAAAATTACATTTAAAATATCCAAGGGTTTTTATAAAATAGAGAGAGGAAACACAAGTGTCAGAACCCTCATCAATCAAAGCATGTTTGACATGGATATCACCAATTTGGACACTAAAAAATAGAGGAGGATCATCTACATGAATCAAAATCTCATCAGGGATCATAGAAGCTATGAGGAATTTGAGGGAAAGAGAAGTGCCCATTATTTCATCATGTATGGACATCTCTTCACACTATTGTAAAATGTTATCTTCTGATCTAGATAAGGTGGCTTCACATAGTGCTAGGGGAGGATGAGGGGTGTTCATTTCAATAAAAAGCTACATAAGATGATTATGATGCCATAGAGAGGTCTACATAAGTTTAAGAAATGGGATTTGAGATGGGAGATTAGTGAGTTCCTTGATAGGTTCCCATTCATCATAATCCATAAGATGATTATTGGAAAGAGGTGCATAGTGTTGAAGGAGGTTCTCAAAAGGAGGATCCAAAGTGCATGTGAATTTATGTTGATAAGATGTGGGAGGTTTAACTAGAAGACACATTTTCTAATCATTTTGATAAGATGGGTTAGTTGATGTAGGTTTGGTTTGAGATATCTTAGAAAAAGTGTTGATAGAAGTTTATCAATAGTAATAGGTAAAGAGGTTGGAGGAATGGTATAAATGGTATGAGAAGTGTTATCCAAGGGAGTTGTTGGAATTGGTTCATCAAAGGATATGAGGTCTTCTTTCCCCAAATCTGTTAAGTGAGTTGGAAAAGAGTCTTGGATAACATGAAATGTGCAAGACAATTGAGGGGTGTGGATAGGATGAGGATCAATGAAAGTAACCACCCTTCGTATATTATTCATATTGACCACATTATCTTTAAGAGTTGGGTCAAGAAGACTATCAACATTATTCATAGAAGCTTTATGTTTGTCTTGGTTATCTTGGTGATTTGGAAGAGGATCTTTATAGATGGCCAAATAATCACTAGCATGGTTCAAAGCTTGAGATTTATTTCATGTTTCATGGGCTTTGAAAGCAATGTCATAGGCTTGTTGACATTTTTTAATGATATAATCATGGTCAAAATTGGGACTAAGAAGGAAATCTATATCTAGATTACAAATTTGCTTACAAGTCTCATGAGAATGACCCTAACTAGTGTGAAACCAACAAAATTTATTAAGATTGTACCAAGATTTAATGGGATGAGTGGGATCAAGTTCTCATGGAAGAAGTATAGGTAGACATTTTTGTAATTCCACTAAGGATAAAGGTTTATGAAAATTGATGTTATTTATTGAAGATAAATGAGGATTAGTGGTGTGGTTATGAGGGGAAGCTTATTTTAGAGTCTAGTTGGGAGCAATGACTTGAATAGTATGAATGGTATCATAAGATTTAAAAACACCATCATTTATGGCATGATGATTCTTATTTTTGATTAACATGTGATTACCCATAGACATTGGAATGGATCAAATTAATGCATAAGTAAATATTAACGCTTGGCTTGGTCAATGCCCTCTTCTAAAGTTCATAGAGAGAGAGTCTAAACCTGATATTACAACTTGGGATAAAGAATGTCAGTAAACAAATGAAAGAGGTTATCATCTACCATATTATATTCACATTTGTTAGACAGGGTCTTCCATCATTTGATAAAATCTTATGTGGTTTCAGTTTCAAGTTACTTATAATTAATAAAATGGGCCAAGGTATTCTCAAAGAGATCACTAGTTTGAAACTATTGGACTATAACATTAACTAAGTCTTCCAAACTAGTAATGGAATGAGATTTGAGTTGGTTGTACCTATCGAAAGCATCACTCATGAGATTTTTTGCTAATAGCTTAGTAGAGGCAAAGGCATTTAACTTGAACCAGTCTTTATACAAATTTTCAAATGTTTTTAAATGAAGAGTATGATTGTTTGACTCATTGTAAGAAATGGTAGGGGTGATACCTCCTATATCGATATTAGAAATTTGAGATGTGAGAGGCTCATTTTGAATATGCTTGAAACAATGGGAGGTTGAGGGATAAGATGACCATAGGAATCCTGAAGATGAGGTGAGGGAGAATTTTGGTTATGCATGCCCCATGGCATCTATTGAGGGTAGGTTTGAAGATGGATAAGATGATTTTGCATTTGCATCATTTGATTTTTATTGTTATCTTGAAAAGCATTCATTTGATTAAGATTTTGTAATAAAATTTGATGGTTTTGAGTTACATTATTAACATTGTTTGAAGTATTGGAACTGGTAGTAGTTACTTAGGTACCACTATGAGTATTAGTAGGATATTGAGAAGAAATGTTAGTAAGTGAGGCACTAGTGGCATAATTTGCTTGTGTGGCAAAAGATTTACTAGTAGAGGGATGAGAAGAAGTATCACTAGAGGCATGATTACCATGGGTAGAAAATGATGCACTAGTAGAAGAATTGAGAAGAGTGGGTCTTGGAAGAGGCCCACTAGATGTAAAACCTACCATGTTAGTAAAGATACTAGGCATGGAGGTGGATGAAATCAAAGAGGAAGAAGTCATGGTATGAGAAGGGGTCAAAATATAGGGTAGAGGCTAAGAAGCAAAGATGTTATTATCCCCAAATCTATGTGAGAAAGTGGGAGAACATGAATGGGGATCCTTAACTTTACCACTTATCATGAAATGGTAAATAGTAGAAGTATCCTTGCCTCGATGTTGAGGAAACTCATTGATGAATAAGATTATTTCTAGTGTATACTCTAATTTAGGTTAATCTTTAAATGAGAAAAGAGGATTATGAAGTGAAGAGGAATGAAGAGGGGTCCCATATTTTGTAGTGTGAGTGGCTACATGCACATTACTTTCATCTAGGGTAAGAGCCACAAGATACTTATGGGAGAACCTATTATGGTTGGTAAAACTCATCATATATGTTGAATTCAACTCAGCGTTGTCTTCAAATAGGAAGTTCGTGATGAAGGAGAGAGATCAAGGAAGGCAAAGTGTATGTAAAGAAAAAAGATGCAAGAGGCAAATAAGAGTATAAAGTTGACTAAGTCAACCTAGTAATGTAAACAAGAGACAAAAGAATATAGATTTGACCAAATTGACTTAATAATATATACAAGAAAATAGATAGTTTGATAAGGATATAAAGTTGACTAGGTCAACTTAGTACTATAACCTATCAGGTAGAAATGAATATTAGGTCAAACAAGTTGACTCAATACTACAATTAGGGAAAAATATAATATCTAAGAGACTATGTTGATTAAAATGAAAATGTACTAAAAGTAGGGAAAAATCTTGCAATGTAATTTGAAGTAAGAAATATAAGTAAAAACACAAACAATTGGATCAATGAGGATTATCAAATTGGCACACAACACAAAACCTTGCACTAACATTGGCCAATGCAAGATTTTCCAATACAACATACAATGAGTAAAGAGAAAGCAGTCAACTTGAAAATTAAATGCTAACTAAGTGGTCATCCTAAATGTTTTTAGATTATTATAAAGTGTTATTTTAAGTGTGATATGGAAGTTAGCTAAGAGTAGGGAATTGGAAAGTAATCTATGGATGGTTTCAGAATGTTTAAGCTAAAAGGGATCTGTGTTGGCCATGATACTAGATTGGTATTGAGTCTTACCCCCTCACTTTACAATCCCACAATGATAAGGGTGATGAGTGTTTTGCCAATATATACTATTAACCACATGTTTATACTTGGCTAAAAAACTAAGTTGGCTTCCCCCTTGGTGATTAAATCTAAGTAGGTAGGCCTTGGGTAGAAAAATATTTAAATTCAATTTGAAATTATGTGATTTGGTAGTGTGTGGAAAAAGAGAAAAATAGTTCAACTAAATGGTATATTGAAAAACCACCTAATTAGACTATGTGAACTACTCTAAGCATGCAAACAACTAAAAATAAAAGTATAAATTAATTACTAGCATATAGTTGTTAATTCCTAATTTAAGCATGGTATAGAGTTAGTTTAGTGATAATGTATGCAAACATTACATAATAGAGTCGATAAGGTCATTACTATACTATAGAAGTAAGAGTCCTCAAGAACTAAGTCGACCAGGTCGACTTAGTCTTTTAGACAGAAGGCAAACTACATTGCTAGGTTGATCTAGTCTATTAGAGGATTGTAGTTTTAAAGACTACAAGCTTATGTAAAATAGAACTATAATGAATAACTAAATTGAAAGAGAGAAATAAATTAAACTTGGTGGGTTGGAAGATGCTAAGGACTATGAAATTTCTATTAAAGTGCCTTGAATGTTTATTATAAGTTTTGCTAATTGTGTCAACTGGGTCGACCTAGTTCTATGAAAACCCTATTTGTTGAAGCCTATTAAGATTACTGAGTTGACCTAGTTAACCTGGTTTGTTATCTAGAAGCTGTCTGGAATAATAAGTCAACCTACATAACTTAGTTTGTTGTTTTGGAGCTAAAAATGAGACAAAATTGACATGTTCGATATAGTCTACTATCTAGAACTAAATAAGAGTATTGTGTCAACTTGATTGATCTATTAACTTGTATTTGATGAAGACCTACACAAAAATAATATAGTCATTTTGATGTGACTGTGTTAAAATTGCACACAAATATTATAACTATATCGGCCTAGTCGACCTAGTATCTCAAATATAGAAAAATAATAAAATGATAGAGATGAAAAGTGTGAAATAAAACTTGTAAGGGTTAGATTCATTCTAGTTTCACTAGAATATATGAAATGAGAAATGTATTAGATTTACAAATCAATTCTAGCATGGAGAAGATAAATTCTACTTACACTTCCAATTGGGGATACATTAGCTAATAGGGAACATTACCAATATGGATCTACTAGACTAAATTAGTGGATCTCTTACCATGATAATATTACTAGGGAGGGTTCCAAATCCTCTAGTCAAGAAAAATCATGCAATAACCCTAACTAGGTCCTATGTTTTCATATTCACTATACTAATAATAAGTAAAGCAAAATCTAATCTAGTGCTCACCAAAGCTTATGGCACAAGGTGGGGGTAATAAACAACAAAATTAAACATGTATAGAAGACATATACTCATGTCAAGTATACGTAATCCTAATACATGGGGAAAAATTACAAATACATATCTATCTACTCTTACAAAAGAGGAACAAAGTTAGAAATATTTACCTTTGAAGATGAACTTGTTGAGATTCGATCTCTCCCTTGGCTGAGGTGCTTCATAATAGGTTATTTTTTTATGTAAGGATGACAAGGATAAATCATCTCTTGGATACACAACCTATCAATGCATCCAAAAGACTTCTCCATAAAATAAGATCTGTATTTCCAAAGAAAGTACAAAACCCTAAGCTTGCTCCTCAAGTAGAATGGTGTATAAGCATATGCATAATATATATTACTTCTTCTTCTCTTCTATTGGAAATGGTGAAATGATTGTGTCTATATAGGTGAATATAACCTTAAACCCTTCTGAAAGTTTTAGATGATAGGGTCGACCTGATCAACTTAGTATTGTTATTGATAAGAAGTCACTAGGTCATGGACTAGGTCGGCCAAGGGCCAACTTAGACCCTAAATAAGTTTTGTTAATAAGATTATAAGGTTGACACATCTGACATAGTCGTATAAACTATCAAAAATGGGTTTAGGTTAGGAAAAGGGCTAATGAAAGTGGTAAAAGACTAGAGGAGACTGCAAAATAGGAGGCCAACCTTAGGGGAATGGTTTTTAGGAGACAAGTATGTAGATAGCAAGTGGTAAAAGGGAAAATAATCTTGTGAAGCTCTAATGGTCTGCCCACCCATTTCTTGGTGCACCCTTTAAGACATGCACTCAAAGAGATTGAGACTTGATGGGTTCCTACAAGATAGAGAGCATCTGTAATTGATAAAAGTTTGAAAATATTATGTGTATATAGTAACCATTTAGTTTATTGATAATGCATATTCATTAAATTTTCAACATGAGGTTTGTATACTTTGGCAAGTTATCAAAACTATATGTGCACACTAGACTCTTCAAAAAACTAAGGTACTAATGGTTGCATATAAGAAACACACTATGCAAGAATGTAAACAATAGAAGATAAACACACTTGCATGAAAAGGAAATTACATAAAAAGAAAAGTGCGTAAAGGAAATCAATATTTTTTTGGAAACTTCCTACACTTTGAATAGAAGATACTTTATCAATCACACATAAGAAAAATAACTTGTAATGAGATCAACTATAGAAAATAAAAGGTACACACACAAAGCTAGAAAGTAAACACATAAAAAATTGAAATATTTACTTAATGAATGGATTTATCACAATAAATATTCATGAGTGGGCCCTCATCGGTTGGAATTATGCTCAAATTCCTTCCTTGATTACAAATACATTAACTCAAGACACTTTAGTTACATTTATTATCTTTATAGAAATAAATTGATTGCCATAATAAAGTATAAAATATTACAATAGCTTTGTCACTTCTTACTCACTCTCTATATTTTCTTCACTAGCTATCACCTACAACTCCTCTCCTTATATATGGGAGGTAGGTGTTTATTATATAAAAAAAGACATAATGTGTTCCAACCATAAGATCTCATATTGTTTCAAAAATCAAATCAAGTCAAGAAGGATGTTATAATGGTTAAAGCCAAATAACCATATAATCTAATAATGAAAACATGATCCAATAGAATTCCCATATAGTTATAACAATTTATCATCACATTACATGATTGTTTGAGTTCATTGAATGAGTTGAAAGATGGTTAGAGATGAAATTTAGAGGTTTTTTTATATTTTTAAAAATGTCCACCTATAATACTTGTTGTGGGTGGTCTCAACTAGTTGATGTCGATGCCCATGGCTAGTGGCTATGGGTGGTTCCCAATTATTATGGCATTCTATGTATCTAAAGTCCAGCTAACCAAAGGTTGCAGTTGTATCAACTAGAATGGTTGTGGGCTGATAAACATAACAAACAAGTATCTTTTCTATTCCACTTTAGTCATTAAAATATCAAACCATTAAACTACATTAATAAACTTATAACAAATTAAACTCAAGGTTTAATTAGCACACACACACATATATTTAACCATAAATTTTGAATTATGTAGGGGATAGGGTTAAGAATATAGCAATAGTTCAAGTAAAAATGTAACAACTAATCTATAACAAGCCATTTAATAGCAAACTTAGATAACTGAATATTCTAAATTATAATATTGAGATATGATAAATATGGACAGTACTTAATTCAAAAAATGTTCAATTGATTGTAATATCAAATAAAATTAATACTTAGTTAGGTTTATTATACACATGAATATATGGACTAGAAATAGGGGTAAGATATTTATTATTCCATTTATTTATTAAATGGATTATCCCTACACATTTAACTTTAACTTACTTAGGTGTATTGAAGAGGTTAAGTGGGTGAGAGGGTGAGTTCCACCTAGATTTCAACTGAGTGACACTGTTAGTTCTCTTATGAGTTCCAAAGTGAGTTACACTCAGTCCCATGATGAGTTCTCCTATGAGTTCACTCCCCCCCACTCCTATATATTCTTCTTTAGTAGGCTATTGTAATATTAATCCACATTTATGTGGAGTATTCATTGTTTGCTCTAATGCTTTTGAAATATTTTATCATGGATGGTTCTAATTTATTTTAGTTGTGCGATGTGTGCTTGATTGATTCATGCAATCACTTTACCATGGTAATTCATTGATCTAGTGATCATGACTATAACTCTAATATGGTATCAAAGCATCAATCTGTATTCATGATTATCTGGTTTGTTATTAGTTTTGTTTGAAATTTGAGATTTTATTTTTGTAATGGTTTTTAGGTTTTGTGGAATGTGGTTGATTGTTAAAAAGTAGATGGAGTCTTCGCAAAGATGTTTCTGACATTAAGAATGAGATACTCATTTTAAAATTTGAGTATCCTAAGCTAGCATAAAGAGCCAGTATGGAAGGTTAATGTCAAACATTCTCTCTCCCTCCAACACCTACTTACCATCCACCCTCTAGGTTGCTTGGACATCTTACATCTACCTCACCATGCTTGGTCAAGAATCCTCCATGAAGGTCTAATACATTCTACACAATCACAAACCATTTTTAGGGCTACCTACCGCCATTTTTCGAAACCACCTCTTTTTTTAATCCTCTTGACATTTGCAGGCACTATGAGCTCGTACAGTGAACTAGACACCACGCCAAAATAAAAGCTAGAAGTCAAAATATTGACATAGGGTGAGTATACTTTCAAACCTGTAACATCTAATTTGGTGCATTCTAAAAATGGCAATTCACCTATTGAAGGCTTTTTGAAGAACTTACTAATGGTGTTTCACTAGTAGATCTGCATTTTGGTGAACATACTGATGGAATTTTCCCTGATGGCTTTTTGAAAGCTCCTCTTTGGCCTGATAATGGTGCCTCAAACTCATCTATAACCTACATTCTCTTCAATGGTGGTAGTATTCTACGAAGAATGGCATCCTTATGACTTCCCTAAACCTTTCCATAGTGGCACTGTATAGATCAAACTTGGTGTTTTCTCCCTCAAATGGCATAGATATATTCTCTTGGTGATGCTTCTCTAATCATAAGCCTTCCAAAAACAAGATAAGTCATAAACCAATTAAAATTTGTGACCTGATCATGCATGTTTTTTTTTTTCAATAGCTTGATTTTGTTATTTTACCATCAAGTATGATTTTCTTCATTGAGATGCAAAAATTCGTGCATAGGCAGGTTGGTTAAGTATTTTAATTTGTATTATAGAGGTATTTAGTTAAATACTACTCACCTCCAAGTTACGACTAATCTTTTTAAATCTAAACTATCTTTTTTGTTGTTAATTGCCATCAAAACAACATTGTTTTTTCAAAAGATGCATAGGGGTGAGTGGACAAATTGATTAAAGACCTAGCATTGTGTTGGAAGAGGTTAAGCTCTCAATTCTAATTCTAATGAGTGGTTATAGGGATATGTTTGCCTTACAGACCTTGGAGCATTTAAACTTTTTTGCAAATTTAATTAAAATAGGCCATTAATGATGAGAAATTGATTGTGTAATAACTTTTGATTGTGTAATAAATTTTGAAAAGTAGCTCAAAATCGAGTGTCACTTTTTGAAAAAGTGCCTTATTTTTAATTTCTCAATCATTAGTCCTATCTTTATTATAAACACACTAAATTTATAAATTTCCATACTCAGGGGGGTTTCCTGTGCTATGGACCCTACTACATTCTCAAATGTACTTCATGCACCAATTTCTCACATGTGGATGCATTTTTTGTTGTGCCCAACATCCCTATTATAAGTGTACACTATTTTTATTGATTACTACACTTGTTGCTCACTTAGATACATTTTTGGCTGAGTTTGAAATCATTTGCATGTGCTCTTATAGGTTGTTTTTTTAGTAGTTGATTATTTCAAGTGTGTTTTTACATACATGGTGGCTTTTTTTGCCATTTACCACACTCTTCCATCATCCCAAGACATGCTCTATTCTAGCTTGTGTATTGGCACCTTGACACACTTGTAGTTTGTGTCATGTCTCCATCAAGGCCCCTCTTAGCACTTTGCCTTCTTCTATGGAGACACTTTTCCACTCCCTTGTTTTTTGGAGCATATTTCATGATACTTGATGGCTTCTTTGATAGGTCGACAATCTCCTTGTTTAGATCTATTTTAGTGAAGCCCAGTGTCTTCCTTGTTTTCATATGGTGTTTATTGAGACATAATTGTACTTGCACTACTTTATAAAGAGCCATGGGGGGTTTTTTGTGTGAGTTTTATTATTTAAAATCACAACTTTGTCTATCTTCATGAAATCATGCCTTGTGTTTGTACACCTTTTTTTAGTTGTTGTTAGTTATTCATGCCCCATTCGATGTAGCTAGTTCTTCTTAATGCATACATTCTAACACACAATTTTAGTGGACTTGTCATATCTCTCCCTTCTCAACATTATCAGGGGGGTGGGGGGAAGGTATCATATTATTGATACTAATGTTGTCTTAGGTTTAATTTGGAGTAAGCTATGCATCTAGTTTTTGTTTATATGTACTAGGTAGATGTAGTGACTGATTACCCATGCATTTTAGTGAGATGGGACATTTACCATATAGACACTCTTGTATTCATATTTTGTGGAGCTAACCTTCCATTTTCAATTGATCAATTTCATGAGACTATTGGCACTTGTATTTTCAACTTGCAATTTTCCATGCATTAGTTGAGTAGTGTCATTGGGGTCACTCATGTAGATTTATGAGCCATCTGTATCTTCAAATTTTAGATTGTGCCTTGGTTTACCATCTGATCATTATTTGAGTAGTTTCATTGGGATCATTCATGTAGTTTTTTATCTTCTTAATCTTGGTCTTCATCCTGATTTTAGAGGAGGTTTTTATTTTAGCATTATATTAGTCATCCTTCGACATTTATTTGCAACTTATTCATGCTTCAGTGGTGTTCTTCATATTCATCTTTTATTCCTACTCTTTTAGGACATTTTATTTTGGAGATTCTTAGACCTTCACTAATATTTCTCTCTTTTCAAGAGGAATTTTTCCCATGAGGTTTCCTCCTTTTACGCCACTTTTTTTAGAGTTACATTGTACGTGGTTACCTCATCAAGCCTTGTTACTAGGACCCTTTTTTCCCTTACCCACTGAAGCTATGCTTAAGGGGGGTGTTAGTGTAGGATATTTATTATTCCATTTATTTATTAAATGGGTTATCCCTACACATTTAGCTTCAACTTACTTAGGTGTATTAAAGAGGTTAAGTGGGTGAGAGGGTGAGTTCCACTTAGAGTTCCACCTAGTTTTCAACTGAGTGTCACTGTGAGTTATCCTATGAGTTCCATAGTGAGTTACACTCAATCCCATGGTGAGTTATCATATGAGTTCACTCCCCCTACTCTTTCTATACATTCTTCTTCACTAGGCTATTATAATATTAATTCATATTTATGTGGAGTATTCATTGTTTGTTTTAATGTTTTAGACATATTCTCTCATGGATGGTTTCAATTTATTTTAGTTGTGTGATGTGTCCTTGCTTGACTCACATGATCACTTTCCCATGAAAATTCATTGATCCATTGATCTTGGCTAAAAATCTAATAAGGTTTATTATCTGCATGCATATATATACTAGAAACAGGTGTAAGGTATGTAGGATCAATATTATAGATCATTTGTCAGATTATAGAAATCATAATTTTGTAGCCACGAATACTACCATTAAATTTGGACACTACCATCGATGCTAGTGTCTAACTATGACACAGGTGTCTAGTATAAAATAATGACTAGATCTATATGTGACCAAATTCATTATTCTAGGTTTTTTATTGCCTTTCTATCGATGTATTTAGATTTATGATACAAGATGTCTCTCTTTTCTAATTGATCAAACCCTACCTCTCCACCCTTATTCATACTTGTAATTAATTTGATAAAAATAGGTTAGTGGGCTCATGATGTCGAGCTAACCCCAAAGTACCCTCTATCAATGGGCACTATCTACATATCTAATACTCCAAGGAGGGACTCAAACTTATGTGATTCTCCCCTATGTGTGAGAAAGTGTGTGTATAAGAGTGCAACATACTATATGATGATGCATGGAGTGATCTAACTTGTAACTTGACAAATATCACTCATGGGTTATTCTTTGAATGATTCAGGTCTATAATATGACTACTCCTCTACTTGATATGAAATTAAGGATGAATAGGGAAGAATATATTGATTATTTATTTGATTGATTTAACTTTAGTAGGTGTTTTCTTGGTATTTGATATATGGTAAATGAGAAGGCTTAGACTTGTATTTATGCCACATCTTTTGAAAATATCTCATAAATAGGTTGGACCATATGTTTTGAAACATTTAAAATTTAGATGAATTTTAGAAATTGGACATTAGATAAGGATTTGGACATTACCATTAGAAATAGCGTCCCTCTATGATTGGTAGTTTTCAGTAGGCTATAAAATAGGTATAGATCTGAAATTGATGGTGAAAGATGTTTATTAGGTTTTAAGTTTTTTGTGTAGTATAGGAGACCTAGGTTATCAAAATGATATGGATCAAACTAAGAGGTAAGTGTTTAGGCAAAATGAGATGGAAAATGTGAGCCTTTCAATAGTAGGGAGGTGTAGAACTAAACGGTAGAGACCTTATTGATATTTTTTAAATGTACAAGATTAAGATGATATAAATATTCAATTTTAGTATCTACATTTTCTACCCCCCTTTAATCTAGTAATTTATAAGGATGAAATCACTAGGTTAAAGGAAATAAATGTGTACTTGGGTGTGTACAACACCTTACCTTTGCTTGATCCCACTTTGAGTCATTTACTAGTGTATGACCTATAGCCAAGATCATGTTATAGTGTAAATTACTGTATATAATCTGAAATTTGAAATTCTTGAAAATAAATAGAGTAAAGAAGTAGTACACCTATGTGTTTGATGTAATCGTGTTGACTCTTGATGCTTTAATTTGGTAAATATGCTTTTTTATGAAGAATTGGAGCTGAAATAGGTTCAAACTTGAACCTTGGAGATTTTGAAGAGGGAGATTGTAAAGTATTATGCTTCCAATTCAATGTAAGGATGAGTTTTGACATGACCATTGAGATCGTTATATCTAAATCGCACAACTCAAGTGTGAATATGTAATCTAGTAAGGATGAGTTATTTAATCAGATTATCTTATAAATATGATGAGATAGAATGATTTAATCACTCTAATATATGATTATGGTGAATTTGAATTATTTAATCATTTCAACCTATAAAATGAACCAATTGCTACAACCAAAAAGACTCAATAACAATACATCCTGATGTAATCAGAGTATTTTGGTGAGTAGTATAATTGGTAAATTTTATAATTTTTAGTGAAATAACATGGCATATGCACCTATAATAAATTTAAGCTAGATTATAGCATATGTCATAAATTTGAAAAACTCTATTTTAAATCTATGCAAAATCAGTATAATATATAAGATTTTTACCCAAGTGTATATCCAAATCATGGAACTAAATTAGAGTTGTGCAAGTATGGAGGTCATGTCTTTATGACATGCCCCTACTAAAGTCTATAGATACTGAGTAAGTTTGTAAGTGTGGATGTCATTATTTTTATGACATGCCCCAATAAAATCATGAAACTATGAAAAATGTGGAGGTCATGCTTCTATGACATGCCCCCACTAAAATATGTAAACTATGAGAAATGTAGAGGGCATGATTCTATGACATGACCCTACTAATATCCCCCAATTTTCAGGTTATGAAAATATAATATAGAAGTTAACTTACCTCAAAATGATAAGGTAGTTGTATAATCTATGTATGAATCATGTTGCATATAGGGATAACATGTTGAAGTAGATATATCAATGAGGCTCACAATATGTGATCACACGAAATATTAAGATGCATGATATAGATCATGGAAATTTCTAGAGAGTAACAATACAAGATTAAAAAAAATCAAAAACACACACAAGGTCACTCAATGTAATGCAAAATAATGGTCTAAGGAGACCTCATATAAGGGGCATGTTCAAATGTTGCACAATTGAAAGTGATGACATATTTAGATTCCCAATCATATAAGTGACATATTCAAATGTCCAAACAACATACAATAGAATAGGGGCCAACTTGAAAGAAACATATTCAAGTGTTCCACAAGCAAGATAATAACAACCAATTTAATACAATCAAGGAAGTGACAATGTGTATGAATGAAGTATAAGAACCTAACATAAGCATATTATACTAGTCCTTGCATATATGTCTTAGCAAAAGGTGTTATGTATCATAAAATATGAAGTACACTATGAAAAAAAATGAGCATGGATATAGACATGTGTAAGCATTAGTATATAAGCTCAAGCATGATAATGTGTAAATTATCATAAATGATATGTAACCTATATCAAATCATGATCAAAGAAAGTATATGCCCCCATGTATTATATGGCATGGGTAGAGGAGAGGTCCAACATATGTAAGTGCATATATCATGTGTTTGTGTATGTTTATATCACACTCAAATATGTATTGAAAATGAGTATATAAAAATGTAATGATATGCTATCTACTAACATAAAGCAAACAACATAGATGCCAAAGAGCTACTAAACATGGGAATACTAAATAATTGTGTATCTTTTTATTGTTTTATTTTTTTTAATGTTTTTGTATATTTGGAATATTTGATTTTTTATATTTTTTAGAATATTTGGGTATAATATATTCACAAGTTCATAATTTTCATTAGGTTCTTGAGAGTTTTTCCTTCAATTGTAGCCATTCAGTATACACCTTTTCCTAATTTTTATATAACTATAAATGGGCCCAACCAATTTTGTTTGAACTTTTCTTTCTTTTTCTTTTTATAAATTAGTATTCTTTTGATTTTATTTTACTACAAGTTCACCCAAAATAAATTCATGTGGCTGAACCTTTTTGTTATATACTTGTTTGGCAAGATCTTGATAGACTAGTAAATGTTTAATAGCATGTGTGCATTTGTAACTCAATTGTTCTAATTTATGTAATCATTTATCATTATATTCATTATATTTTATAATATACTTGAGAGAAACATGTAAAGATGGTATTTCAAGTTCAATAGGTATAATTGCCTCTATACCATAAACCAAAGAATAAGGTGTAGCCTGAGTAGGTGTGTGAACACTAGTCGGTATACCCATAAGGTATACACCATCTACTGGTGCTAATATTTATTATATTATTCAAATATTTTTCCAAAGTTTTTGATAATGGTTTTCTTCATTTTTTCTACTTGACCATTACCTTGTGGGTAATGAAGTGTAGAAATTATGTGTTTTATTTGTTATTTGATGGAAAAGTGCTTTATTGTTTTAATTTTAAATGACAACTCATTATTGATAATTATTATTGAAGGTTGCCAAAAAGGGAGATAATATTGGTCATTAAAAATATGCAAATTTCATATTTGGTGGTAAATTCAAGTGAGATGGCCTTCACCCATTTGGTAAAAATATTTTATAGTTGTGATGATGAATTTGTGACCAACTATAGATACATGATTTATTTTTCCAATCAAATCAAAACCCTATAAGGAGAAAGGCCATGGTGAGATAATTGAATGCAACTTGTGAGATGGATTGTGATTTAAATTGATGTATTTTTGAAATTGTAAACATAATTTGGATTCATGTTTCATTGTAATCCAATAATGACCCTAGTGTAATGATTTTTGGGACATGGCTCAACCACCAAAGTGTCCCCCACACTCACTATCATGCATTTCTAAGAGTGTGGTTCATGCTTCATCTTTGTTAGGAATTGAATCAATTATCCATCGAATCTTCATTTGAATAAATAATTTCCAATGATAACATAATGAAGTGCCTCTTGTAATCTAATTTTTTTATTCACCATAAAATGATCTAGTATGTAAGCCTGCTATAGGAAATTTATAAATGTCACTATACCATTCTGTATTTGTAGAACTATGTGTGATATCAAGAACTAATAAGGCATCCATTTTGTTTGATGTAATGGATGATTTTCATAACTACTTCATTGTAAAATTTATGCAATCATCATTGATATAAAAAGGCATTAAGGATGTTGCATTGGTCATTGCATCTACGTGATAGTTATCCTTACGTGGGATATTGTTAATAGAAATCTATCAAATGTTTCTTTTACTCTATCCACCATGTGTTTATATGGAATTGGGTTCTTTTTTTGGTTTGGTAATGATTGGTAATTTTTTTAATAACCAACTGAGAGTCATCAAAAACTTAGATATCTTTGATTTGAATTTTTTATGCTATGTACAATCTTATTATCAAGACCTCATATTCTACTATATAATTGGTGTAAGAAAAGGCCAATCTATGAGAATGGCATGTATTTGCCCTTGGGGGTACAAAATATGATATCTGCACCCACACCCATCATACATCTAAATCCATCAAATAACATTGTCCATGAATTATGGGATATATTTTTTTTTGTAAACTCATCATAGAAAGCCTCAATAATTAGGAAAGGATTTAGTAATAGAGCCATCACTAGTTGATTGATGAAAAATTAACCTTTTACTAATTTGTGAGATATAAACTTGAGATCAAATTCTATGAGTTGCATCACCCATTTATCTATTTATCTAGTTAGGTGGGTTTTGTTCATGATAAAATTCATGGGATCATATTTAAATAAACATGGATCTCATTATCGATCAAGTAGTGTCGTAATTTTTCTTAAAAAGTACTAATGGTAAACATAATTTTTCTAAAGCAGTATATTTGCATTCATAATCAACTATACATTCTCGATGGTCATCATTGTATTATGATAATAAGACTCCAATGGCCTCATGAGTTGATGAAATCTAAAGGATTAATGGTCTATCTAGTATATGAGGCATAAATACTAGTGGATTTATTAAATATTCTTTGATTCTGTTAAAAATTTCATAAAAAACATCATCACATATGAATTTTTTGTTCTTTTTTATAAATAATGTGAAATGAATAATTTTATTGGCCAACTGAGTAATGAAGCATCAAATTGCTTAAATTATGCCCTATAACATCAAAATTATTTTAAATTGGTTGGTGACTACATCTCAACAATATATTTTACCTTTTTTGGATTAACTTTGATGCCTTTCTGGGAGATAATGTACCCCAATAATTTTCTAAAAGACACTCTAAAAACACATTTATTTGGATTTAAATGCACATTCAACTTGCTTAACCATTTAAATATTTTTTTATAAATCTATAACATGATCTTGTTGGTGTTTGGATTTTACAAGTAAATCATCGACATAGTCTTCAACATTTTTGAGAGTAAAATCATGGAAAATGTGTGTCATTACCCTTTGATATGTTTATCATGCATATTTGAGTCTGAAAGGCATGACATTATAACAAAATGTTTCCCAAGGAGTGGTAAATACTATTTTTTCCTTAGTTTTTTGGGTTAATTTTGATTTGGTTATATCTGATAGATCCATCCATAAATGAAAATGTCTCATATCTAGTTGTAGAATTGACAATCATGTCAATATTGGGTTAAAAAAAATTATCTTTCAGACAAGCTTTATCTAAGTCGTGATAATCAATGCAGAATCAAATGTCATCATTAGACTTGGTGACACATACAATGTTAGAAATCTAATCAGACTATGTAATGGATCTTCTGAAGCCCATGTTTAATAGTATTTAAATTTCATCTTTAACCATTAATGCCATCTTAGGATGAATCTTACAAATATTTTGTTTAAATAGTTTTTCATATGAATATAGTAATATATTGTGCATTGTTATTGATGGGTCAATCCCAAGCATATATGAATAAACCAAAGAAAATAATTATGAATAATCATGTGGGACTTATTGATATGTTTAGACTTCATCTTCCTACATCATTGTAGTTATTAATACTAATCAGGGATATTTATATGTTCTATAGTTATATTTTATTATTTCTTCATTTATAAAGGTGGATCATTCTATGATAGATGGTGTAGTAGGAATAGTGCTAAGTACATCATGTTAGATATTGGTATCATCACTCTCACCAAAGTAAGCATGAGCAGAGGTGGTATGAGAAAACATATTCTTTTGATAGAAGGAAGGGAGATCCTCATATGCCCCCAAGTACTTTAGAAATGACTCATCATTTGAGAACTCATCCAATGTCCAAATTTATGGTGAAGCATTTTCATCAATCAAATGAGGGTTTACCAATTGTAGATCAGTTGTATAAATAGGTACATGCATACATTATGTTTTGGATTGTACAAAACATGGTTTATTTTGAGTAGTTTGTGTGTGCCTTGCAATTTTTGTTGAAAAACCCAAGCCTTGTTGATTTGTATTATGAGAAGGAGAAATAGTTTGAGTTATATCTTATTCATTTTTGCCTAATAATTTCATTTATATCCATGTTTTATTAAATATTGATAGCCGAAATCAAAGGTATAAGATTGTGGTGTAGGAATATTTGTTTGTTGGACCATTGCGCAATGTTTAAAGGGATTAATATCCATTACATACATGTATATAAATCCTTGGTGGATGAATTTTAAACATGCATGCAAAGTAGATGGGACCACATGCATATTATGTATTTAAGGTCATCCTAAAAGTATGTTGTAATTTAAATCATTTGGCATCATTTGATATAAAGTAGGTAATATGTGGGGTCCCAAAGTAATGTGTAATGTTATTTGACCCAATACATGTCATGAAATATTATCAAATCCCTTGATGCTCATATTTGAAGATTCTAGGTCTTTATCTCAAATTCCAAGGAGAGGAAACATATGTTGTATATGTTGAGTCCAAAACCATTGTCCATGAGTACTTGTTTAACTTTTTTAATGCAAACATAGACCTATATGTATAGTGCTAAACAACAATAATTTACAAGATGTTGAGGTGGTAAATCATTTTTTTCAAAATATATATTATATTTAGTCTGTTTAGTGGAGTTTATTATGGAGGCCACATATGGTGGCTCCACATTGCTTGGTAATATATTCCTATGCAATGAACCAAAAATAACATCTTTGTAATGAGAAGAATGATGTAATAAATATAAAAGTGAATTTTTAGAAATAACATCATTAGAATGGTTTATATAAAATGGCTGTTTCATACACTCCCTTTAGCACTTGGTAGTGATAGGCAAGAGCTCATTATAAACATTATAATAACAAGGGTATGCAAGGATGTATTTGATTGAAAGGGAAAAATAATGAACCCCTTTTGTTTATAGTTTTTATTGAATTAACTATGCATGGAACATAATAAGTAACAACTACCATTATGTACTAGATAATGAAGAAACTAATAGATGTATCCATATTGGACATGATTATAGGAAAAAATATATGATTTTTAGGTTTTGAATATTAAGAAATCAAAAACAATAAAACTAGTAAATCAAGAAACCCTAGGCCAATCTAGGGTTTGGATACCAAAGGTCAGGTTTACCAAATATTCAACTCTAAATTTTAAAAAATTTAGGGGATATGGTTAAGAATATAAAAATAGCTCAAGCACAAGGGTGATAAACTAATCTATAGCAGGCTAATTAATTACAAATTTAGATAAATGAATATTCTAAATTATAAACTGAGACATGATAAATATAAAAAATTATTAATTTGAAAGATGTTTAATTGATTGCAATATTAAAGATAAATAATACTTAGCTAAATTTATTGTGCACATCTAGATTTAGACTAGAAATAGGTCTAAGGTATGCAGGATCAGTATTATGGATCAATTATTATATTTTAAAATTTGTACTTATGTATCCATGAACACTACCATTAGATCTAGATACTATCATTGATGCAAGTGTCTGAATGTGACAAAAGTGTCTGATCAGGGTTTTTTAAGGGCCCTTATGAAAAATCCCTATGTGATTTTTTGGTGAATATTTAAAATTTAGTTTTGAAATGGAGGTGAATCTTTTGTCACCCTCTAGATAGCATCTAGATTTAAGAATGAGGTCTAATGTCTCTATAGAGTGGTTAGATCATGTGGATGTTGTCCAGACTTTGTGGATACCATATAGAGTCTATGGGTAGTGTCCAAACTCTATAGATGGATTCCAAACTTTGTGGATGATGTCTAGAGTCTATGGTCACTGTCTAAAGTCTATGACCACCATCTAGAGTTTATGTATGTCATCTAGAGTCTATGGGCAGTGTCTAAACTCTATGGATGGTGTCTAGACTTTGTGGATAATTTTTAGAGTCTGTGTACACCATCTAGAGTATGTGGATGCCATTTAGGGCATGTGGATGACATCTAAAATTTATAGACATCATCTAGACTTTATAAATGTCATCCTGACTCTATGGATAGCATTCAAACTCTGTAGATGATGTTTAGAGTTTTTAGATAGTGTCCAACATCTGTGGATGATGTTTAGAGTTTATGGATGCCATCTAGAGTTTATGGACACTATCTAGAGCCTATGGATGCCATCCAGAGCCTATAGACATTGCCAAAACTTTATGGATGTCATTCAAAGTATTTAGATGATGTCTAGACTCTATGACCAGTGTCTATAGTTTTTAGATGGTGTCTAGAGTTTATAGATGGTGTCTACAATATGTGGATGAAATCCAAACATTATGGATGTCATCTAGAGCATGTAGATGTTATCCAAAACCTATAGATGTCATTCAAACTCTACAGTAATCATCTAGAGTTTGTGGGTGTTGTGTAGAGCATGTGGACATCATCTAGACCATGTAGACACCATCCAAACTATGTGGTCACCATCTAGAGCATGTGGATGGAATCTAGTCTATATTGATGGCATTTAGATCTTCTAGATGATGCCTGAGATCCATGGGAAATACCTATATATATCATTGACCCCTTATATTTACTCATTTCTCTCGTACACTTAGTTCAAACCTCAATCTTATCCTCTACCCTAAACTTCATTCTCTAATCTCATTATCATAAATGGATTCCAACCTCGTATCTTCTACCCCCCTTCATAAATTTGTCTACAAAAATCTTATTTACCTAAAAATATTGAGGCTTCTAGAAGATGAGAACTCTTAAAATGACTAGATCGATATATGTTGTTTAAGAGGCCTCATTTACATGACCCAGTATGAGATGGACACGAATTTATTGAACATTATTATCTCTAGTTATAAACCTTATTTTGTAGAGTTTTATTTTACCCTTGACTCTCAAACTCTGACTTTTGGCACCTTGCCTTCAGATATCAAGCACTTATTAGGGATGCCACATGGAAATGTTGACCTTGTGTCCATAAAAATTGTTTTGTTTGAAGAAGATAAAATATATGTGAAAAATCACTTGGCTATAGATATATCTACCTTGGTAGGTAATATTCTTTTTGTTAATTAATATTCAATTTTTTATGTATGAAATTTGAAAGTAAATGTCTTAGTTAAGCACTGTAATTAATTTTTTGCTTCCATTACAGTCACCCCTAATCATTCAAGAAGGGATCTTTTAGTTCAAAATATAACAAACCCATATCTAGAATCCCTTGTTGAATTTTTCCAAGTGAGGATTGTTTTATAGGAAATACTTGTAGACATCCCTTTTTGGGATGTAGCATACATTGTTTGTTCTCTTTTTGGACAAAAATGTAATTGGTGTACATTGATTTTGAATAAGATAAGAAATGATTTGGATTGTGCCTTTCAAAGTGACAGTTACACAATTTTCATTTCTAATTATATTTTGGGTTTATGTTATGAGGTGTATCATGAGATAAAGGGAATAACTACTCTAACTATCCTACATGAAAAAATAAAATATAATTTTATGGCCCTTATTGAGCTGGAGGTAAGTTTGAAGTTTACATATAAGTCATTAAATTCTCATGTTGTTATCTTGTTACAATTCAAATTAATTTTATATGTTTACTTGTAATAGATAATATAATATATATCTCAATATATAAGAGAAGATACATTGAATAAATACCATCCCATCAAGGGTTCTGGGGTTTCTCATTTTGATAGGGGTGATGACATAGATTCTAGTGCGGTGACACCATTGATAAGGAAAAAGAAGATGTGAAGATCTATCTCACCTACTGCTTCATGTCAGCTGGGCCCCTTAGACACATCCATAGTCCTAAATCCAGGGTTCAAAATTCTAAAATTTTATTGAAATTTGATGTAACAAAAAAAATTAGAGTTATTAATGTTTCATTTAATTTTGTAGTGACGTCTAGCATTGGCAACATTTTCCATCAACCTGTTTAACATTTACCTTCAATGAAAGGTATTTGACTTCATGTTTGTAATTATGATATTTTTAAATTACTTGAAATTAAACATGTTAAATTAAATTTTTGATTTTTTTATTCTTTGAAATAAATTTAAGATTCACCTTCTCTTACAACACGTCCACCACCATAAAACATATCAACAACTCAAAGTATGGATCCTAAGTCTAATGTCTCCAACCTTCAGCTTAAATTAGTTTAAATTTTGATGAAGTTTACTTATTGATTAGTGATGTAATTTACTATTATAGGGAAATATTCATTAAGAATTAATATGCCACCACCCCTTCCCCCCCCACTGTACAGACTATGGGAAAGAATTTGGCAATTTCAATAGGTAACAGGAGAACAACGCATATAACAACATCAAAGTTCCCCAATTTTTCTATGGATAGAGTGTCTACTGAAATAAGTGTTGTGTAAATTTTGAATAATATTGATCTTGATGATGCTTTCCTTGAGGGTATTGATTTCATGTCTCTAGACAAATTTGTTATGTATAATATTATTCAGAGATATCAATTCCAAGCTTCTAAAAAAATAGTTGGATGTGGTTCTTCTAGTTCATCACCTAAGCCACACAATGATGAGGATCAATATTTTGATGAATTTACATCCTTTCTATTGAATAATATTGTTGTAGATAATGTTTTCCCTTTGTTAGATGACATAGTACAAACTAATTTAAAACTATTGAAATAATGGTAAATTTGGGGCAAGGCTTTGGTAAAGGAAATTAATCAGCATTATCATAACCATTCACAATGATATTATTTATATTATTTGGTTCAAAATAATCCATCAAAAATTGATGTCTTAGTGAATCAAGATGAATCAGATACATTATAGTGGCAAACCCCTATAATGATAATGTTTTATATGTTATGATAAACATAGTGGAAAATTTGAATGCAAAGGCACAAGCTTACTACAAAAAATGGGCAAGAGACCAAAACATTTTCCACCTTGCCAATGTAGAGAGAGATAAAACTTTGGCAAGTAATTATTTTTTTATCCATTTTTAATCACAATTTTGTAATTTTTATCTAACCCACTTTATTTTCCAAAATTTATTCAAAATATAACAACCTAAAGAATGAAGCACAAAAAAGATTAAATACAAAAATTTCATGGAAGGAAAAACTTGTGCTAGTAAAAAAATAGAATATTACACTGAGGAAGATCATCAAATAGCATGGCATGGATCCAAAAGTTATTTTGAAGGAGAAAACAAATGCAGATCCCTCTATCTTATCGGCAGGAGATGCAACACGTGAAGAAAGGACAATACTTTAAAATATTAATGTTACAATTGAGGATCTTGTTCGAGAAGGTGTTTTACATTTGTATGCAAGGACAGGTGAAGCTAAGGAAACATCATCCACTTTAGAATACAAAAGTGGAACTCCTCATGTGGAATGATATCTATTTAGTATAGGTATCTCTCTTTAATGCAAATAGATCCTGGGATACGTAAATGATTTTTTTTATATATGTTATGTTGAAACTAAATAATTTATATTATAAATTAAATTTATAAGTTTAAATATAAGTATATTTTTTTATTTTATTATGTGCATTTTATCCATGACAAATTTTCTATTATATTATAAATTCACTACTTAAGATGTATAGTGATAATATCATAATTCATCAATGTATAATATTCACAACCACATGAAACAATCACTTCATATCAAAAACAAAGTGTAAAATAAATATTTTTCGTACATATAACTTAAATATATTGTTTAACAAAGCTTGAATTTTAAACAATTGAAATATAACACAACTATTTTATAATAATACAATAACATAATTTAGGAAGTCTTACAATTTACATAATAACAATGTTTTATTTATTTTTTATATAAATGATAATATAAAAAATCAATCACAAAATTGAAAGTTGAAACATACATACTAAAATTTAGGTAGCTACAACAATTTTTTAGTGGCCCTTTCTTCATGATTGTCTTTTGTATGTATTGTATATGATGCATATAAAGTCTCAATATATGGATTAGTTATGTCATTTGTTATATTGATAACTCCTCTTATTTGATTGAGTGAATTCTAAATTTGAAGTGCTCTATCATAGGGAAATGCATCCACTAGATAATACAAAATACAAAATCTCAAACATATGTCTAGATTTATGTTCAATCTGTTACAAAGTTTTGATTTAAAAAAATATAATGCAGAGTTCATACAATTGTAAATATTCACTAATATATTCCTATAGGATGGTATTGGGATACAATTTTTTCCATAGCCTTGTAACAGAACCATTTTTAATTGGCTCATTTAGACACTTATATTGATTAATCATTGTGAATCTAAAATGGATAGATTGTGTTCTCAGTAAAAAAATTCATAAAATGCTTGGAATTTCAACTCCATTGATATCTACAGACTTAGAAAAATCTTTAATAAGAGTGCCCATGTATCTAAGAAATAAATTAATGAATTTTTGTTTACCATCCTCAGCTCTCTAAAATATGGGATTCACCACTACCATGGATTCAAGAAACTCATCCATTTGAAAATGTTCTCTAATTTCCATAATCAAGCTATCCTTTATCTTTCTCAATTTAATCCATGTTTCCAATATCATAGTTTCATAAAGAATACATGTTATAGGGACTTCTTCAATTTCTAATCCTACTAAATCAACTCATTTTTTGAATGTGTGCAGTGGTATTTCCTTTCCATTTAAGAAGATACAAAGATGATCATTAATATTAAATTTGAAATAGAATTTTGGATCCTTAATATCTATTAAAGTTTGCCAATTAGCAAAAATAGGTAGATTAAAACTATTTTTCTCCAAGTATAAGACATCAAGTGATTAACTCATTTTCTCAAATGTATGAAGTATACATAATATATCGATCTCTCTTGAGCATGTTTCATCAAACAATTTATTTTATTCAACATTAGGAGAATACCACAGTGTCAAAATCATTTCCAAATTTGTTAAATGGTACAATGCTACGCCCCTAACCTATCACATGTATGAGGATAGTATTAGCCAACTTGTGGCTTACTTATCCCTCTTTGACATTATATTACATTTATCTATGCTTTCTTTAGATTAGTAGGTCGGCCTATGAAGTAACCATGGCCTAGTTAGAATATATATAGGAGGTAGTGGGTAATCATTTATCATCATATTGTGAATTCTGCTCTTATTGAAGCTTGTGGAAGTTGCCCCCTCGAAGTGGATTATCTATTATTATATATTTGGATATATTTCAGTCATATTTAGATATAATTCTGTTGTTATACTTAATTCTTGAAGTAATTTCATTACAAGTGGTATCAGAGTTGCGATTTGGGCAATCTTGTGGGCGAAACACTAAATTTTTAATTTTTGCAATATATAAAAAAAGGTTGCGAATTTATCTAAAAAAAAAATTATTGGAGGTGAGAAATAATCAAATTAAGCTTCCATTAAAATTTCAGCTCATTTGGATCTATTTTCAAAAGTTATAACTATTTTATGGTTTTTCATAAAATTGCTCTATAGTGAGCAATTCAAAGAATTTTTTTGAGTTGTTTATATTTTTAGAAATCTTAGAAAAAATTGGCTATGGTTTTTTCTTTGTATATTTTGATTTGAGGACTAAATAATTCCAAAATCCCTTGGTCAAAGTTGGGTCAAAAGTGTCAATAAGGGTCGACATCGTAAAACCCTTTTATGGCAAGTCCACAAACTCGGGGCCAAGGAAAGGGTACTAAAACTCCAGGAAAAACTCCTAACAAGGATGAGATGGAGTTAGAAGGGGGGTGTAATAGACCCTTTATACTAGGGTTTTCTGACATAAATCACAAAGTGAGCCAACTTGACTATAGTGTGCAAGGCATTTAGAGTGAGGTGAAAGACATACAATCTAATATGCAATCCATACAAGATAGTTTGGGATATATCATGATGGCTTTGAACATTAATCAATCAAATCATCAAGCTAACTCTATTTCACAAACCCACCAGGGTGGTTCTCCTAACCAATCTACTTCAAATCCAATTCCATGGCCATAGAGGAACCTATTACCAAAAGTGGATATGCGCAAATTTGATGGAAAAGATCCACTCAATTGGCTTAACCAAATGGAGAGTTTTTTTGACCTACATCAGATTCCAAGTGGATAAAAGGTTACCATGGCATCCTTGTAACTTGAACCTGATCAATTCATCTGGTATTGATGGTTGTGTGCTCAAAAGAAAAAGATGAGTCTCAACGTCACCTGGTCAATTTTTACAGAGCAGCTACAATTACACTATGGCAATAGTGTGATAGAGAATTACTTCAGCCAACTGGCAAAATTGTGACAAACTAGCTCCGTCAAGGATTATATTCATCATTTTTAGAACCTATCCTTACGTGTGGAGACAATTTCTGATGCAAACTTGAATGACCTATTTTTGGGTGGACTCAAGGACCACATTTAATATGAGGTACGCATGTTTAATCCACTTAATATTTCTAAATCTATTATCTTAGCACGTAGAGCTGAGAAAAAATTCATAGCCAACAAGAAGCAGCCATTCACTCACTTCAAAGATTGTAGCATATCATCATCAACATTTCCTCCACCTACTAGATTGACCCCTCAACAAATTGAAGAAAAGCGTGTAAAAGGATTATGTTTAGGTTGTGATAGCAAGTGGAGTAAAGGACATAGATGTGCTGAGAAGAAGTTATTCTACATTGAGGGACCAAATGAAGATGAAGAAGTAGATGATGCCTCCAATAATGATGAGGAAGATATAGAGGAGGTACTTGAAGATTCCCAACCTACAATCTCTTGTCATGCACTTGCAGGTATTAGCACTCCACAAACTCTTAAGGTGGTGGGTTTCCTCAAGAAACAGAAGGTGACAGTGTTGATTGATTCAGGGAGCACACATAACTTTATAAACCATAAGTTGGCCACTTGATTAAACTGTTTCATCTACCCAGCACCAGAATTTTAGGTCATGATTGCAGATGGTGGCACAATTAATTGTTCAGGCAAATGCCATAGTATTAAGCTTACTATGGGTGGGTACAATCTTGACTCTCCTATGTTTGCTATTCCCATGGGTAACACAAACATTATTTTGGGAGTCCAATGGCTCACAACCTTAGGTACCATTGAGATGAACTTCCAAGAACTATTCACACGCTTTCATTCTGAAGGTAAGAAAATTGAACTACATGGATTACATGCAAAATATCCATAATTGGTTAGTTCACATCAGATGACCAAGATGCTAAAAAAGGGGGCAGAGGGAATTATTACATGATTATGCTCCATAGAATTTCAACCCACAAAGGTATCTTCACATCCTGATCTACAAATAATTTTTGAAGACCACTCATCTATTTTTGGGGCCATGCCAAAAGGACTACCACCAAAAAGAGAACATGATCATGCCATTCAACTAATTCCAGGTAGTCAACCACCAAATATCAGATCATATAGATATCCATATGCACAAAAGAGTGAAATTGAAAAGATGGTCCATGAGATGTTGGAGGCAGGGATCATTAAGCATAGCCAAAGTGCATATTCATCACCAGTGATCATGGTGTGAAAGAAGGATGACACATGGAGGATGTGCCCAGATTATAGGGAACTCAACAAGTACACCATCAAAGATAAGTTTCCTATTCTAGTAATTGATAATTTACTTGATGAGTTGCATGGTGCTAATTATTTCACAAAATTGGATCTTTGCTTGGGGCACCATCAAATTAGAATCAAGGATGAAGATGTTCATAAAACTGCTTTTAGAACACATAAGGGCCATTATGAGTTTTTGGTAATGCCCTTTGGTCTTACAAATGCACCATCTACTTTTCAGAGCTTGATGAACACTATTTTTAGGCCTTTTTTAAGGACATTTGTGCTAGTTTTCTTTGATGACATATTGATTTATAGTCAGACATGGGAAGCAAATCTGCAACATGTGAAACAGGTGTTGATAGTTTTGGAGAATCACCAAATTTATGCGAAGCCATCTAAATGTGCTTTTGGAGTATAGAAGGTAGAGTACCTTGGTCACATTGTTTCCCATAGAGGGATCAAAGTTGATCCTCTGTTGATAGTTTTGGAGAAGCACCAACTTTATGCAAAGCCATCTAAATGTGCTTTTGGAGTATAGAAGGTAGAGTACCTTAGTCACGTTGTTTCCCATGAAGGGGTCAAAGTTGATCCTCAGAAGATCAAAGTGATAATGGAATGGCCCATGCCAAAAACTCTCAAAAACCTTCAAGGTTTTCTTGGACTAACAGGTTACTATAGAAGATTTGTGAAAGGTTATGGCACCATAATAGCTCCACTCACTGCATTGCTAAAGAAGGATGCTTTCCATTGGAATTATGATGCCACTAAAGCATTTGAGAAACTAAAAGTAGCTATGTGCAGCACTCCAGTTTTGGCTACTCCAGACTTCTCACAAACATTCACTATTGAATGTGATGCTTCTAGGTCTGGATTGGGGGTAGTACTAATGCAGGAAGGAAGACCCATTGCATTTGAAAGTCATCAATTCAAATGTAAGAATCTACAAAAACCTATCTATGAGAAAGAAATGATGGCTATTCTTCATGCAGTTAAACAATGGAGGCCTTATCTGATGGGTAGACACTTTAAGGTGAAAATGGATCATGATAGTCTCAAATACTTTTTGGAGCAAAGATTATCATCTAAGGAACAACAAAAATGGGTAACCAAAATGTTGAGTTATGATTTTGAAATCATCTAAAAGAAGGGTAAAAATAATGTAGTAGCAAATGCACTATCTAGATGGGATGCATCCACAGAAGCATTACTTTGTGCAATGTCCATATTACAAGCAGATTGGGTGGATGAAGCTAGGTTAGAATGGGATCAAGACAAGGATACATAGGTTCTGATTCAGAATCTCCAACAAGGTAATTTATCCTCTAACAAATTTGAATGGAAAGGTAATGTACTATGGTATAAGGGTAGGTTACACTTGTGCAAAACTTCAGAGCTTAAGCATAAGATTCTTGTAGAGTTGCATGCATTTCCACTTGGGGGACACTCAGGGTTCTTGAAAACTTATCATAGAATTAAGAAAGAATTATTTTAGGAAGGACTCAAGGGAGATGTACAAAAGTTTGTGGAAGAATGCATGATATGCCAACAGAATAAAGGTGAAACAGTTAAGACCCCAGGTTTGTTACAACCATTAGCAATTCGTTGAGTGTCACAGTAACTAGCGTCGATTAGGCCAATTGATGTCAGTCAGGGGTGGACAGGAAGCTATCGACATCAGTCATGGAATTGTTTATATGGGATCTATATAATAGACTCATGGGGCTGTATTGTAATTTGTAAAATTAGAAGGGTTCTATCCAAGGGAGAATCATAAGGACTTGGTGAGGCAAGGACAAGGGTTCTTTCGGGTGTGTAAGATCTAGGTCGGTAGGTGTGTAAGGCCAGGTTAATCTACGGTATAGCAAGATCAGGTGAGATCTACATGGTAAGTAAGATCTAGGTTTGCAGGTGTGCAAAACCAGGTTGATCTGTAGGTGTGCAAGATCAGGTGAGATCTACTTAGAGTACTTGGTGTACTCAGACTTGGAGTATGTGTGTATACTCAGTGGTATTGGCAGTATTGATACTAACTGGTTGAAACAACAACTCTATGTTTGAGTTGATTTTGTTTGTAATTGAGAGAGAGAACTCTTGAGGGAGAATTACTGGTATGCCTAAGAGGTGTGGGAAGAGTGTGACTTCTTCATTGTATTTCCTTCTGAAAGAGTGTTAATACAAGATTGTATTGTCTCTCATATTCTATGTTATTTTTGAATTCTAGTTACATTTTACTTTTGGTTAAATTTCGTGTTTAATTGCTTATACAAAGGTAATCAATTGTGCTCTTAATCTTGACAATTGGTGTCAGAGCTTTGTGAGCCTAGGTCCTATCAAAGTGGTAACAAAGTTGTTTGTTGTTCTAGATTCTTGACGAGTGGTATCAGAGCCAGCTTGTAGGTTCTCAGAGTGAGGTTCACTAACACCTTGGTTTCAGAGTGTGTTAAGTGTTTATTGATTACAATTCACTCTCAGGGATTTTTGATTGAGTGGGAGTATAGCAATGGCAGAAAAAAGTACACTAAGAATGGAGGAATTCAATGGCAAGAATTCTCAATTACGGAATTATGGAAAGAAAGAGCAGGTAAAGAAAGATTGTTGGTCGGTAGAAGATCAGCATGAAGGAAATAAAGAAGCATATGTTGCAGGTATTGTTGCACGGGTTGCTCTTATATGTTCCTTGGATAAATTAGAATCTTGGATTATAGATTATGTTGCCTCTTTCCATGCAGCCCCAAATAGAGTATTTTTCCATGATTATGTCCATGGAGACTTTGGAAAGATTTATTTAGGGGTTGGTGAGCCTTGTCAAATTGTTGGCAAAGGGGAAGTGCGGCTGAAATTGCAGATGGCCAATACATGGGTGTTGAAGGATGTCATGCAGGTCCTAGTCCTGAAGAGGAGTCTAATTTCTATAAGAAAGTTGGGTGATGAGAGATGCACAGTAACTCTCACAGTAGATGCACTTGAATTAGCATGTGGTAAGAAAGTAGGTATTCTTTATCTATCTACTTGTACTACTAATTCTCCTTCTGTTGCAAAGATGTGGCTTTGTAGGCTTGGTCACATGAGTAAGAAGGGGATGCATGTTCTTAAGAAGAAGTCTGATGTCTTTGACAAACTTAAGAACTGGAAAGTCTTGGTGTTCATGGAGGAGATGATGGACAATGATCAGCTAGGGAGGCTGAATAAAACTAAGTAGGGTAGTTTGGATAGGGTTATGATCCAAGGTAAGCTCGCAGGTAAAAAGTCATCACTCATAGGGAAACATAGTTACCAACGTTAGTCAGGTGGAACTGACGTCGATCAAGCAGGTACTGATGTCAGTCATGTGCAAACCAGAGTCAGTGGTGTCAGGTAGGTGGATACAGACGTCAGTCAGGGAACTAGTGTCAGCGACCAAGTGGACACTGACATTGGTCAAGGAACCAGCGTCAGCGATCAAGAGGATTCGACATCGGTCGAGTGTAGACTAGGGTCGACCAGAGAATGGATTTTGGGCAGGTAGTAAGCTATCAAGGAGTCTCAAATGCCCATATGGAGGACTGAAAGGGTAAGTAAGCCTCAAATTCATTATTCCCCTTCTTTACACTACTTATTGCTCACTGATGGTCAAGAACCAAGAAGTTTTAAAGAAGTAGAGCAGGTAGAATCTAGGAAACAGTGGGAGCATGACATGAATGAGGAAGTTGATTCCTTGGATGAGAACCAAATGGGAGATTTGGTAGAGTTGCTAGTCAAAATTAAAGCACTGAAAGATGAACGGATTCCTAGGTTAAAGAAGAGAGAGAATGGACACGTGAGATGGAAGGCTAGGGTATATGGTCTTGAGCAGGCTGTAGGACAATGGAGGTTTGGCAGGTGTATGACAAAGCATGGCTTTAGTCAATATCAATGTGAACATTGTGTTTCCTTTACCAAGTTGGATAATATTAGCTACATTATCTTGTTACTATATGTTGTGTGTATGCTTATTGTAGGGTCACACATGCAGGGAGTTGCTGAGCTAAAAGTAAAGTTAGTTCAGAGGTATGTCATGAAGAATTTGGGAGCAGCAAAATTCTTTGGCATGAGTATTCCTAGAGATAGGGAAGATCACAGGTTGATTTGTCTCAGGATGATTATGTGAATAAGGTAGTTGCAAGGTTCAAGATGTAGGATGCAGAACTGGTTAGCACACCTATGGATGGATAGTTCATAGATAGTGTCCCAATTCACATGATGAGGTTAAGTGCATGGTATGTACTAGACCTGATGTTGCCCAAGCAGTGGGTGTTGTCAGCAAGTTTATGGCCAATCTGAGAAAGAAGCATTGGAAAGTAGTTTAGTGGATTCTCAGGTATCTGAGAGGGACCAACAGTAGGTATACATGTGATGCAGGGTCAGGGACTTCTCTACATGGGTATGTAGATTCGGATGTGGCAGGGGACTTGGATGACAGGCGTAGCACCACAAGATGTGTGGTGGTTGGTCTTCAAGATTGAACTTGAAGAGGGATACAAGCCAAAAAACAAATTAGATGATGTATAGGTACAGGTATAGGTGCATCTATTTATCTCCAAGTGGGAGATTGTTAGGTTGTGGAGCTAAAAGCTTCACTAATGCAAACATGGAGGAGGTTGTTGAGTGTCACAGTAACCAATGTCGGTCAGGCCAACTGACGTCGGCCAAGAGTAGACAAGAAGCTGCCGACATCGGTCATGGATCGGCTATCATCGGTCATCTCTAGACAGATAGGGACCGATGTCAGTTGCATGTGCATTCTAAAACTATTAGTTACATGAATAATTAGTTTTTTGAACGGCCAGTTTGCATGTAAAGACTAATTTTAGTCTTGGAGCTATGTTTCTAATTATTGTAATTAGGAAGTCTAATTATTGTTTGTATGGGATCTATATAATAGACTCATGGGGCTGTATTGTAATTTGTAGAATCAGAAGGGTTCTATCTAAGGGAGAATCATAAGGACTTGGTGAGGCAAGGACAAGGGTTCTTCCAGGTGTGTAAGATCTAGGTCGGCAGGTGTGCAAGGCCAGGTTGATCTATGGTATAGCAAGATCAGGTGAGATCTACATGGTAAGTAAGATCTAGGTTTGCAGGTGTGCAAAACTAGGTTGATCTGCAGGTGTGAAAGATCAGGTGAGATCTACTTGGAGTACGTGGTGTACTCAGACTTGGATTATGTGTGTATACTCGATGGTACTGGTAGTATTGATATTGATTGGTTGAAATAACAACTCTGTGTTTGAGTTGATTTTGTTTGTAATTAAGAGAGATAACTCTTGAGGGAGAATTACTAGTATGCCCAAGAGGTGTGGGAAGAGTGTGATTTCTTCATTGTATTTCCTTCTAAAAGAGTGTTAATACAAGATTGTATTGTCTCTCATATTCTGTGTTATTTCTGAATTCTAGTTACATTTTACTTCTGGTTAAATTCTATGTTTAATTGCTTATACAAAGGTAATCAATTATGCTCTTAATCCTGACAATTGGGGTCAGAGCTTTGTGAGCCTAGGTCCTATCAAAGTGGTATCAGAGCTGTTTGTTGTTCTAGATTCCTGACAAAAATAATTGTAAGTGATCGTGATCCTATTTTCACTAGTAATTTTTGGACTAAACTATTTTCTTGTTTGGGTACTCAGCTAGCTCATAGCTCATCTTACCACCCCCAATCTGATGGAAAAACTAAAGTGGTTAACAAATGTTTAGAGGGGTATCTCCGTTGTTTTGTATTAGATAAACAAGAACATTGGGTTAAATGGCTACCACTTGCAGAATGGTGGTATAACACATCTTTCCATACCTCTTCTAAAATGTCTCCATTTCTAGCACTATATGGTTACCATCCACCTTCCATCACTTCTTCATTAAAGGTGCACACCAAGGTTCGAGATGTGGAAGAGCACATTCAACATCAACAAGAGGTTTTGGCTAGTTTGAGAGAGAATTTGGCCTTGGCACAAAATAGGATGAAGCAACAAGCAGATCAACACTGGAGTGAGAAAAATTTTGAGGTGGGTGACTGGGTATTTTTTTGTTTGCAACCTTACAAGCAGATGTCCTTGAAGCAATAGAAAAATGACAACAAACTTGCTCCAAAGTATTATGGCCCTTATCAGGTTCTACAAAAAATTGGAAGTGTGGCTTACAAGCTCGAGTTACCTCATTCATCTCACATACACCCAGTATTTCATGTTTCTTGTTTGAAGAAGGTCATTGGACAGAAAGTTTCCACCCAGACAGAGCTCCCAGAACTAGATGAAGAAGGACGAGTCATTTTAGAACCAGAGAAGATCCTCCAAACACGTACTAAGAGGTTGAGAACCAGAGAGATTAAGGAATATTTGATCAAGTGGAAAAACCAAAGCAGTGAAGATGCAACTTGGGAAGGTGAAGAATTTTTGCAACAACATCCATAGTTGTTCAATGTTGAGGACAACATTGGTTTGAAGGGGAAGGGCATGCTACGCCCCTAACCTATCACATGTATGAGGATAGTATTAGCTGACTTGTGGCTTACTTATCCCTGTTTGACTTTATATTACATTTATCTATGCTTTCTTTAGATTAGTAGGTCGGCCTATGAAGTAACCATGGCCTAGTTAGACTCTATATAGGAGGTAGTGGGTAATCATTTATCATCATATTGTGAATTCTGCTCTTATTGAAGCTTGTGGAGGTTGCCCCCTCGAAGTGGCTTATCTATTATCATATATTTGGATATATTTCAGTCATATTTGGATATAATTTTGTTTTTATACTTAATTCTTGAAGTAATTTCATTACATACAACATATCCTTTGACTTGATGACTTCTATACGTTATTTAAACATAAAACCTATCAATGATGGATATTCTTTAAAAAACAATTCACATAGGCTCATACAAGGAAATCCACATTGTATCATTATCTTTTAGAAGCTTTTTACCATTGGTAAACCCAATGACAAAATTTTAAAACTCTATAAATCTTTTTAGACTGCTTGACATATAAGTGTGTAAATCACAGATAAGTTCCTCCACTTTTGCAACATTTTTAAATGTGCTTACAATTTTATATGTAAGTTTCATTGTATGGGCCATGTAATGAATTAAAATCATTTATGGGGAAATTTTTGTCTATAGTCAATCACATAAACCATTTTTTTCCCCTGCATTACTACTGCACCATCAACTCCAACATATACCAACTTCGTATCTATAACATAATCATCCATCCCAGCAATATCCCTCAAATTAGAAATAACTAACTTGAAAACATTTTCTGCATTGCAATTTTCAACCATTTTATGTATAGTTAACAAATTAGGTGTCATTAAATTATTCTCAAAAGTGAAAACATGTATACAAACCCATGTTGTGTTGTCAGCTGTTATGACCTCATCAATGGACATTGATACAAAGCTTGCATTTTTTAATTTTTCTTTCAAATCTTCCTTCTCAATCATTGTAAGACACTTTTCCATGTCCCAAGCACTATCATATGACCAATGTGATTGTGTAATGTTATGAATTCCATTATGTTGAAAAGAGTTTTGTAATCAGATAAGTCAGATATAGGTATACCTTTTTTAAGAATGTGGTTGATCATTGAGAATTGTATATTTTTGGCATGTTGATTAGATTGAAAAACTTTTCCTATTTGAGCTGTAAATATTCCTCCTTTCTCAACATGATGTCACATGTCTCTAATATTTTTTATACTCCACTACGTATCTAACATGCATGCATTCATTGACATCTTTCTATCTATGAGTTTTTTGAATTTATCCATCTTGTTCAACTGACACAAACTTTGCCACAATGTTTCTCAATTGTGTCCAACTTAAATTGTATTTTGTGGTTCTTTCCTAATTTCCAAGAACATATTGTATGTTTAAATTTAGTTGGGTATCATTACTATTTTTTGGCTCTACGTGATCAATGAAAGCAAATTTTATTTCACAGTCAAACTTAAAAGACCTTTCAATTATCCATCTACTTCTCTTTCTTCACACAGATTTTTGAGTACTTTTATTGACTAAAGTTTGTGTTTGTTGAATAGTACTTTTATTGGCATAATTTTTGGTCTTTTATTTTAAATGAAAGATGTTATTTTATGATATCTAGAAGTTTCTTTTAATATTTGCATCATATCATCTAGTTTGTCCTTCACTATAGCCATGTCATACTCAGGAATGTCTTCAAGTGGTGGCATGTCATCATCCATAATATATTCAAATGGTGGAATAATATTATGATTAAATATTTAATTTGGAAAACCACATTCAATGAAGTGATTTGCATGCATAAAGGATTTTTTATTATCCTTCAAATGTTAAATAATAGTTATTACAAATAAATAAATAAATTATATAAATCATTTAGTAAATTTATTTTGAGTGGTTTTTGGTTGAATTTTTTTGGGTTTTCTTTTTGGCTTCCCAAAATAATATAATATGCTCTTTTTCATTGATAATTGGCTTGATCTCTTACCATTATTACCAGATGAAATTGTAAACTTTTTTTAATGACAAGTTGTAGCCTGCCACTTTGATATTATGTAATCAGTCATCCTTTTCATGTGGCTATTATTCAAAGTCCCTATAAATTCCATGAAATACCAATTACTTATGCTTATCACTCAATCCCTGTAGATGTTGTCTAGACCCTGTGGACACCATTTAGTCTATCTAGCCATCATTTAGACCTTGTGGATGGTGTCCACAAGGTCTAGTCACCATTCAAACCTTATGGATGGCATATATATCATGTGGATGTCATCCAATCTATTTGGTTACCATATAAACCTTGTGGATGATGTCCACACCTTGTTTATATTTTCTAGTCTATCTAGTCACCATCTAGATATTGTGCTTGGTGTCTAGACCCTATGGACACCATCTAGTCTATTTGGTTACCTCTAGACCTTTTGGATGGTGTTCAAACCCTATAGACACCATTTAACCTATCTTTTAACTTTCTAAACCCTATGTATGGCACCCAAACCCTATAGACAATGTCTAGTTTGTTTGATTGTCATCCAGACCCTGTGGACGCTATCTAGTCTACCTAGTCACTAGATCCTTGATGGATGCCATTCAAAACACTTTGACACCTTCCAATTCCATTATCTATTTAGGACCTCTAGTTTCCACCCTAAATTTGATTTCATGTGATCATTTGGGGTTGGGTTTAATTTTTTATTTCAATTATTTATGGAATATATTAGATATGTGATGTATAATATATGTTTGTAAAATAGTGCAAAATATCCTTCGATGGCATGGAAATTTATAGTTAAAATTGTGGAATTAGTTGTCAATGGTAGATTATCTGACCTCTAAATCATTTATAAAACCCAAAATTTTTGGTGACCTAGTGCTCTTTTTGGGTCTAAAAAAATAACCAAATTTAGATTTCAAAAAATGGAATATTCATGAATTAACAAAGATTCACCACTAAGAAACCCTATGTCTAATATAAAATAATTATTAGTTATAGATGTAAACAAATTCATTATTCATGGTTTTTTGTCACCTTTCTATTGATGTATTCAATTTTCGGAAATAGGTTGTCCCTCTTTTCTAATTGATCAAACCCTAGCTTTTCATGCTTCTTCATCCTTGGAATGAATCTAGTAAAAATAGGTTAGTGGGATCACAATGTTGAGCTAACCCAAAAGTCTCCTCTCTTAATGGGCACCACCTATATATCCAATACTCTAAAGAGGGCCTCAGACTTAATTAGTTCTCCTTTGTGTGTGGGAAAATATGTGCACAAGGGTGAATATACTATATGATGATGTGTGCAATGATCTAGCTTGTAACTTGACAAATATTGCTCATGGGCTACTCTTTACATGCTTCAGACTTATAATATGACTATTTCTATGTTTTATATGAAAATAAGGATGAATGAGTCATGATATCTTCATTTTATAGTTGATATACTTAGCTTTAGTAGGTGTTTACTTGGTATTTGTTAGATGATGAATGAGAAGGCTTAGATTTATATTTATACCACACCTTTTGAAAATATTTCATAGTAGGGTTTAATAAGACAAATAGACCAACCCATAGGTTTTGAAACATTTGTAATTTGGATGACTTTTGACAACTGGACACCAAATAAGGATCTAGATATTACTGTCAATGGTAGTGTTCCTCTGTGCTCGATAGTGTCTAGAAGGATATAAAATAGGTATGGATCTAAAACTAAAAGTGAAGGATGTTTATTTAGTTTTAATATTTATGTGAAATAAAAGAGACTTAGGCCATCAAAATGATATGGATCATACTAAAAGATAAGTATTTATGCATAAATAGATGGTGAATACGAGCCTTTTGACAATAAAGAGGTCTAGAACTAAAGGGTAGAAGCTTGATTGATATTTGTCAAATGTATAAGACTAAGATGCTACAAATATTCAATTTTAGTATCTAAAATATCTAAATTACATATGAACATGTATATTATGAGTCTTAGGAGTAGAAAATGTTAAAAAAAAGAACTATTTGTGAGAGGATTACATAGACAGATGAGACCATTTCTAGGTCTCATTACAAATATGGATGCAATAATTCTTCTATATTTTATAAGTGGCTCTATAATAATTTATTTAGAGCTATAAATTGGTTTTTCAACAAGTTATTTAAGTGTGATAGAAGTGTTGTGGTAGTTGTAAAAACTAAATTTTGGTACAATTTCCCTTTCCATAATATAGTTTACCCATTTTCGCACACTCGGTCCACTTATGTATATTTGGCTATTTTTAGGACACTTACTATCCCACACTACTCTTTCTCCAACCTTTGAGGCTTATATATGTATTCAACATTCATCCATATAATTTCATCTTTTGAGCCTTATCTAACTATCTTTTGATTTGTTTGCACCCCTTTTGGGCATTTTTCTCTTTTGGGTTAGATTCAAATACTATAGGTGAACCACTAAATCTTCCCTATGCATATTCAACAGACCATAAAATATATAATCTATGTTTTTTGGGCCCTTCTACCTTGGCATGACTTCTACGCCTTTGATTTTTCATATCACTCTTTTCCATGGTTGGCCATCACACATGTCATATTGTAGATATCTTTATATATACAAATAATTACTATTCATTTTACTAATTATCTATCAAGTATCATCGTTTAACCATCTCCTATACTTGTATCTTCAACAATTAAGTTATAACATTCATTTTATATATCTATTACTACACTTGTGATGTAGTTTTCCACCTTGATACTTCAATCTTATTTGTGTTATTATGACATTATCCACTTACACCAAAAGAAGATTTTATGTGAACATTATTTTAATTACATCATCATATCTAGGGAAGAGGAGGTCCAAGTCCTTGTTCGAGATTTTATTTACACTACACTATAATTACATGGTGTTTTATTCTAATTATTGGATAGGTAGCTGCAAGTACCTTCAGATTTCCTAAATCAACTACTTATTCCCCTTCTATTTTACATGTGTATTATGAAAAATCATGTCAAGAGAGGAAAAATACAAACATTATTATTGTGAATTGACATGATTGTATGATATTAAGATACAAACCTACACAAGAAAAAATAAGAATCCAAAATAAAGTGTAGTATAGATTCGATGCAACATAACTGAGTCATTGGTAATAGTACAAGTATTTATTTGACATCCAAATTTTCCTTGAACAATTTTTTTGATACCGAGCTTGCACCAAATATGTCTTCTGATAATGGTCAATCCATATTTCACACAAAGTTGATACATCCCTTGTATACCACTATTACACTCTTATAATCCCAATATTCTACCCAAGTGTGATTATTTCATAACTTTTACTACTTATTTTAGTCATTGATTTTTTGAATTAATTCATTTATATTTCTTTACTATTTTCAACACTTTTGAGACATTTTATTTATTATTTTAGACTACCATATTCTATATCTTCTTTGTGCCCTTTATTTTATGATTTTTGCTTAGCTTAATTTACCCCAACCCACATTTAAACAAAATGTTTTGGTGAACCCATCCATATTTCAAATGCATATATATTTTGAGGATTACCCTTAGGATTTTAGGTATGATTTATAATTTTTTAGATCTAATTTAAAATTTTCATCTTATTTTACATATTTGATCAAACCTCGATATTCTAATTATATCCAATTTTTAGAATTTGGTGCCTAAACCTTTGCTCCTTTATTGCATATATCTTATGAGTTTTTTATAGGGTATAATACTCTCTATTTTCAAATTTACTTTGTTTTCTTCCTTACTACATTGGCTTTAATTTTTCTCATATTGTTCATGGGTATATTTTATGCCTTGGAAGCTTAGACTTACACATATTATTAAATGTAGTGTTATATTTAGTGGTGATCCTTTTAATTTGACATGATTACATTTGTATACCACTCATGTTTCAAAAATTCTAATCATTATTGAGATGCCTTCTAGTGATGTTCCTCCTTACATTAATATAAGTAATAGCAACAAATTCAAATGTCTTGGTGAATAAATTCTTTTCTATAATGCTACTTATGATGATGAACATGCTTGAGAGGATATAGATGATGATTATAATAACACACCTCCTAGTTCCATGCCAAAATTTTAAGGAATGAACGAAACTAATTTTGATGCATATAATGTAACTATAATTAAGGAACTTGATGCTATGATTTTCCTAATTACTAAAGCATGAAATAAAAAAATTGGGAGTTAGGAATTTTTTCCTAAGCATACTCCTATGGATCCATTGGATGATACTACACCTATTATTATATTTACATCTACATTAGATCATTAAGCTAGTACTCCTCATGTTATTATTGAAAGTTTTATGCCTCTACTTAATAATACACCCCTCCTCAAGTATATATTTATATTCTCATACAACTTAAGGCTTCCATGATTAATCCTACTACCAATCTAATGACCAATATACAACCATGATCACATTATTATATTATATCCCTTTATGTTTGAGATAGTCAAAACACTAGTCATTCTTTCATTGAAACTAATGTTAATTATAAAAAGACATTTATTCTTACCAAAACATACCAATGTTAACCATATACCTACAAGTGCATATAATAACCCCAAAATATAACAATAACTAGGTGATATGGAATTAAAACTTGCACAACTATACAAAGCATATAAAAAATTGAGTCATGTGGTTTCATCTTATGAAATATTTCACAAATATTTGGATATAAAAGTCATAGTTCAACCCTTTCCTCCATTTTAAGTTACTAAATTTTCATTATATAGTGTCAATGGAGATCCTTCACATCATACTAGGGCTTACTTTTCATTTTGCTTTGGTTTTCACCATGATGACTTACTTATAATGATTTTATTCTCCAAAAAACTTATCAAATATGCCTTGGATTGGTTCTACACCCTACATGTGGGTTATTTTGACATGTTATTATCACATTTATCTATAAACATTGATGAAAATGTTACATTTTCATAAATTATTGAAATCAACAAAGGAGTTGATGAACATATTACTGATTATGTTCTTAAATTTAAAACCATGCTTAAAAAAATTCACATCAAATCCTTGATAGTGAGATTTATAGTATATTCTCCTAATTAATGACAAAGTCATGTTCAACATGTTTATGAACCTTTTGATGAGATTTTTCATGTGCTATGAAATATTAAGATTAAGCTTAAGGATGCCAACATGTTAAAGTATACATATATTTATTTTAAATCTATTACCTCTAAATATCAGGGATATATAATTTTCAAGCCCAAGACTAATGATGTGCCTAATTTTCAAAATAAGAATAAGACCAAATTCATCAACACAATTTCAAAAACCAAAGATAAGCTTAACTTTATTACCTCTAAGAACACTAAAAAATTTACAACATTAAAATACCCACCTCACAAATTATTTAAATTGATTTATAGAGCATAATCATATTACTTTAACTAAGCCATATCAATAAGATACTACTTGAACATTACCTAAAGGATATAACACAAACCTATATTATTACTATAATTGAGATTCTAGACATTTGACTAATTTTCAATGCTTTGAATTAAGATATAAGACTTAAAATCTCATAAATTAAAACATCATTTTCATTGAAGGCCATAATTCTACATTTAACTAAATTAGCACAACACCAAATCAATGCTTGAAAATATTTTAAAAAATGCTACCAAACCATGATACTTTAAAGAAAGATAATATTCATATGACAACACCTATAATCATTTAACTATTCCATGTGAGCATGAGATTGATAATATCAATGACATGGATTTGATCTCTTGACCCCTTTCTATTTTATTCTATGATTATGAGATATCTAATGATAAATCAAATAATGGTGCTTCATGCATTCATGTATTTGTTTCCACCATCATTTGAACATCCATGGAATCATTCATTGATAATGGTTCTATCCAAAATCTTACTATTATGTCATTATTATCTAATTGAGAGTACACAAAATGATATTTACTTAATATGATTATTATACTTTGCAATGATACCATTTCACACACACCACTTGGTGGTATTACACTACCAATTACAATTAGTCTTAGGACCCTTATAAATTGGTTTTATGTCATTTTGGATAAATGATTTTATAGTGTATTACTTGGTCTCCCATGGATTAATCAAATGAGAGTGATACCTTATATACTACACCATCATCTCAAGTTTGTTTCATAACCATCCACAACCCAAGATTTATTTGTAACCAATTACTATGTATCATTTCTAAGCATTTATTTTATCATGACATATTCATATGCATGCTTCCCAAGAGGTTTTAGTATTACATCAAGTTCAATATCCACATATCTCTCCTTAGGACTATTATTTCACTTATTACACATCTCAAGAATAATTTTCCAATACTTAGAGTAACACATTTAACTATGATACTTTAGATAATCTCATTTCAAATCAAATCATCAGTTATCTATGTTAGCCCACATCTTGTGCTTCATTGATATATCATTAATTTAATATAGATTCATTATTGTACATAGCTTATTTCTTATATATATCATATATTTAATGTGTTTTCCTCCTTTGAGTTTGATTGTGTTCCTTATATTTATTTTAGAATTGACATCTTGACATTTACCTTATATTTTATCTTGACATTCTTCTAGTTGCTTTATTTTCATTACATGTTATGTTGCATTAGTTGTTTCCCCTTCGATTTTTTATCTCATTCCAAACACTAGCATAAATTTCCCAATGATGACAACATATATATTGAGACCCTTTATCTTAGAATAAATTGAGTTATGGGGGAAGTTGTAGGTTATTTTGAAGCTTCCTCTTCTTCTTGTTTGTTTATGAACCTTAAATTGACTATTTTTAATTATTTATTGTCTGTGCCATTTAGCTTCTATTTTTATTTCTTCTTCTTGTTTGTGACCCATAGATTGCCTATTTTTTATTATCTCTTGATTGTGACCTTGGGATTATATTTTTATTGATTGTGTTTCTTCTTACATGTACCCCTTGGCTTTCCACCTTTAAAATATATTTTATAAAATTACAAACATGTGTGTGTGTGTGTGTGTGTGTGTGTGTGTGTGTGTGTGTGTGTGTGTGCGTGCGCGTGCGTGCGTGCGTGCGTGCGTGTGTGTGTGTGTGTGTGTGTGTGTGTGTGTGTGTGTGTGTGATTTTATTGATGGATATATATTATGCTTATTTACCTATGATAAAGGCTTACACTTTCATGATTTAAACACATGTTTCTCAAGATATTTATTTGAGTTTTTGAGATGCAAGATATATCAATATTATATGGCTATGGACTTCTAGATGCTAAAATAATACTTTCTTACTCACTTATTTTGGGGGCATGATAACAATAGTGCCATGCCCTACTTTAGGGGCATCTCTATACAGTAAATTTTATGATGATATCTTTATTGATTTCCATTTATCATATTGAGCTATCTTACATTGATTATATCTTATCTTGGTAGTAAATTAATCTTATTTGTTGCATGGATATATGCATTATGTGGTTACATTGTGATTGTTACATTAATGTTTTATGTGTGTGCCTATGTTTGGTAAATTCTTTGCATAAGTATACTTGTGCATATTATTTGTTGATGTCTTGTTGCATCATTATCCTTAGATTATATTATAGTTTTAATTGTCATGTCATCATGTTTTTTGAGTCATATCTCCTGGCATTGTGGTTTCCTATGTGTAGCTACATACTTGTGTATGATTTATGTGATATAATATGCAATATTCTATGATTATTACCATGATTTATATCATGCATATAATATGTTTAGTTACATGAATTTAATAATTTACATTACTATTTACAATACTATTATGTTTGGTGCTTGTGTTTCCATGGTCTTTACCATGCATCTATGGGGGTACACTACTTGTGTGTGCTACTTGTTATTTTATTTAGTTATACTAGGGGCACATTTGATACATTGGGGCATATGGTTGTTCCTTCATTACTTTCTAATTAGGTGAATCATATGATTCCATATCTCCTCAAGGTCTTATAGTGATACATATCTTATGCATAAATAGAAACCATCAAGTTGTATTATTTAAACCCACTATTTCATGCTCATATGAGATGCACAATTTCCTATTTTGAGCATTACATGATGTTATATATACTACATGGTTTTATATACACATTTTAATTGTCCATATCTCCTATTGTTACTATAATAGTGATTGTTATTTCCTCCATCCCTTCCATTATTTCATCCTCTTATGAGGATGCACACCTTCTTATTGAGATTTATATGATATTTTATGTTGGTTACATACATATGATTTATACAAATTTTCACACATGTTCAACACTTCAGATATATATATTTTTATAACACATGATTTACTTAAATATTTCTTTTGATATTAGTGATTTTAGAACTTATTTTTCAATAGCTCAGCTCAAAATGGGTGGAAAGATCCAAATACTTAAAAATTTAGGTAAAACTATTAAGCAAACAAGATTGAACAAATAAATTGAGTGAACTCAAGCAAAAATGAGATCAATAGATATGGTCCATTTGTCCACTTCCTTGATCAAGAAGTGAATTGGGTTACAAAAACACCCTTATATGTTGTATCTATGTTGAGGATTTGTCTAAAAATTTATTATTGTAATAAAGTTTACTTTTACAACAACGTGGTTGAATAACACTAGGTGTAGTAGTTCTTATGTTCCCCTCTCAATTTATGTTTTTAAATTTATAGCATGCTCAAATTGATACAAAATTTAATAATTTTTACAAATGGACGTTGTTTTTAGGTATGTGTGCCTTTCCAAGATACAACAAATCTATGTAGATAGAACTTATCATGAGAATTATTCAATTCATCCATCCTTCCCTAGGTAAGTTAAGGTACGTGATTTAATTTATCATTGTTATACTTTGATGTATAATCTCTACATATACACATCAAAGTAGAGACATTATGTAAACACCTAATTTTGGTATAAGTACCTTTTCCATAGCATATTTTACATGTTTTTGAACACTTGGTATAGTTGTGTATATTTGTCTATGTTTATGACAATTCCTACCCCACACTACTATCTCTATAACCTTTGATCATTCTAAATGTCTTCAACATTCATCCACTTCAAATTATGAGCCTTATCTGAATATCTTCTAAGTTGTTTCACTCTTTATAGACATTTATCTCTCTTAGGATGGATATGTTAGCTACTCGCATACTATTGAATCTATCAGGTGTGTTTTTATGGGTCCTTCCATATCAGCATGATAATCTATGACTTTTATTTTGCATACCAATATTTTCCATGGTTGGTCATAATGAATTTCATGGCCTATATATCTCTATATATATATATCATTACTAATCATTTTACCAAGTATTAATTATGTATTATTATCTAGTTATCACATATGTTTATATCTTTAAAAATCAAGTTAGTTCCTTTAATTTACTTATTTATTAATTTATAATCTTATTCATGCTATTGTGACATCATCCACTTATACTAAAGGGGGTTTTATGGGAATGTTCATGTAATTACATCATTACTTCTAAGGAAGATGAGGTCCAAGCCTGATACACCCTTAACCTATAGCGTGTTTAGGGATATGTGTGGTAGACTTGTGGATGACAGATCTTTTATATTATCTTGTTTAATTTCTCTATGTTACTAGTAAGGTGGGCCTAAGGAATAACCATGACATAATAGAGTATATATAAGAGGTAGTGGATATTATTTTATCATCATATTATGAATTCTGATCTTATCGAATTATTGTGGAGGTTTCCCCCTCAAAGTAGCTCAGTCATATCTATCAAGTATTTTGATATTTCATTAATAATTATTGTGGATATGCATATTATGTTCTTGATTATTGAGATCATATAAGTAAGTTTATTATAAGTGGTATTAGATCATCAATTTGGGAAAGTTTTTGTGGTGTTATTTTTTTGATATGGTGTTAAGGTTATCCATAGAGCCTTAGGATTAAAAAAATATAACTTGCGATCTATAATAATTTCATTTTTTAATCACTATAGTACTCTTCGAAGTCTTTAAAACACTATGGATTTTTTTTTGCACATTTTTAAAAATTATCAGTCATTAGATTCATCTTAGTGATATGATCATAAAGGTATAATCTATTGGTACATTTTTTTAGGCTTGAAACCCTCCATCCTACTATTTGTGTATGGATGGTCCTAATACCCGTAGTTGTGGGGAAGGGCAAGACATGCTAAAAACTCCTCATAAGGATGAAATGGAGTTTAAAACCTTAGATCCTTTAGTTTTTGATGTGGTTCACCAACTTCAGTCATATATAAAAAATATGGTGAGGAAAGATGATATCAATGTGGTAAAAGGGGACATCACTAAGGCATAAAGGGGTATTGATCTTGTGAAGAATTAGTTGGCAACCATGAGTGGGAATTTGACCACTCTATCAGCTTAGATTTCAAAAAATAATCCTCCATTGCTCCATTTAGGTTCTCCCTATCAAACCAATCACAACTTTGATACTGGTTCTAAGCACATGATGCCAAAAGTGGAGGTGCACAAGTTTGATGGTAAGAATCCACTTAATTGAATCAATCAAATAGAAAATTTATTTAATCTACATCAAACCTAATGTGTGTAAAAGGTGGTCATCACATCTTTATATATATAACTTGAGCATTTCATTTGGTATATATGGTTTTGTACCTAAAATCAAAATAAGGGCCTTCTTATTATTTAGTTAGTGTTTGTTGAGGAACTTTATGTTACACTATCACAACATTGGAAAATGACTTTAGCCAATTAGTAAAGTTATGAAAAACATGGATTGTTAAAGATTATATTTAAAAATTATAGAATCTAACCTTACACATGGATGACATCAATGAGGACATCATGACTTACCTATTCTTGGATGGGATCAAGGATATAATCCAACTTGAGGTTCGCATGTTTAATCCAACTTCAATGTTTTCATCCATACCATTAATGCACAAGGCAAAATAAAAAATATCGTCAAACTAAGGGATTTTGCTAATGTATGAAAATACATTACCACAAAACCATCATTTTCTAAGTCTATAAGATTGAACCCTCAATAAATTTAAGAGAATCATGAAAAAAGCTTGTGTTTCAATTGTGACTGTAAGTGGAGTGAAAGACATAAATGTGTTGAAAATATTATGTTCTACATTGAAGGCACCAATGAAAATGAATAAGATGATGAGGTCTCAGGTGAGGGTATGGAAGAGCCAAAAGAGGAATTAGAATATTCTCATGCACTATATATTTTCATGCAATTTTGGTTATTATTACTCCTCAAACTCTTAAGGTGGTGGAGTTCCTCAAGAAATAGAAGGTGATGATGTTAATTAACTCAGGGAGTACACAAAAATTCATCAATAATAAGTCAGCTACTAATTTGAACTATTTCATTTGCCAAGCTCAAGAATCTTAGGTCATGATTGCAGATGGTGGCACAGTCAACTATTCAATAAAATTCCATAGTATTAAGTTTGCTATCAGAGACTAAATGCTAGACTCTCATATGTTTGTTATTCTCATGGGTGGGGATGACATTGTTTTAGAAGTATAATTGCTCATAACTTTTGGCATTGTTTTCATTTGAAACATGTGCCTATTGATAATAAAATGTTTTGTTTCAATAATGGGATCATACCTAAGGTGTGGTACCCTTATGATCCTTTGGATGAACCTATATAGAATGATAAATACCTTCTAAACTAAGTGTATCTGATTTATGATCAACATGCAGGCCTAAAAAAGATGAAAGAACCTACTACTATTGCTAAATCTAAAGTCTTTTTGAGGTAAAGGGGGAGATGAAATCACTAAAATATAAAAAGGTGATACAACAAGATTAGAGAGATCATCCCTATGGATTTAAATAACATAAGACAACCACTGAGAGCTAAATACTTATACATAATCTTCAAAATAGACAACCCTCTTGCATAATTAATTCACATGGAGGTGAGGATCTCAGTGAAACATTAAGAGGGATGACAAAAGTCCATAGATAATGCTTACATAAACCTAGTTGCACACAACATATAACCTAAAATAAAGTCTACTTCCATGTAGAGGTGCTAAGGTATGGTCAATAGTGAAAGGGAAGATAAATCCATAAACAAAGATCAACAACCATAAAATCCACATAGAATGCAAGAATCATGAAGAAGGGTAAATTCAATTCTCATTAATTTCAAGGCTCAAGTAGTAAAGGGCTCGTGGATGGAAAATTTTAATATCATTTTTGTGCCTAAAATATGTCTCCCCCTTTACAATGAAAGACCCAAGATTTTTATAGGCAATGGGTCATTAATTAAAACAAAGAAATTTAAATGAGAAAATTAAATGAACATTAGAGCTCAAGGCACATAAATCTATCTATAGATCAAATAGGGATGGTCCAAAGTCAATTGGAATCCTAATTCCATACTTGAGGAATGGTGATGATTACCTTGAGATCAAATTTGTCAGCCTAACATTTTTTCTCATTGGTTGTGTAGTGACCAGAAATAAATTATTCATCAACCTAGGTCTAGTTGAAATGATATTATGTATAGGAATGCAGTTGTGGATCCCTTAGATTCACTACCTTAGAAAATTTGGGCTTGATTGTGCCACTTATATCAATTATCTTCATCATTGACCCAACTACATTCATTAATGCACATTCTATAGGTTTAATATTTGCCACCTCTTCACTTTGTATCTTGACACATCACCCTTTTGTTAAATCTGATTACACTTGGGTAATGTTCTTAAACATGTATCACTCACTTTATAAGTGTTGAATCAAATGCCATTTTTCACCCTATAGACCTACTTCACTATTGTACCACATTTTAACACCTCATTTTTCATTACGCTATTGAATGAACTAGGTATGATGTCTTTATGATAGGCAAACACCCACCAATTTTGATTCACTATATTGTTGATGTCCCTTAAGGACACATGGCAGCTTCTTGAGCTTTCCATCCTCATGCATTTTTAATTGGCCTTAGATCTTTGTGAATTTTGTTAATGAGTGACCATGCAAAAAGTGTGACTACTATTCATGCAAAAGCATGAGTCTTCCCTCTTCATGTCTTTTGATGTCACGTGTTTTGGTATGGATTTTATTCTAAAGACTTAATTCTTCACATATTTTGGCATCACTCTTTTTCTTTCATGGTTCTGGCATGACTACTACTACCTTTGTGCTTTACATTTTCATCCCAATCCTGTAATAAATATTCATTCAAAAAGCATGATAATCCTTTAATCTTTATGTAACCTTCATATCATTTCAATGTCAAAATATGAAATATGTAACATTTCATGAAATATATTTCATGTTGTAATCATAATGTAAATGAAGTGGTCAAATAATGTGCATATACCTTATAAATGGAACAATGAGGATATTTCATGTTGACTAATGAGTTATCACATATCAAATCAAAATGCATAATATTCTCATTGTGTAGGTATGCCATTCGAATAGCAACATCTATTACTATTATAATTATTTTGTGATTATCTATTGACCTATAGACAAGAATGTGCTTTATAGGATATTCAATAATAAAATGATTATATACTAGTTCATTTAGTTTTTTATTTTGAAAATAATTAATAACACTAGCAACATAATTGATACCTACACTTCTATTGTAAATTTTATTTAATATATTCATTCACTATAAATTATGTTATAGTTGCCAATATTCTTCAAGGCCCATTTGGTACAACACCATAGAATTTGTGATAATATTTGAATGATGAAGTTGGGAAAGCATGCAAGATTTAGTCCAAAAATGATATTTATGTCAATCACACCATGGTAAAATTAGTAATGTCTATAATATCAAGGTATGGCTACAAATAAAACAATAATAAATTATAAATACTAAGAACATTTGACTAAGGAACCCACCAAATGAACTTACTGAGAGGCCTTTCCTGATAAGCAACATTTTTTTATTATTTCAAAGGTGACAAAACCTAGGTCTTATAATTCTTCAATGTGAGCATTTTTTATAATTTTTTCACATAAAAAAAGCATGGGAAAATAGTTTAAAATTTAAATTAAAAACCTCAAGAGGAGCAAATATGTTATCAATATTTCCAAATTGGTAACACAAAATTGAAGTTGTTTTATTTTAATAAGTATTTTGGTAAAGAAAACACCTTTTTCTTGTACTCTTGCTTTAGGAAAATAACATCTATGTTATCATATAAATAAAAACCTAACATGACATAATGGTTAGGGCTATCCAAAATTTTAATCACCTCCTATTCATAATTTGGATATCCTCCTCCCAATCCACTAGTCGAAGACCCTCCATGGTTATCCATAGACTGATTACTTTGAACTCTTTCACCAAATGATCTATGAGAAAAAAAGTTACCCTATTTTCTAGAAGTACTACCATATCCATATCCATTAGATAAATTCTTCATGCCATCATTAGTTGACCTGACTTGTTGATCAAAACATTTCCCCTTACTATCATTTGCACTACTCTTTAGAAAGTGAATCAATATTTCACCAAATATGAAGGCTAGATTCATATATATAATGATTTCAAATCATCCAACATGACATTTGGTAGATTATATTTGATATGGACTTATGATCATAAATGTTAGGTGTTCATAGTTTAGAGCAAAATTGCTACCTACTCTTTCAACATTACCACCAAGTATGACTCAACATTACCACTAGGTCTGACTCAACATTACCACTAGATATGACTCACATTTTACATGATTACAAACATTGAAATAAAATATACGCAATCAAATTATCAATTTTAACACCTATATGATTCAACTAAAAATTATGGTAGTCCAATTATAGTTTGATTTGCTTATACTTAGTAGGCAACTCCTATGTTGGCTACTCTTTTTTAAAGCTTATACTATATCAAAATATAAGATATTCTTAAATCAAAAAATAGTTACAATTTGGTTGTCTTTTTTGTTTTTAGCAAATCACCAATAACAATGCAATATAGCTAGGATTCTAAGTTTGTATTTAGCTTAAGGACAACACAAACCTACTAAGTGGAAAAAAATGCATGAACAAATCAAGAAAATTTAAAGTAATAATGAAATTTATCTTCTACTATCAAATGCACTAAAAGCATATAGTTATTCTCACTAATTTCTTATAACAAAGATGCAAGAAGGAAATTTGAGCTACAAAAAGGTATCAATTTGAGAAAACTTAGAATAATTGAGATTATCATCGGTTTTCCTATCATCCAGAAGCTACCATGCATCCATAGAACTACAACCCCTAAAATGGTCATTATTAAAATGCAAAAATGTAACCAACAAAAAATATTACCATACGCATTGCCACCTAAATCAATTAATACATATATGATCATGATTACAAGTTTAAAAAGTCAAGAAGTAAGAAAAAATCATTGAAAGTAAATGCAAAGAAATCAAATACAAAGTATTGGATACATAATGTTTTAAAACTCCATAAGATGAATCTCAATTGAGGTGAGTCTAAGAGTTTATTAAATATAAAGTCTCAAACTCATGAAGTTCATTACATTAGGCAATGCAAATTGGATAGAAATAAGCTTGATATTGTCAAGAACCTTATTTCTACCAATCATAACATGGTAAAGTTATTAATGTCCATAATAAGAAGTTATGACTATAAATAAAGCAACAATAAACTACAAGTACTAATAACATTGCACTAAGGAACTCGCTAAAATATCTTGCTAAGAGGCCCTTCCTGAGAAGCAATAATTTATTTTTTATTTGATTTTAATATTTGAGCCCCTCCCTTTTCCATGGTATATTGTTCTAAAGGTGCGTGAACTTAGCTCTTGTAATTCTTCAACATCAACATTTTTATTTTTTATTCACAAAAATGAATAGGAGAATAGTTTTAAATTTAAATAAAAAAGCCTCAAGATGACAAATACCTTACATTGTAATTAAAAAGTAAAAAATATTAATATTTTACAACATGAAACCCATGAAAAATAGCTTCAAATTCAACATTAATTAGCATCTCTCAATAGACCATCATTATCTAAATCTTCAATCTGAGTAGACAGGATTTGTAAGTTCAATAAACAATGAACATCAAAATGCATATCATGTTGATAGTATTAAAGTAACAAATAAAATAATGTAAATTAAATAAATAATCAATGATAATATTATACTCTTGTACCACTTTCTTTATTGTATTATTTGAGTTTTTTTAATTTACATTACCATTGGTGTTCATAGCAAATGTTGGAATAGGTAGAAAATTTAGCCAAAGAGTTACTTCTGCTACATTCTCTATTACTTTTTTTCGATTTTCCCTGAAATAATCATTTGATTGTAATACAAATAGGTTCTATTCTATGGTTAAGTTACAATTTATAATAATATGCACTAGATAATTTTTGTAGATGAATAACTGTAACCAATTCACTAGCATCAAAAGTTATTGTGTTCAATTTATGGTGGAAAGGGGGTCCATAAAAATCAATGTTGAAACTCTTTACTACAACAAATAACTGTTATTTTTCTCATGACAAGGTTTTGGCAAGGTTTTTAGTGGTGATTTCACTATGGATTCTTTTCAAATGCTCTACAAAGATGGACAAACAATGGGTCATTAAACAATCAGTAGTATTTGTAACTTCAATGATGCATCTAGTTGCAAAATATATGGGAAAAAGGTATGTTAGTATTGCAAGAATCTGAAGGAAAAAATGAAGTGGAAACTTTAAATGTTACCAATGCATTTTTAGGGACAAGTGGTGTTATGAAAAAATAGTGTGTGCAATATCACTTAACTTACCAATTTGTTCATAGTCTCATTTAGTGCAATCACGAGCAAAGAGCAATAGGCAATTGTGAACTTTTTGAAGAATGAAATAAAATAAAATTCTAGATATAGTATTTATGAGGTCTATTGTCTTTGCATTACACTTTAGACATTGTAAAATGCAAAAAAATGGAATTTTATTTACATAAATGCATATTTATTAATAACAATTCAAGTAATACATTATAATTTAATGAGATATGACATGTTAAAATAGAAAACCACATTATATATACAATGTTTATGAGGTTTATTGATTTTGTTTATGAGGTATTATGGGTTTCTCTTTTTATTTTTGTCAAAATCCAAAAAAAAACATCGTTTGATTCTCATAGTAAAGAAATTTTGCATGTTTCAATTACAATAGGTAATTTTTATAATTCTCATACATGTATTCAGATATTTTAGTGAAATAGAGTTGGTTTGACTGTTGTAGAAACAAAACAAATAACTTCATAACCAAGAATGTAGTATCTATGTGGTCAAAAGTATGGACAATTTAAATTATGTTAGTTTAAAATTGTGCAAATGTCTTTGAAAGTGTGCAACTTTATTTGAAAGGAAAAATACAAATTATGGAGAAGTTACTTTTTTATTAAATAGAGCATTGTGTATATAATTGGCTGTTCATTTTAACTTATCCATTAATATTTTCAATGGTCTTGTTTTATTTCATGTTCATCTACATTTGCTTGTTGCTGACAATCGTATATAGAACTTCCTTTCCCCTTTTGATGTTTGTTGTGTAGAGACCTGAAATGCATGAGTAAGGGGGTAAGTTATTGTAAGTTTTTACATAATTTTCAGCTATACAATGTAAAATTGAGTCATAAATGATCAAAATTTAAGCATTTTTTAATTCACATTCAATAGTATAAAACATATGATTTTTTGGAATTCGTTAATTTGTTTTTTTTTCTTTTTAATTATTGGAATATATGTTTCCTATGTTGTTTCATTATTTTACAACAATATTTTCCCAAATATAAAAAAGTAATTGGTTTTTTTTTAACAATAATTTTTTTTTTTTTATGATTGCACAAGTGTGTAGTGTAAATAGTACCTACCTTTAGAAATATAGAGTTGTCATGGTGTGGCTTGATGATGTGTAGCTGCTTTCTTGTGAAATAAAATGGCCTATGATAATTTCAATTATTTTTGTAGTAATAAAATTTCAAATAATTTGAATTTTTAAAATTTTCAAGTGTGTACATATACATCAATAGTTGATCCTAGTTTAAAAAGGATATGTTATGAAGCATTTATGTACCTTAATCTTCATTTTTCATAGTAATACGCTTAATGGTATTGTTTTTATCCACTATAAAAGGCCTTACATTCTAAATTTTGATAGCAAGTCAATTAAGCTTTCTTTGTCTTCAAGGTACTCTACATGTGTTGTTTTTCCCATCAAAGACATTAGTTTGTAAGTTACATGGTCTTTGGCAATGCATTGGATAGTGGCATTGTTTTTAGTTTTTATATTACATAGTAGGTGGTGGGAATAGAAATATGCACATTTAATTTTGCAATTGCTACAACAAGTTTTTGTTTCATGTGAAGGCTTAAAGTGCTCTATTAAGAGTTTAAAAATTGTGCATACAAGTTCGAATGGGATGGAATATGATTTTTTAATTGATAATATGTCACCTATTTTAGAAAAAAAATGCAAAGCGTTTGATCAATATTTATTTTATTGAAATATGAAATTATACATTTTGGCATTTGACATGTACCTCAATTGTTATTTCTAATAGAATTGTGTAAGCATTGAAAGGATATTTTTGCATATACATAAGTGGTGAATGTCTATTGGGTGATACATAAGGTTTTTTTTATTTCCTCAATTTGTTTGGTTAGGTTCTTGAAAATTAAAATTACAGGTTCTTTTTTCAGTATTTTGCTTTCAATTTCAATGTACTCATGTGCTAGTGTGTGGAAGAGATAAACCTGTTGATTGTAGGAAAAAAAATAGTTTTTTTTATAAGAACATGCAATATGTTTTTTTATTAATGGGATTGAAATATATGCAATGAACTTACTTTGGCTTTTTAAGTTGAAAAAATCCCATCTATTATTTCCATGATAAATTGACTGCCCATTTTCACTGCAAATGTGCAAATGGTTACTATAGTACCAGTTGCATAGTGTTATATGTTGCTAAGAAGTTGTTGAATTATTGAGTTTAGAATAAACATATAATTTAAACAAAATATGTCATGAGTTCTATTGTAATAGCTTCATTTACTACTAGTATGAAATCAAAATCCCCACGTCATAGTCAATTTTTAGAGCAATAGAAACATTTGTAACACATATTCCTCTTTGTGGAAGAAAGTTGTGTTTATACATTTTGATTAGTGGGTCTCAAAAATTTAGAGTTGTTGTCATTTTTAATTTAACATATGTCAAATCAACCCATATGACTTCCCTTGTCCTTTTTGTATCGAGTAATGTTATGTATGTGACAAGGATATCTCCTTCAAAAAGTTTTCCACACTTTTAATTGTTGTTGTCGTCAATTATTATTTTCATGTTTCTTGAATTTTTTACCCTATGATTTATTTTGAAATTAAAATTAATTTATTTTTAATTTGAAAATTAAAATTAAATAGTACATTTTCAAATGCATACATCTTTGATAGTTTGTTTGATTCTATATCTTCATGCTCTGTTGGAATACTTTGTTCCACGTTTGTTGAAGTGAATTGTTAATAAAACCAATTATTGGTAAAGTTATGAAAATTTTCACTAAAATTTTATGCTCAAATATATGAAATGCACATAATTAAAATGCATGTAGACATTGATAATGTAAATAAATTTTTTTCATGCCTTTTTATTTCTTGTTTTTGTTGAAAGTTTTTTTTTTGCATTTTATATTTGCAATATAAGTCCATTTGAAATTTTCTTTGTATAACATATTCATAAAGTTCTTCCTTTATTTTTAAAGAGGAAAGGAAATGCAAATTGAATTGTGGTTAGCCAAATATGCATGAAAGAGATTGAAATTTATATCTTTGATATTGATATTTGTCCAAAAGTGGTTTATGATGGTGTATGCATTTGTTGTTACTATACTTGTGACAAGAAAAAAATTGTGCTTTTACATACATTGGAATAGGTTTTGTTAAAAAATCTTGTTTTTAATCATTTCAAAACTAAAATCTCCAACTAAACTTATTTTCATATCATGTTGTAGATTTGAATTAATTATTTATATAAATCTTAATAGCTCTACAAGAGGAGCCTTTGGTGCTAAATAAATATTTGATATTTGTATGGACATGTTAAAATGCATTATGTCAAGTGTGATTGTTTCTATGATTTTTGTACTAAATGTTTGGATGATTTATTTGAAAACATTTTTATGTATCATGTTATGATATCGTGAATATTCATTGCAAGAAAACAATGGAATTTCTTTGTGAGCATTTTTTTATTTGGTATTTCCATTGTTTGAGTTTCTTGTAAGCATGGCATGTTTGCTTCCATGATTTCATAAGCATGTATTATATATTTTAAGTGAAATTATAAACTACTTATTTTCAAAGAACATATAATGAAACAATTAGAGGTTTTATAGCTAAGATCATATAGCAATTACCATTGTGCAAATTATTGAAGTCTACATATAAGGTACAATGATTTTATACTTTTGACTTGAGATAGGGCAGTATAAATAAGACCATGATAATGCACTTGAAAAGGGTAAAAAATTAAAGAATTTATTGTTAGTACTTGTGAACTATGGATTGTTCTCGCACATGTTATTTACATGAGGAATTATTCTAGTGTAATAATTTTTTATTTATGTTTATTTTTTTTGTAACTCTTGTTATAGGAGTCCAATCTTTATTAATATGTTCAATGTATAAGCATTTTATTTTATATCTTTAGATTTTACCAAGGCTTATATCATATAATTTTATCCATACAATTTCATTAATTCCACTTGTGTAATATTTGAAAATCTCCTTTGCACCATTGACTAAGTTGTCACACGTATTGTAATTTCCACCAATCAATTCTATTAGGATATTATTTTTATAGTTATTATTTTTGGTAATATTGATTTTTTACTACATTAAAAATTCTTGTCAATATAGTTTCTCTATGTATGGTTAATCACATTTAGCATGTATTTTTCTCCTTGTAAAATAGTAAGCATTTTTTCATTGTGAAGTTCAACATCTTTATTTCTATGAAACAAATATGGAAATGTTGGATCAAGTAAAGGATTTTATCGTAACAGTGATTCAAGTATTAAATGCATTATTTTTTTGGGTTGTAATTTCTTATATGTTTTAGAATTGAAGTAAATTTATCATCTAATTATCTTATAACTTGTTTTAGTGGAAAGCATTTGACATTGTCTATCCAGAATTATATGGTATTGTTTTAGTATGAAGTTTTGGTTTTTTAAATATCCAATTGTCTTGAATAGTTTTTTATTGCTATAAATCATCAAAAAATATAATATTTATATTTCCAAATGGATTTATAGGGGTATGTATGATTTCATGGAGCCTTTTGTCTAAGTTATAAAGCATACAACTTCCTATTAAAGATAATTCGTCAATAACTTTATGTAAAGTTGTTCATATTTTTTGCTTATCATATCTAAAGTATTTGAATCAATTATGAGTATTTTGATAATTTATGGGGTAAATTGAAAATAAAGTGTGTAGTTACACCATTTTTATTATATACAACTTTGTTAGTGTATGCAACAGTAATGCTTTTTACTTTTAGAGGGTCACTATCGAGTCATTTATTGTAAAAATGACATATTGATTTATATATTACTTTTTCTATATATGTTTTTCATGTTCTTGATCCCCTTATTAAAAATTGAGTTGATTCATTAGGAGAAAGTATTTTTTAATTCTAGTGTCTTTTACAATTTATTTTTGCTCACAGTTTAATTATTTTTACTATTAATATAATCTTCTTTTCTAATCAAAACTAGTTTTTTACTTATTTGAAATTTGTTTCCTTTTTGGGTATCAATTGTTTTTTAATTTATGACATGCATTATATCAGCATTGATATAATATTTTTCAATGATACCAAAATAAGTTTTGAATTTATTTTCATTATCAATATCAAATATTGTATTACATTTTTTTTAAATTGCAACAACAATGTCAATGTTTCTCCATTATTATTGAAATTGGTTTCCATATTTTCTATAAATTTTTTATGTACAAGATAAGTTGACGAGCATGTTGAAAAATGTTGTTTCAATTATTCTTTAGGTTCTTGGTATGGTAAAAATAACATCATCTTTTCTCTATAATAGTTTTCAGGATCAATATGCTCAGTGTACCTAACATCTCATCTTATTTGTGGCTTTTGTCATTTTTTCATGTTTTTTTATGTTCATATATAGTATGTTGCATATTATACCAAGCATACATGTTTTAAATATGTAGGCCTTGCATTGTATTTATTAGTCATAGAAGGACACATTATTTTTTCAAAGTCATCATTTTCTTACACTAATATTTTAAGACTTTTCAAAATGTATGTTCTATTAAAAAATGGTAATGTATTTATGAAAATTATTTTCCTTAAACTACTATGGTAATTAGATGATAAAGAGCATTGCTTGATGACTAGACATTTATTGATATTTAAGAAGAGTGTTGAAATTTTTTTGTATAAATTATAGTTTATTTTTATTATTATTTCAATAGTTCATCATGTACATTACAAAAATTAGTTTTTAGTCTATGATCTAATTTAGTCATATATGATGTGCAATATGTTTCAACAAAATATGCATCAAGAATATATTGTGTATTTGTATTTTGAAGGTTGGGAAAAAGCATTTGTCCACATGTCTGATGGATGTCTTTATAACATTATGACAAGGTGTGTAATAAGTAATTGCAATAGTATCAGATATATTTGCTTAGAAAATTTTCATTTTTATAAAAACATCTTAAAATGTTGTGTTTTTTTTCATATTTTTCATTTTCAAGTTCTTTCAAAAATATTTTAGCACTATTTTAAATTTCTTTGTTGGTATTTTCAAAAGTTTGTAATATAATTATCTTATCCATTAGAGGCAATTGAAAATTGAATCTGCAATATGATTTTTTTTACTTCTTACAAGTGTTTGTATGATTATGTGTTTTTATTGTTGTCAAGTTTTCTTCAAGCAATGATGAATAACAAGATATATATTTATTGATAAATGCTTCAATTTTAGTATTTGAACAATGGTCATGTATGGGTACATCACGTATCCAAAGTATAAAATGAACATGTTCATTTCCTTTGTTTTGAAATTATGTCACAAAAAAGTAGTCTAAAATGTCACCAAATAATTATTTATTTTGAATCACCATCTTTTTAAATGCATTTATTTTATGATTGAAATAACAACTGTAAATTACCAAATTCTTTCTTATTATTATGTCGATATCATTTTGATGTATATTTTCATTATGTTGTTATGAGTTTTTTAGTTATATTATCTAATGCATTACATAATGGCTTCCAAACATGTTATGAACTTATTAAAAATTTATATATGTTTGATTTGCTTAAAACATCTTTCACATCATTTTTTTCCTTTAAATTCACATTTTTATATGCATATCCAATCATAATTAGAAACTTGTTGTATGATAATTTTAATGGATTTAAAAAAATGATTTTTAATATGAGTTGTAGTGTCATTTTTTCATGTAAAACTTCCCATTTTGATGTTTTTTATAGGAAATTGTTTTTGTCATATCATCAGGTCAACTACAACCATAGTACAAAGTTAGAAAGTTCATTTATTTTGAAAATCTATCTTGAAAAATACCCAATGGTTTGAAACCTTCAGATGATGCAATTTAGATAATGTTTTCTTCAAAGTCTTTTATTGAATGTGCATTTTCAAATCTATGTACAACTGATTTTAGATATTTTAGAATTTTTTCTATGTTTGATTTGCTTAAAACATCTTTCACATATTTTTTTCCTTTCAATTCACATTTTTGTATGCATATCCAATCATAATTAGAAACTTGTTATATGATAATTTTAATGGATTTGAAAAATATATTTGTATTATGAGTTGTAATGTCATTTTTTCATATAAAACTTTCCATTTGGTTATTTTATTATATAAAAATGTTTTTGTCATATCATCAGGGCAACTACAACCATGGTACAAAGTTAGAAAGTTCATTTATTTTGAAAATTTGTCTTGAAAAATACCCAATGGTTTGAAATCTTCAAATGATGCACTTTAAATAATGTTTTCTTCAAAGTCTCTTATTGAATGTGCATTTTCAAATTTATGTACAGCTGATTTTATAATCGGCTTGGTTTCAAAATAAATTAGACCATGATCAATGTCTTCTACATTGTCAATGGCATTTGTTGTTTGGCTAATTTTATTTTCAAACATATGGTGTCAATCATTTTCAATTGACTTTATCTTTCATGTGCAATGGAATTTTTAAAAGTTTGGCTTATGTATTCATCACATGTGGGTCTAATATTTCCTCTTACATATGTATTTTCATATTCCAATTTTTGTTTCACTTTAATTGAAATTATTTAAATTTTGTTTATAATTTTTCTAGGAAATACCTTTTGAACATGGTAAAATCAATAGGAACATTTATAATTGTTTCAAAAATCCTTAATTGTGCTCTTTTATATCCAAGTTGTCTTGTTTGTGCAAAAAAGATGCACATAGAAACTTGTCTTTCTTCTAGAGAACTTAGCTTATGAATTAATTTTATTGTTTTATTTATTCTTATTTGAAAAGGAATAACAAACATAGGAAGTTTTTCATTTTCAAGAGTAGATTTGTATTTTTTACATATTCATTGTCCCATTTTTTCCTTAAACTTTGAATAAATAGTAATTGAAGAGAAAATGTCAACAATAGTGTTGTCAATGTCAACTAGGTATTTTTAAAAGTGTAGATGTGGAGAAAGTGAATAAGCATAAGTAGGTGTGTCTTTAATTGATTGTAAATATGTTTTAATTGTTTTTATGCTCTATCACTTTTTATTCACATTTTGTGTTCATTATTTTTTAATTTACATATTTGCTTTTAAATAATGCAATGATTTATGTTTATTTATTTTACATTATGTTGTATGTGGCATTTCAGTGTCATATGTTTTGTTTTTCATTGTTGTACACATTGAAACTTGTTCATTTTTTAGTTTGTCAAATTTATTATTATTTTTCTATAGTATGTGACATTTTTTTGTTCATGTATTTTGTTCTTAAACAACATAATATTTTTTATTTTTTATTTATGATTCAAATTTTTATTTATCTTTTTTCTATTGGTTTGTTAATATAAGAAAAAATTATTGTAGCAATAGTTTTCAAATTTATTTCAACATATATTAAATTGGTTTTATCTATTTTATTTGCATTTGGCAAGCATATATTTTTTAATGAATGGATAGACACATGAGACATATTGCCAAGAATTGATTATTCACATATTCTTTTTAATGACTCATAGTGAATAGCATTGTCACTATTTATAATTAATTTATGTTTTATATCTTTTTGGTTGCAAGTAATTAGTATATACTCTAACAATTTTATTGCTTGCATTGACCATTTTTTAATTTTAGCTTCTAAAATGTTTTAAAACCATAGCAAGCATAAATTTATACCTTTTATTCAACATTTTTCATATGCCATTCTGATCATATAAATATATGCTCTCCACTCTAAAGTGTTTTTAGTGTTGCTTTTCTTAAATTATGATTTGCATAGTTACAAACATTCCATTGCATATTTTTCCATTGTGAAAATTGCATTGGGAACTTATTATGCCATATAGTGTCGAAGAGATTGCACGTCAATTTATTTTTTGTTGACAAACTTATTACATTACTTTTTCCATATTATTGATGAATGGACTTGCTATGTAAAGGCTATAATAATATTAAATATACTGGATTTGATGACTCTCTATTAAAGTGTAGGTATTTTTCTCTTTGTATCAAATACCATAGACAAATCGATATATTTAGCCATTGAATGTAAAATATATGCCCCCATAGACCATTTTCACCTAGATATATGTTGTCATTTGTAAAAATTCTCATTCTATGTATGTGTTTTTTCCATATATTCATTACAAATCATAAATGACATCACAATGCATTTCATGTTCATGTGAGAATATTGTATTTGAATGTATGTTATTTAAACATGGTATGAAATAATCTATCATTCCATTTCTCAATTAATTTGATGTGTAAGAAATATTACTTAAAACCTAAATTATGTCAAAAGAATAATCACCTACATTATATTTAAATGAATCAAGTCAGAAAAGGTGAAAAGGTGGTTATATTCTAGAGTGTCTTCAATGTTAGAAAACAATGTCTTCTATTATTTTTTATATGTTTCCACATCTACTAAAATTGTATGTTTTTTCCTTCTTTGCTTTCTCTATATTTTCATGGTTTTCTTATTGTATGAAAACATGACTACATTCATGGGGAGAAAATTTTCTTTTTTTCTAAATGTCATAATCTCAATTCAGTGAAAATATAAGCTAAACTACATTTTTTTTTAACTTAACTCGATATTAAAATTCGTAAAAAAAACATGATTTTTTTTCAAATATAATTACTTCAATAAGGTAAAAAATAAAATAAAAATGCAAGTACCTTTTCCAATAGATAAAGTTCAAAGAAAAATACAATCACTGTAATATGCAAAATATTTCTAATTTGTTAATAAAATTTAATAAAAAAACATATCATATAAGATTGAAAAAAAACTATTCTTATCACAAACATATTTATCAATCAACACAAAAACTACAAGTAAATTAGTAAGAGCAACAAACAAATTCATGAGAACCATATCGAAAAATAACACTTGATATAATTTTCTTTTTCAATATCAATGCATTTTCTTTTACATATGTTAATGTTTAAAGAAACATTTACTTTAACCTCATTGATCTAATTCAATATTGCTTTACGATTTTATTTCATACTCAATAATTTTTTTCATTGAAACCTGAGATCATAATAGTTACAATCTTATATCCTAAATCTAAGGTTCATGCATTTATGTAGTGCATTCTAAGTTATCTTTATGTATTCCTCTAATTAACATACTTAAGAATTGTTATATGAGACATGTATAATACTTTAACTTATTTTATTAGTCCTAGAGGGTATACAAAAGCCTTCAATTTGCTTTAACCCTCAATTAAAATTGGTATTTTAGACCAATCAGAATGTATTGTTTTTTGTGCATTAAAAAATTTGCATTTTTCCAAAAGTTAAGTTGCACATTTGTTAACCAAAAATATGAAAAACTCCATTTATTTGTGTTTTTATTGGTTAAAATTTTAGATATGTTATTAAGGGGTAGAGAGTGTTGATGTCATGCACAATACCCATCAGAATGTGACATCATAAATAGTATCCAAAAATAAATGCTTTGTCAGGAGGAAAGGCTCAAAAAATCCCTCATGACCTCATGTGTTGTATTTTATTGGCAAACATTTTGAGACACCTATCAGTGGCTTCGACCAGAGTGTTAGGCCTTCTTTGGGTAGAGAAATCACCTGAGCACCTACCTCAACTACTTCACTCTACTCAACCTCTACATCTGATTCAATATTCTTAGACTTTTATTAGCCTTCCATAGGGAACACATTACCCTTAGCAAATGGCATACTCCTTTGGCTCGTGTCTTTGTCAAATGGATCACCATCGAAGCTTTGTTATAGATACAAATAGATTTTAATACAAGGTTTAGGTTGTGTTTACCTTTTTGTCATTGTGGATACTGTATGTGCTTAATTATGTTTTGAATACATTCAAGTTATAATGATGACTAGTTTTCTTTCATTCCTATGCATTTACTCATTAATCATGTGTCTTGTCCTACAGATCACCACAAATCACTTGTATATGATTGCATTCCCCACCATGCAGAGCATATTTAGATGATTTTTATTTCATGTTGACTTCTGACATGGTGTTTATTACTCTCCCTTCTATTTAAGGCATGGTGTGATCTATATATACTTCCTCTAATTATATTGCCACATAGTGGAAGTTAGTTGAAACAATGAAGAGCATATCTAAAACTATATGGAGACTCTGCCTCTTCCTAACCATGGCATCTCTCTACACAGTAGATAACTCAAATTAATTGAAAAATACAAAGATTTTCCATTATTAATGTATTTATTTGTGGTGCTTTTATACCATCCTCATTTTCTATTATTTGTTATGACTGATAAGGTTTGTTAAGGAAGATGATCAAGCTAAAAAATAATTGTGCATTCCTTATGTGGCTTAGGATAATTTCATGAAACACACATCAATATGACATACCAACAAGATTTTGACCACTGCTAAAATCTAGTGAGTCATATTCAATCACATTTGATATGTCATGGGAGGGAAGCATCTAGGGAAAGCATGGATGCATATTCAATCGATCAAGACAAGGTTGTTGTCAATTTAGCAACTACAAAGGAAATATATGATGTGAACAAGCACCCATGTAGGTGAAGATTTTAACCCTAATTATGCAGGCCATCTTTATGAATATGTCATGTTTGGTCTATTTTTATTCTGGCTATAACCAACCCATCTCAGAATGCAATGTTAAAAACAATAGATCATGTTGTCTCAAAGAAGGAATCTAGTCTAGAATTTCCAATAAAAAGAGATGTGAACACAAGAATTTTCCCATAAAAATGTCTGTTGCTCTTAACATTTTTGTTGTAGGCCAACTCAGGATTTTTAGGTTACTTTACTTACTCAAAATGACAAAGGTGAAGTAAGTTGTCTTCATAAACCTAAGTTACACCATCCATATTAAATCAAAATTGTGAAATGACTTTACTTCTTAAAATCATGAAAGCTGAGTAAAGTAGATTTATAAACCCAAAAAACACTAATTAGAACAATATGGGGTTTTTAAGTTACATTACTTCACTTGCTTAAATCATAAGTAAAAGCAATCGAGGTTCATAAGCTTGGACCAAATCAGGGTTACAAAGTTACTTGACTCATTGGGAAAGGCATGGATGCATCTTCAATCGATCAAGACAAGGTCACTATGGTGAATGTGAAGGAAAGCTACAATGTGAATAAGCACCCATGCAAGTAAAGATTTTAACCCTATTTATGTAGGCCATCTTTATTAATGGGTCATGTTCAGTTGATTTATAGTCTGGCTATAACCTACCCATCTCAGAATGCAATGTGAAAAACAAAGTGCTTTTCTTGAAAGTAATACATCATGTTGTCTCAAATAATTAATCTATTCCAAAATTTCTAATGAAAAAAGCTATGAACACAAGAATTTTCCCATAGAAATGTTGTTACTTTTAACATTTTTATTGTATGCCAACTCAGGTTCTCTAGGATACTTTACTTATTCAAAATGATAAAGGTGAAGTAAGTTGTCTTTGCAAACTTGAGTTACACCATCCAGATTAAATTAGAACTGTGAAATGACTTTACTTCTAAAAAACATGAAAGTTGAGTAAAGTAGTGTTGTAAACCTGTAAAACACTAATTAAAACAATCAGGGTTTTAAAGTTACATTACTTCACTTTCTTAAATCATAATTAAAAGCAATAAAGGTTCATAATCTCAAAGTCTTCATAAGCTTAGACCAAATCAAGGTTATGGATTTACTTGACTTCGTAACCAAATTAAGTGAAGTAATTGTGCTAATAATTCTTTTTCAACAATGTAAACATCAACTACAACATGCTATCTAGGACAAAGGTAGGCACTTGTCACTATGCTACTCTTGTTCAAAAATATACAATGTTGTAATGATTCTCTAACTAAACAACAAATAAGGCAAAATTGACTAACTCCCATAGGGACTTGGTGCATGGCACCCTTGTTTATATGTTCAATGCTAAAAGTGTAATAATTTTAAAGTTTCATATAATATTTAATTGATTTCTAATGACCATTTAAATGCCTAATGGTAATTAGCAAGGTGACCTATAAAAAGCATTTATGACATAGAGGCAAGGAGAACATGATCAATGGAAATACAAATGAAGAAAAAGAGAGGCACACATATACATAATAGTAAAGGGTTCCTTGTCACCCACGGCACAACATCAACATATTTGTGCATATCAGTTGTATATATGATAAATATATCTTATGTTCTATCTTTTTTTATATATATCTTTTTATTGTCAGTCTTTGGAAACTGTGTGATGATCCATTTTATTTTTATTATTATTGTTATTGTTATTGTTATTGTTGTTGTTATTGTTATTTTTATTGTTGTTGTTGTTGTTGTTATTATTATTATTATTATTATTATTATTATTATTATTATTATTATTATTATTATTATTATTATTATTATTACACTTAAGCATTGTTAATGTTTTGTTTTTCCCAAATACCTAGTTATAGAATATTTCTTTCATGTTTTTTTTGCTTTTTTGCTAATTGTTTGACCATTTAAGCTACGTTGTATGGTTTTTTGGTGAAAATGGAAAACTTTTTCTAAGTTGGGTGAGGTTGTTTTGATAAAGGAAATAGAACAATATTTGTGAGGTTTTTTGAGTTAATCTAAAGGTTACTATAATTAAATGCATATAGACATTATTATTTTAATATGTATTTCTAATATTAGATTATATAGCATAATGTAATTAATATAATACATTAGTAATTGTTATCAATATGTTATGGTTAATATATTGTACACATAATTAAATATATATCATAGTGGTAATATATGTTATATAATATGTAATGTCTTATTATTAATAGTATATTTTGTAAATATTATATTATTATATGTATATGTATAATACAAATATATATTAATGCAGTAATAAATTATATATAATGAAATCAATATATCATGATTTTTTTTAGATAATTAACTAGGGTTGAAAGGTCCCCTGCCCTTTTATAAAAATAATGAAATTTTTTTATAAAAGTTACAATGATCATCCATGATATAGAACTGACCAGACCAAAGCCAAAAAACCACCTAGACCATAAAAATTCAATATGGTCTTCAATACCAATTAGGATATACAAGAATTAAAATTCAATAACTACAAAAATGTAGGACTACACACCACCAATTTAAAACACCACATAGAAGCAAAACCAAAGGAAAGGGAGACAAGCCAAGACATCTAGCCAAAACACTAAAAAGACACAACCAACCACCTAGTCATCTAAAATCAATACACATTTTTCCCAAACATCTTACTTATGATCATAACCACCTCACACTCTGCAACAACATTGTTACCACCCTCATTAAGAACCTGACTAGACACTCCGCCTCAAATTGAGACACCACAAGAGAGCCTACCACCAAAAGACCATGAAACATCACACCACACAGACTAGGATCTTGTCACAAACCATCACACATTTATTTAATAATTATATAATCCACCCTTAGAGGATCTATCACCACTTAATTGGGAGCAAATGCATGAGTCCTACTTGCCATCCAAGAGTGAAATTTGACAACATCCATGTGAGTTAATAAATGTTTGTTTTCCCACATAATATCCAAGGAAGAATAGGATCCTTAGCCTCCACAAGTGAGGGAGAGGGGAGGGACCTCCCAAATTGAGCCAGACAAATTTTAAACAAAGGTTCAAAATTCTATAAATAGTTTATCAATGCAATAAATTTGCCTTTATGTTCTTGAAACATTGAGAGTGGTACAAACCCCTTGTCATCCTTACCATAAAATGGTAAGTCTACCTAAGACCTAACCTCGACCATTTCTAAGGCTTTAATAATCCCCACTCGAAATTATAGAGCTACAAAAAAATTTACCATCTCCATTACTTATAGTTTTTCCTTAACAAAAACCATTAAATTTCTAGAAAATATTGATGCATCATATGAGTTTAACTTAATCCTTCAACTCTTACTGAGATAAAAATCCCTTAAGATGACCTAGATCAAATGTAATACTTGTTCAAATGAAATCAAAAATAATATTCTTTAGGAAAATGCATGACACCTCCCCTACAAAGTCCATTTCACATTTTTTTCCCATCCCAAACACCACCAATACTACCAAAGCTTCTACCATTTTTGATTTCATCTCACCTCATAACTGACACCTTTCACTACCTTCTACCCAAAAATGGCCAATTTTCTATCCTAAATTTTTAACCTCAACCCCAAATGTAGATTAGATTTGCCTCAAAGCACATATCAATAAAGCCATGTCTAATATTTCAAATGGTCGCATGAATAGTTAAATCTAATCTACATTTGATCACACACACTCATCATCAATACCTCAACCAATTTTATAGATCATGTGATAATACCTAGTATTAATTTCCTAAATCAAATTGAAGAGCCTCATTTTGATCTAACCAAACCTCATCCAAGTTTTCCACATGAGTCTCTTCAACTTGATCAATACCGTGATTAACCAAGAAATTAACTGCACTATTGGCTTCATGAAAACAATTTTGACCTTCCCATTCACTGAGTGAATCCAAACATGGCCAAAATTTTTCCAAAATATTATTAATTTTATAGGACTTGGACCTCCATTTATGTAGAGCTTGAATTAGAACCATCGAGTCCCCTTCCATAATCAATATGTCGATTCCATAAAGTACCACCAACTCCACACCGACTACCAACACCTGAGACTCCACTTTGTTGTTGGTCTCATCCCCCAAATTAACTAGAGTTGATATGATTAAGTACCCATAACAATCCTTAATGATACATATGGCACTATAATCCCTCAAATTACCATGAGCCACACAATCAAAATTCATTGAAGGGGAATCCAAATCAAATTCTCCATTCTCTGAGTATTGGTCATTGGTAATACTCACGCATTAACAAGGGGAATATATCATAATATTATCACATGATTAATATGAAATTAATATATAAAATTGATTAATTACTATTTTTTAACAATATTAATGTATTATGTAACATAATAATATGGACAGTTGTGTGTGTGTGTGTGTGTGTGTAACTATACTATTGTATTACTATATGTATATGTATAATACAAATATATATTAATATAGTAATAAACTATACATGATAAAAAATAACATAGCATAATATTCTCATATGCATAATATGATAGTAATATATAAAAATTACTAATTTTTATTTTACAACAATATTTATATACTATATAACATAATGGTATGTGTAATAGTATTTATAATTTTTTTTTTTTTTTGTGTGTGTGTAACAATACTACAATATGTGTAGTAATAATAATACAACACTAGTAATCATAATAGTGTTATTAAAATTAATATAGATAATAATGGTAACATTAATGATAATAATACCATTATAATGGATGTAAATAATAATAGCTAGAATTTAACTAACCATATGGGTTTTGAATTCAAAAGGAAAATCAGTGCTCAATATATCAAATGCTTGCGTAAAGTGTTGTGTCTTTAAAGCATTGAAAAGAGGACTAACTTTTTTTAATAGGCATTGTTACTATGAATTCATTGTGAAAATGAAAAATAAACAAAAAAAAAAACATGGGTCAATTTCTAATGTCCCATGGACCTAAATTTGTAAAAAAATCCTATACATATGAAAGGGGATTTTTTTGTTGCTTTAATTGCACGAGGTTGGCTTAGATTAGTCAATTTCATTCTACAATCAAAAATGAAAAACACACTCACATATATTCATTATTATTTTAATATGTATTTGTAATTGCAATATAATAATATGTAAAAAAATAATTGATGATATTATTAAATTATATATAACATACTGTAATTAATAGAATCCATTCATAATTATTATTATTATACCATGGTTAGTTTTATATACACATATAATTAAATATATATTATAGTGATAATATATGTTTTAAACAGTTTAATAATAAGCTTCATGAGGTCAGGATGTGTCTAGTAGGCCTTATACAGGGTTGGAATTCCATGAACAAAGTGGTTGCTAAAATAATCCAATCATTCACTCATACTATTAAGGTGAAAAGGACCCCCCTAAAGCACCACATTGTAGTGGCAGAGACATCTTCCCTAAATATCCCCCTTATAACCCCCACCAAGAAGACCCCAATGAAGGGATAGGTGTAGAAGAGACCTAGAATGATCCTACCTAGGAAGGATGCAGAAGAGCCCAAAAAAAGAACTAGGGCCATAATTACAAAGAAAAAATAGGTCATGCAAGAGAAGTTGATTAAGGATGAGAAGGAACCTACAGAGGGATCCCCCCTCCTGGAATAGTTTATTTTTAATTTTTCTATTATTTTTCCTTCTACATGGATAGCTAGTTGTTAGTATTGTTATAGTTTTGGTTTTTCAGCCCTTGGGGATTGCTACTTTATTCTACACTTTTTAATTATGTTTCTTGGTCCCTGTAAAACTAGGTTATTTACCTTATCAAATAAAAAAATGTTGTAGTATATAATATTTTATTATTATTAATATATTCTATAAATATTGTATTACTATAGGTATATGTATAATATAAATATATATTAATATGGTAATAAATTTTATATAGTAAAATTAATATAACACAATATTATCATATACATAATATAGTATTAACATATAAAAATCCCTAATTATTATTTTACAACAATATCTATATACCATATAACATAATAATATGTATAATAGTGTGTATAATTTCTTTTATATATATATATATATATATATATATATATATATATATATATATATATATATCAATGTTATTGTATTACTATATGTATATGTATAATAGAGATGTATATTAATATAGTAATAAATTATATAATAAAATTGATATAGAATAATATTATCATATACGTAATATGATATTAATATATAAAAATTACTAATTATTATTTTACAATAGTATTATCATATACGTAATTAATTTGTATAAAGCCCCATAAAATATGAGTTAAACTATAATCAAGTATTTTAAGTCTTAATCATATATAATTGATGCAGGAGCATCTATAGTGGATAGGTTATCTTTTATCACCTAAAATAGAGTTGTAAACACCTAATTTTTTTCAATTTAGTGTCATAATTAACTTTGATTAAAATCGACACACTAACTTATTCATCATTCATAATTCAAATTTCTCACTAACACCATTTCCCTCCCTTTTCAAATAATTGATGAGTCATTCAACTACTAACTAACTTTCCTCCTTCCTCTCACATACATGAAATTAGTCATCATCCATTGAGATGAGGGTTCAAATCCAACCGTTGATAATTATCATTATCAAATAAATCCAAATTATTCTTAGCCATTCATCTTCCCATCCATAAATATATAAATTGATGAGTTATCCATCCTTTTCATGATCCACCTTCAAATTATCAAAGTATATCCAAATTATTCTATGCATTCATTGAGAATCCAAGTTATTTACACCCATACACTGCCCAATTCATTTGTGTTTGGAGACATGAATTGAGAACCCATATTTCAAGCATCAAGAAAAAATCACATGTTCATAATGGAGAAGGTGATGAGTATATTTTGCATGTTCTATAAGAATATTATTATTTAGCTTTCTTTTTTTATTGTTTCTCAAACTAGGATTTTAGTTTAGGTTTAGAGTATGAAGTTTGCATTCATTTATTTTCCTAGTGTAATTAGATTCTAAATTTTTAGTAATCGCGTTATGGCATACCTGATGGAACCTTTCCCTCATCTTCTTCATCACAATTGCACTTAGTAGGTTGTTTTAGTTGTATTTGAATTATTTTAGAGTGCATATCTATTTAACCTTACTTTGGAAGGGTCTCTTTTATAGCTACAAGTCTATTTTTATAAAATTCTAAATTATTGTATGGTTTCTTGTGTAACAATAGTTTTGATCTACAAAATGATAGTTTAGTACACCTAAACAATGGTTTTGTTCCATAGAGTAATGGATTTGTCTTCTAGTGCGATGATTTTATCATTGAATGTTTTTTCTTTTCTTTTGCTTAACCATTATTTGTTATTTCTAGTTTTTCTAATTGTTTAGTTTTCTGACATTCACCTATTTACTACTATTATTGTTTTGTTCCTCTATTTTCTATTTTTCCTTAAGTTATAGAATGGTGGTTTTTTAAATAAATCAATGATTTGTACAACTTTTCAGTGATTTCATTCACGATCACAATGATTTTATCCATAGTCACAATGATTTTATCCAAAGGTGCAGTGAATTTTTCTTTTCATGCAATAATTTTGTTCTTTATTTCTTTGTTTTCATGTTTACTAAATTTTTATAACCTAGCACTTTTGATCATATTTTTATCATTTTTTTCTAACCTCACAATGAATTTATATTTTAGTGCAATGATTTTGTTCTCTATTTCTCTATTTTTGTATATTCTATTTTTTTCAAGCCAATAGTTTTATCTACCTTTTCAAAGAATTTATCCACAATCGTAGTGGTTTCATTATTTATTATAGTAGTTTTATCCATTATTGTAGTGGTTTTGTTCTATGTATCCCTTTAATTATGTTTTTTATCTTTTTACAATTTCATCATTCTCTATTCTTTACGTAACAGTGGTTTCATTATGTAGAAAGTTGATTTTTTGGCTTTATCTTTGTTTTGTGTTGTCATTTTGACTAATTTTAAAGTTCCTTGGATTGATTATCCCTATAAAAACAACTTAATGATAGTTTTTTGCATGACACTTGTCAAAGAAAAGAAATGTTAAACCAAATATATATATATATATATATATATATATATATATATATGATACTCAGAAATTAAAAAAAGTTTTATAACTTTACTACCTAAGTTACACTTGTGTGTATTATCTTTCCTCAATGTCACATTAGCAACTATACTTAGAAATTAGAGACAATTTCTAACCTCTTTATTTTTACTTTCTATGAGCTCTATCGAATGTGGATTTCATCACAACATGGTAGGCCAAACTTTGTGTACCAGTGGAGTATATAAATCGATGACCAGATATTTTTAATAGTTAAGTGGTTGTGCATTTTAAGCACATCGTGATATGAGGATTTCCCATGATCCAATACCTAGGGTTTAAATATTTACCTCAAAGTTTTATTTTTCTAAAATCAACCTACCAAAATCTTACAATTGGGTTAGGCACATTGGGACTAGACCCATTTGTGTGCATCTATTAAATCAGATTATTCTATAATTTTGGGACTCACATATTGAAATGTATATAGAGGAATCCCTTTATAAAATCTTATATAAACCTTAATCCTAGGAAATACATCTTGTCATCTGACTTATGGTGTATCTAAGAGGAGGAAATTGCCTAGAGAAGTTATTTTCTATGTGCCCTTGAAACCAAATTTAGTGGGCTATGGGTATGACACTACCTCCATAATTAGTGATTTAAAATATTGGGTTATCACTATCCAATGTAAAAGGCAATATAAAGGAAAGCCTATAATTTATTCAAGTCCTTTTGCTTAGCTTTATCCCTTTTTGTGACTTGTGTGTTTATATTTGGTTAAAGTAGAGCTTATTTATTCTTTTTATCTTCTTTTTTACCTCCTTGTGAAGACCATGTACTTAAAGTTTTTTTATTTTAAAACCATGTTTAAATATTTCAAACCAAAATATTAAATCACAATAAAGCCTAAATCAATTAGAAAATCCAAATTCCAATAAACTTAAAACTTGTTGTCAAGCATTTATACTATCAAGTTATTTTATTTTAAGTGTTATACTTTTATTTTAGTCAAAACCTTCCAAAGCAATGTATTCCATCACAAGACAAATGGCCTTATTAAACAATCATTGGTTTATAGTAGATCCTTTTAGTAATGACCCTTTTTAATTTGGTAAACCACAACATTATGCTAAGATCAATGACAATGTTAATGATGAGGGATCCTATCATGAAACATCCCAACAAAGCCAAGTATTTTATATGGAATACCATGTCAAAATGTTGACCCAAGATATATTATATATCAAATCCATATATATATATATATATATATATATATATATATATATATATATATATATATATCCCACCTAATTAGTAAGGAACCCCAAACCATTCCACATTAACATCAACCTACCATTAGTGACCCCATTATCCAAAATCAACCAAGTTTTGCATCCACTAGCTATAGGCTTGATTTCAATATCCCTCATCACACTAGTAAAGGGAACCCAACTCTATAACCCATACCAAATAGTAACACTCCACCCCCAAAACCACAAAAAATCCAAAACATCCAACCTATTAACAACATTACCATGCCTAGTGGTCAACTTGGATAATAAAATTGAAAACATTAATCCACACCTTTGGGAGAACCATATGATGTCTTATTTCAAAATTTGGTCACTAAAAACATGATCATATTCCCCCACACTAAACCCTTTTATGAGGGTGTTCTAAAACCTGAGTGATATAGAGATGACGAAAATTTTGACTACCACAAAATTGAAGGGTATTTCTCTAATCGTTGTATGAAAGTCAAACATTATATCTAAGATTTTATTGATCATAGGTAAATTAAGGTAGATCTAAGTGTATACACATTTGAAAATCATAGCTTGGGGGTATGAAAAAATGTCTTTCCTAAGCATCATCAAGTTACTCAACTTTCATGTCAAGGTCATAACCTTTCACCCATTTTTGACAAACCTCTCTTTGATATACCAATTCTCAATCAATTAATAGTCAATCAATCCATATTTAATCACCATGGCCTACCTTCCATTTTTAATGAGCCTATTTTTAACCATCTATTCATATTTTATAATCCCCTCATCCAATATCCCCTCGTTGAAAAACCTGTCTTCGACCAAGAGCTTACTTTTTACCAAGAGAATATCTTTGACCAAGAGCCATTCTTTTACCAAGATCCTATCTTGGACCAATTATCCTCCAAAAAACACAACCTATCACCTTCAAGCCAATCACCCAACCTCTTATCACATGTTTAAGCCCTCATCATACCATAACATACACCCCAAGTGGTAGAGGTACTTGTAGAAAAAAATCTAAGAGTAAGGAATCCTAGGGCCCATCCATTATAGAGTAAACAATGGACTTCATGGAATTGACTACAAACCATTTTAAAATCAATTTAAAGATGTTAATAATGCTTTATTGGTTTCTAAGGAAACATCATCCATAATCAAAATAAGATATGTTTTTAATCCCTACGAGGACCATGTTTCAACCACTCCTTTCATCAACACCACCAATCCTTCTTCCCATATTGTAAGTAAATATCTCATACCCATCAATTGGTACCAATAATATTACCTACCATTATCTTCCTTCCATGACAATCAAATAATTTTAGAATTATTGACTAGCATCCAACTAGAAGAACGGAAAGAAACATCAACATATTTTGAGGAACAAAAAGTGTTCCTTAATTAAAATAAATCCTATAATCTAAATCTAAAATCATTGTCCTATAGTGAAAACCTATTTGAGCCACTATCAGATAATCAAAATAAAAAATGAAATCAAAATCAAAATCCAAAAAATCAAAAATACAAGTCCCTTAGTGAAAACCTCTTGGAGGTGATAATTGGAAAATCCACATCCAAATCATAATCAAAAAAATCAAGAAGAGTCCCTTTATGAAAACATTTATAAGCCATAAATGAAAAAATAACTTGGTCTCCCTCTTATGTTATCACAACCACAAGACAACTCTCCTTTGTTTATCTAACACACCATCCAAGCAAAAAATCTCCCAATCATCCAACTTATGACTATTCTTAGTCTAGCAGAATGTGATATAGTTGATCCTAACCCCCCTTTGCATCATAATCACACCATCCCTTCAAATCCTTCATGCACTCAACACACATCCTTCATCTAACACACCTTTCTCTTTACCCTCTTTAGCATCACCCTATATCCTAGGGGCTATTATGGTATCTTGGTAAATTTATAATAATTTGACTTAGAAATCAACAAAGTTACCAAAGACATCTCTGGAATGCATACCTGAAATATCAATAGGGTTTAGCATCATGAATTTCACACACTTACATAAATGAGATGCCAAAAAAATAAAATTAAAAAGAGAGAAATAAATTCAACCAAAGGTGAAAAACATTTTTATGGTGCCTTGGACAAGTACCATGATGAAAGTCAATTTTCAACATCATGTGTAAAATAATTAGTTGTTTATAACTACCCTGTACTTGGGTTCAAACCCATTACATTTAGATCCTATTTAATTTAAATCATCCTTCCATACTTACCCATACTTAACCATCCTACGCCTATCCCAAACCATTTGTACCCATCTTGAACCATCTTTAACTATCCTTACCTATCCAACATGTCCTTATCCATTTAATCCCAAAGCCATCAAAACCCATCCTTATCAATCCACTCTTTCCATTATATCACCATATTTATTCCAACTTTTGCCTTGATAAGAAAGTGGAAATATATTAATGCATGTTCTTAGAAACATCTTGGTGTATATTTATAATGCTAATTTGATGACTAGACACTTGATTTTTAGGTAATGTCTTCCTCAGTGTTAATGTCTTAATTCATATCCATTCCTATTCATCCCTACTCTACCCATAATATATCTATTCCATCCACTACCACTTCATTCCCCTAAAACAATTTTACCCTTTGATAGTATCCCTTGTACAAAAAATTCAACAAATCCAAAATATTAAAAAATCCAAAAAAAAAATGACAAACAATAAAAAAATCTTGTCCTTAGTTACATACTCTATCAAGGCTTACTCATAAAATGGTTAACATTGTCAAAGATCTCAAATGTCAAAGGGTTTTACTTTATCCAAGGACATCAAAAAATAAATTTTCTTACTTGTTTGTATAGTTACTTGATTTACTTATTTATACATATTGTGTGTTTACTCGCTTGTGCAATGTTTGTTTACTTGTTTGTTTTACTTACATAGTTTTTATTATTGCAAATGATTTTTATATTATCTTCATTGTTACTTTTTGAGTCTGGGTCACTATGTGCATTACATATTGTGTTATTATGATCTTCTATATCATGATGCACTATGTTTTTCACTTGTGAATCTATCAATCCTTATGTGTATAACATAATAGACATCATGGTTATTCCATACCATTGATGCATATTGTCATGCATAATATAAAATAAAGGTTGCTTAATTCATATCAAAACTAAATGCTATAAATCTTGTTATAAATCCACATATATCCTATAAAAATAACTATCAAACCGTCTCATTTTTAATTTATTTTTACATTTTATAATAATGCTAAAAGGATTAACATGTGTCAAATATCAAATGCATAAGAGACAATAACATCCATTTACCCATATATGCGCAAACCATAAAGCATCCATAAACACAAATATACAACATAATCACATGCATCCATGAATCATGTATATATATGTGTCTATCTATACACTAACACATCTCATATATATCTCAAAAAAATTGTATATATCATCTAATCTAGCTCTTGCTCTAGCTCTCAGGCAGAGCATTTATGGGTGATATCGAACAAAGTCATAGTGGTGTACTCCTCAAAGGATCCATGATGTGCTGAGAAGATTGACCCATAAAGTGTTTATAGGTTGTAATCCATTTTGTCTCTACTACACAAATCAAAATAACACATTGTTAGTTTTTTGTGTAATAAATCTATATATTCAATCCATTATTCAACCTCACATCATTATTAAATGACACTTCTTTTTATACTTTCTAATAATTCATTTGTTCCAATCACTAATAGTTAACTCTCTAACCAAATCAATGTGATTCATCAATAATGCCATACATCCCATAGTCACCTCTATCTACCATCAATAAATCAAATCCATGTTATCCAATCATGTGATCTATAATCATTAATCCATGCAGTTAATTAATTTATTTTTTTATGCATGTGCATCAATCAACCAAATCAATAATCCATAATCATTTCCTAATCTTAACTTTCAAATTATTGTACCCATCAATTAGGATTGATAAAATCTCAAAATCCATCATTTCTCCCATCAATAAATCAGACAATCCAATCCAAGCTCATAGCTTTTTCAATGGAATATATTGTTCCCACATCCACTTAATTGCATATATCATTGTTTGAGGTACATTAAAGCATGCAACTTATCTCAAGATATATTGTTCTTTCAATCCACTCCTTCCATATATCATTATGGGGAAAATAAATCCATCATCAAGTCCAATCAAAATGTGCAAGTATTATCTCAAGTGGATTAATAATATTCATGGGTTAATCTCATTAAACTATTTCACAAATCTATCATATTATTTTCCTTCATATCATACCACCAATCAATTGGAATGTTATTAATCTTTATTCCATCTTGAAAAAAAATTCCTCTAACCTTTTGTCACATCATCAAAAAAACTATATTTTTCATTTTACATCTTGCAACTTACTATCTAGATATATTATTCCCACATATGTTATTATGAATATGCTTCATAGGACAAATTCCAAGCGTGTAGCTTACAAACAAGAAATATTATTTTTCTCATTGACTCCCTATCACTTATTTACTCAAGGAAAATGAATTTACATATATTTTCAACTCAAGAAAGCATTTTAGTGAGATTAGTACTTCCATTTTTGGTGTTATCATCTCCATCCACTACAATCTTATATCTCCCTTATTTCATTTTGTGTGTTCATCCACATCTCCTTTTTCTACATGCACACTCAAGGGGGAATCATTTTTAGTCATTAATAACCACTTGGGGACTCTTTTTATATATATATTTTTTAACTGTACTTTTTCATTATTCTTTGAAATAACATTTTTTCTTCTAGTCGCAACACTATTTTAAAGAGGGGCAAATGTAGACACCTAAATTCTATCAATTTAATGTCTTAATTAACTTTGATTAAAATTGAAACACAAACCCATTCATAATTCATAATTATAATTTCTCACTAACATCCTTTCCCTCTCTTTTTCAAATAATTGATGCTTCATTCAACTACCAACTAACTTTCCTCCTTCTAGTCACACACATGGGAATTAGCCACCATCCATAAAGATGAGGACTCAAAGCCAACCGTTGATAATTATATTATCAAATAAAATCTATATTATTCTCAAGCATTCATATTCCCATCCATAAATCTATAAATTAACTTTTTATCCATCATTTTCATGATCCATTTCAAGTTATCAAAGTTCTATAAAATTTATCCTACACATCCATTGAGAATCTAAGCTATTTGTACCCATACACAACCTAATTAATCTTTGTTTGGAGACATGAATTAATCACCCACATGTAAAGCATTATAATCAAATCACATTTTCACAATGAAGAAGATGATAAATATATTTTTCATGTTTTGTAAGTGTATTCACTAAAATCTGCTCACCTTGTTAATTCTATTAATTTTGCTAATTCTGCTAATTTAACCACACTTCCTAGCTAATATACCATTATTCCCTTTCCATTACCTACATAATAAAAACCTTAACCCATACTTAAACCAATTAATTCCTTTATTAATCCCCTAACAAGACCTATTTACCCACTAACCTACTCCCTAAGCCACTAGCCATTTAAAAAATATATCTACTTACCCAACTACCACCCTATTCTAGAATCTATTAAACCCCTAAATCCTAATAAGAGATTTATATAATTATAGGATTCTATAAATTTCCTCCATTTTATCCCCCTTTCTCTATAATTTTCTATTCTAAAGATCTCAATGGAATTAACAATTTCATGTAAAATCCCTAGCCATTGATTTCTCCCTTCATGCCTATATACCCAGGTTCACTCCCCCAAACTAACTTGAAATTTTGAAATCAACTTGTCATCTTGCTATCTTGATATCATAACACTATATTTGCATTCATTTTATCCATTATCAAATCCATCTTCAAAGCACAAAATCTCTTTGGAAGCCATTATCAAGCATTATTCAAGCAGTCCAACATACAAGTTATTTGCATCCAAAATTAGTTGTGAAATATTAGAGAGGAGCTACAAAGAGGTAATGTGATGGTAAAAAAAACTAATAACAAGATGATTATCTCTTTCATTCCTATTTATTTTATGTTTGTTTAGATTTTGGGATTATTATTGCTTAAAGTAGTAAAATAGAAAAAAATATAAATTTTAAGCTAACATATTGGCATCCCATCATGATCACCAGAATGTAGTAGGAAATTTTAATTTATTTGATTAAATTTACACATAAACATTCAATTTAAACTCAAAACATCAAACTACCTGTTAGGAAGGATTTTGGAAACAAATTAGAATCACAAGATAAATCTTATCAAATTCCTTATTTTAGCTAGCCTCCTTCCAAAATGTTCAAGTGGATGGTTGATTTCTATGGACTCAAAATTTCAAACTTATGAAGGTATGATCATGGATTGTTGATGATGGAATCAAATATGTAGATTATTTATTTCTTCATGAGTTGGGCATGGATTATTTAGATAGTTTATAGATGGCTTTCTATGGAGGAGTAGAGCTGTTTAAATAGAATGTGGAAGGAAGGATCAATGGTTGAGATTCAAAGTTGGATTGGGAAAATCTAGGGTTGAAGATTATTCAAGAAATTAAAAATTCTTTGGAAGCCTTGAGATTTAGAGGCTTATATAGAAGAGGGATGAGAATAGAGAGGATTCTAGAATTGGATAATTCTAGAATCCTTTTTAGGGGTTAATTGGGATTAGAGATGTATTAGATAGGGATTAGGTGGATGATTAGGGACTAGGGGAGTAGGAGAGCCTAGGAATATGCTAGTAGGTGGTTAGGTGGGTCATAAGAATTTAAAATTTCTAAATAATAGATAAGTGGGCATTAGGATGGGATAATGGGGATTTAGGAAAATTAATGAAGTGGGGTAGGACTAATGTTAGTCAATGAATAATAATGAAAGGGGATATTAGATAAATGATTAGCAAGGGGATAAATTAAATAAGTGGAATTAATGTCGACTAATAATGATATTAGTGATGTTAAATGAAGTGAGCAAATTTAGATGCATACAGTAAGTATCTTATTATTTAGATTTCTTTTGTTCTTATTACTCAACCTGAGGTTTTAGTTTAAGTTTAGAATAAGGAGTTAATATTCAGTTTCATTTCCTAGCTTACATTATAATTCTTAATTTTTAACTATCACAAGAGTAATATATGTTTTCTTTTGTTTTTGTCATTTTATTCTGGTGTGGTTAGTTGGAGCTTATTTCTGTTTGTTTCCTTTTTATATCATTCTTTGTACTAGTGAATTGATCATGTTGTTATTGTAATATCAATAATTTATAACTTACAAGCTAATAAACCAAATAATGAAAAATTGAGTTCTTATTCTAAAATCAATCTAAAACCTCAAACAAAGCTAAAAGAATAATAACACACAAGTTACATTTACCTTACCAAACAATGAAGACCTTCTCCTTTAATTACTTGGATGTTCTCTTACTATATTTTTATGTGGATTATGAGGTTTTAGTTTATGTTTAGAATAGGGAGTTAATATTTAGTTTAATTTCCTAGATTACATTAGAACTATAGATTTTTAGCTATCACAAGAGTGATGTATTTTTCCATTTATTTGTTTGTCATTTTATTCTAGTGTGGTTGGTTAGAGCTTGTTTCTCTTTGTTTTTGTTTTATATTATTCTCTGCACTAGTGGATTGATCATGTTGTTATTGTAATAGAAATATGGTGTAATTTACAAGATAATAAACCAAATAATGAATAATTATCTCCTTATTCTAAAATCAATCTAAAACCTTAGATAGAGATAAAAGAAGAAAAATACATAAGTTACCTTCACCTTAGCAAATAATGAATACCTTCTCCTTTTATGACTTGGATGTTATATTATGATATTTGTATGTGGATGATCAATGTGAAATCTCCAATGCAAGGTGATTTTCAATAGCGTAGTAGTATGATAATTTGATAACTTAAGACCTTGTTTGTTGGGTGATAAATTTGATAGCTTAATGATGGATTCTGTATGGTGGAGAAAGCTTGTCAATTTATAAACATTCAAATGAGAAATGGATGGGTAGGAAAAATATAGATTTATTTGATTATATTAATTTTGAATGGTCATATTTGAGTCTCCATTTAAATGGTGAAGACCAATTCCTCAAGTGGTTGATAAACATGAGGAAGTTGATTAGGTGGTTTAAATATTTTTATGAATGAGTCAAGGTAGTTAAATGACTCATCAATTTAGTCAAATTTCTTAAGGATTTGGTTGATTGACTTAGCACTTGGGTGAGAGCATCGAGGAAATGTTTGGGTGACTCAACATCTTGGTTGAGAGAATTAAGGAAGTGGACAGTGACCAGACTTTTTAGAATTTTAATTAGTTTTTATTATTTATTTTTGAAATTATGTGTGCTTGATTAATTATAAATGAATTAGCTATTTAATATTGATTAATTAACTATTTGAATTAGGAAGGGATTATGATGTTAGTGAACTTAGGATAAAATCTAAATTATGAGTGAGTTAGGCAATTTTGTGTCGATGTTTAGAAAAAATTAACTAACTCACCAATGTGGTAAAATTTAGGTGTCTACATTTTCTCCTCTCTAAAAGGGTGTTGTGACTAGAAAAAGGAACATCTTTTCAAAGAATAAAGAAAAATAAAATAGATGCAGATGTGATAAAATGCCCCAAGTAGCTTGATTGGTTAAATGATGATGCAAGGAGTTACTTAAGGATGATTCCAATTTGATAGGGCATATAAGGATGAAGGACACAAATGGGCTCTTGAATGGAGAGGAAGGGATCAATATGGAAGTATCAAGGGGTGGTTGATGAAAGAAGATGAGTTGGGATACAACAGGATGTGATGAGTGGATAGGAGGAGGATGATGGTATAAATATAGATGAAAGTATGGATGTTATAGATGAAGGAGATTAATCCATGGATGAGATTAACCCACTTAAGCTGATGCTTGCACACCTTGATTGGATTTTATGATAGATTGATTTGACCCAAGCAACAATATATGTAAGGAGGTAGATTGGGAATGAATATCCTGAGATAAGCTACATAATTTAATTTTCTCCAGGAAAAAATATATGCAAGGAGGCAAATTTGGTTATGATATATCCCATTAAAAATGTATAAGCTTGGATTGGATGGATTATTTGATTTAGTTGATCGATGTGAAAGCATAACTCAAGAAGTAAACTAACTTCATGGAATAATGATGATTGATCACATGATTGGATGGCCTATATTTGATAGGTTATTGGTAGATATGGGTGATTATGTGATGTATGGCATATCATGCCTATTTGTTTTTTTATAAATCACACTTAGTTGTTTAGGGAATCAACTATAGTGATTGGAATGAATGCTAAGTTAGATAGTTAGTATTTGAATGATTTGACATGTGTTATGGATGTGATGTACATTCATAGATGAGCTAATGATGTGGATTGGCTAAATAATTGCTTAGTCTTGCATGGAGTTCCAATATGGATTGATCAACCTTATTTTTATTTTATGTATGACAAGATGCATCAATGGTATAGAAGACCATGATGACTTCACCATAATACACGTAGTGTAATGACCCAAAAAACAATCAAGTTAAAAAAGATAAAATATTAAAACTAAAAAAACAAAACACACAAACACAAATAAAAAACAATTAATAAAACACATAAAAGTAAGAATATTATTTTTGTTTGTGCCCTTCATTAAGTTAGAAACCCTATGTTTTGAGAGATTTTGATCAATGATAGTGATAGCCTTGCTTTTCCCCAAGCAAAATGTATACGAGAGGGGTATAATAATTTTTTGTATTTTTATAAGTTTTTTTAAAAATATGATAACAAAATTAGATCCTTTTAGGCATGGAATTCCTTGAGATGCATAATGTTCATAGGCTCGTCAATATCTTCACCATCTTTAATTTCTAGTTTGTAAGCACTTGATCCATACTTGGATATGACAACATAAGGACATAACTAGTTAGGTTCAAATTTGCCTTTATTTTCTCATTTAGAATTTGTATTCTTTTTATTCTCTTTTAAAACAAGATCATCGATCTAAAATTATTTGGCTTTAATTTTTTTGTTATAACTATGAGAAGCTTATTCTGATATGTTTTTAGGTGATCAAGTTTATGGATTCTTTTTCATCTAAGAGTTATAGCCCATGTAGCCTTGAATCTTGGAATTCATCATCAACAATTAAATATTACAAGGAGATATGTAATGAGGGTAACTTGATCTCAATTGGTAAAATGAACATAGTGTCATATATAAGAGAATAAGGGGTTGCTCATGTCGGTGTATGTATACTAGTGTGGTAAGCTCATAAGGTCAGATAAAGTTATAAATTTTAGTCATATCCAACATCATTAACAACATATTTGATTATTTTAATGATGTTTTTATTGGATGCATCTACTTGGTTGTTACCCTAAGGATAGTATGATGTAGATAATTTATGCTTAATATGAAATTGAGTGCAAAAGAATTTGTCATATTCATTATTAAAATACTTACTATTGTTAGAAATAATAGCATTTGTGATACCATAATGGTAAATGATATGATTTAGTAAGAAATTAGATTTTTTTTTTCTATTTATATAGGTAAGTGGGATTGCCTCCACCCATTTGGTGAAGCACTCTCTAGTGATGATTATGTGTTTATGACCATCAAAAGAATTAGGATTGATTTTACCAATGAGATAGAGCCTTGGTATGGAAAAGGGCCATGGATTTGAGATAGGCTACAAAGCTTGTCATGGAGCATGAATAAGATCCCCATGTTTTTGACATCCTGCACACTTTTTGACATGTGGACATGAGTTTGTTTCCATTATAGGCCAATAATATCTTGTTCTTAGAAGTTTCTTACTAAGGACTATTCTACTTGTGTGTGCACCATAAATTCCATCATGAACTTCTTTGATAACTAATGTAGCCACATCTGAATTTGAACATCACAATAGAGTTATATCATATCCTCTATGATATAAGGATTTACCAAAGAGTGTGAAATAGGAAGTACATCAGATAAATATTTTTTGTGGTTATGAGATAGGTCTAGAGGTATGATGTTGTCATGTTGACACATGTAGATGTCTTGGTACCAAGGAGAATTGGGACCAATAATCTCATAGATCATTTTAGATTCATGGATTTCATATGCTAGAACCATCAAATTTTCAACCAAAAATTGTCTTTGACTAGTGTTTGGATGCATGTCAAGAAAATAACCAATAGTAGCCATGATATCTATTGTTTTATTATTTTCACGAGGAACCTGCTCAAATTGAATGTGCTTAAAGGATTGTTTCATGCTATCAACCATTCTTTAGTAAGGGATAAGTTTATCATATTTTTCTTTATATTCATTATTGACTTGTTTTATAAGTTATGAGTCCCCTTATACTGATAGGTTTTGGATGTCCCATTTAATGGTAATTTTTAAATGGGAAACAAGAGCTTCATACTCTACAATATTATTTATACAAGTAATCCTATTTAAAATGCTTTAGGAATAATATCTCCTTATGTAATGATGAGAAACATACCTTCCCCTGAGCCATGATGAGTGAAGGAACCATCAAATTATAATTGTCATTCAGATGACTTTTCTATAGATAGAAGAGACTCATCGAGAATGTCCATGGTTAATAGTTTTTTGTCTATCAATGATGACTCTACTAACTAATATGCAAGAATTTGTCCTTTAACATCCCATTGATTAATATTCAACATCAAATTCACTCAGCAACATTATCCATTTAGACATCCTACCTATAAGAGTTGAGTTTGAAAGGAGATACTTAAGTGGTCCAACTTTGGCAATGATATTAGTTTGATTGTTAAGCATATAATGTCAAAGCTTTTGAGAATCATGTATAATTGTTAAACATGCATTTTAAATCATGGAATGATTAAGTTCATAAGATAACAAAGTCATGATTAATTAATAAACTACTCTTTTAGTTCTTTGATCATCATCATGTGCTAGGAGTGCCCCCAAGGCATACTATATAGCTAAAATGTATAACAATAATGTCTTTCTTGGAATGGGTGGCATCAACACTAGTGGATTGGATAAATATTATTTGAGATTAATAAATACTTGTTGATAGTGTAATTTTCAATCAAAGGCAATGTCTTTTCTAAGAAGATGTGTAAATGGATCACATTTATCAGCAAACTTAGATATTAATCTCTGAATGTCCTAAATATTACCTTGCACACTACGAAGCTATTTAATATTATTAGGTGGGGGAATTTTTGTTATGGATTTGGTATTTTTTTGGATCCACTTTAATGCCTCTTCTTGATACAATAATTCCTAATAACTTTCATAATGTAACCCTGAACACTCATTTCTTAGGATTTAAACAAAATTTCTATTCCCCTAACCTTCTAAATATTCTAAATAACACTACAGGATTATTTGCCTCCATTTTAGAATTAGCTGAGATATCATCTACATGATATTTAATAATATCATGAAACATGTCATGGAAGATGACTATTGTAGACACCTAAATGCTACAACATTTAGTGTTGTAATTAAATTTGTTTAATATTGACATACTAACTCAACCACCACCCTAAATTTGAATTATGTCCTAAGGTCCATTGACATCATTTCCCTCTCTTTTTTGAATACTTAATTAATCAATTAATCATGCACACATAATTCTATAAAACTAATAAAATTTAGAATTCCCAAGGCACCAAATGTCTTCCATATTTATATCAACCACGCATTGAGTCATCCAACCACTTCCTTGACTTATTCAACCAATTATTAAGTCATCATTAAACCTTTCAACCAACATGGTGAGTCATATAACTACCATAACTCATTCATGACAAAATTCCAACTACAAAATATCTTCCCCCTTATCTCTCAAACACATGAGGAATTGGTCACTTCCACATGGATGAGGACTCAAATCCAACCAGCCAAAATTAATATAATCCAATCAATCCAATTTTTTCCAACTATCCATCTTCTCACCCAAAACCCTGCAAATTGAAGTGTCATCATCCATTACCAACATCCACCATCAAGATATCAAAGTGCTATCAAAATTACCTTGTGGATTTATTTGAGAATCAACAAATCACATCCTTACACTACTAAAATTTATTTTTCATTGGATAATGAATTGAGCATCCACATACACACTTTTAAGAGCAAATTGAATTCAATCAAAGGAGAAGGCTTTCAATTTTGTTAGCAAGATGGAAGGTAAACTATTTATTTATCTTATTCTTTTATTGTAGTTCTATTTGAGGCTTTAGATTAGATATAGAATAAGAATTCAATTATTTATTTATTTTCTTAGTTTAAACTTTTAATTTATATCTATCACATTCTGGCATGCTCGATCGAACCTTTTCCAAATATTTCTCATCTTGTATGTTTTTCTTATATTTTTTGAGTTATTTTCAAACTTTGTTGAAGTGTATAATAGCTTAATCTTGGTCTCAAGGGTTTTCTTATTATTTTAGGTGTAGTTTTTGCATGTTTCTAAGTTTTATGTATGGTTTTTAAGTTTTCTATACATTTTTTGTGTTGTAGTGGTTTTGTTATGAACTTTAGTGCTAGATTTTTAACTTCGATGAATTTGTTATAAAGTTCACTAGATTTATAACTTCAGTGAATTTGTATTGTTGAGTGGTGAATTTGTATTATTTAGTGGAGATTTTTTATAGTGTAGTGGTGAATTTACGCTTCCACATAAACTGTTATCTTTTAGAGGCCATAATTTTTGACTTGAGTGTCTGTTTGACCTCCCATTCATGCCAAAATGAATATATCAAAAAGGAGCATGCAAAAATGAACAAATATTTCACTTTGGGTTTGAAATTTTTATCTTAAAAATAACATATTTCTATTTTTTCATTTATAATCCTTGATTTCTCACATACAAGTTGGATATTTGTTATTTTACATGTTAATCTTCCCTAATATTAAAATTTTGGCTTATATGTTTGATATTTGATGTTTTATGTGTCCCTAACCCTCTTTTGTAGGGAAAATCTTGCCAAAGTCACTATCCATAAAATTGTTAATCATTTTATGTAAGACTACAAGCCAAAGACTCCAAGAGAAGCTAAACCAAATGTAATTTTTTGAAATGACCCCCAAAAAAAATTTAGCATCACTTCATTCAGAGTGCAAGTGGAGTTATGAATATAGTTCACTATGCACTATTGGGATTTGTATAATTCAGCCATAACCCATAATGAAAATTACTCATGTAGAATTCCATAATTAGGGTGACTATCCCTAGAATATTCTACAAGGAAGATTATTTCTCTAGGAAATGCATGTAGTTCAAGGTGTATATTCATGTGGTCCATAAATATAAGCCCCAAATTGAATATGAGCAGACATCATCCCAATAGGACCATCTAGATGTCCTTACCCTATATAAGATATTGAAACCTATATAAATTAGGGTATCAATTTAGGTATAATAATTCTTGCCTCACTCAGTATAATTAGAAGGAACATTAAGTACTCGATCATTAAATCATAAAGGTGAAGATAATGATAATAGAGGTTTTCCAATTTTCTTCATACACTTTTTCCAATATTCAAGTAATCAAAATATATAACATTGCATTTAAAATCTAAGACTTATAATGCCACATAATCATTGCACAGGTAAATTAAGGTCTTACTCATAATTAGATCAACTAAGACAAAACATGCCTACATCAATCTATAAAAATGTATAAGCTTTCAAAGATTTCTATCCTCATTTAAATGTCATACCTATAAGAGATATGCAATGGTACTATCCTATATGTATCTTTATACCAAGATCTTGTATCTTTAACGATCATTGTACCATGTTTATTTTTACACTTAACACTCAATACAAGTGGAGATATGATTTCATTATCTAAGGACAATATTCCATTTGAATTTAATCCACATAAAGGTTCATATAAAAATAGATGATGTCATATGAGAGAGTATCCATCATGCATATATCATTAATTAGTCAAGAACTAGTTCATTTATGTCAATGCCATAACCATCTTGTAGGTCATCAACTCATGTCCAAGCCCTTATGTGGTTGCCCTCTTGTCATATGGTTTTCAAATCAAACTAATTTTACTTAGAGAAAGAGTTTAATTATACTGAAGGCCTAATAAATAATTCTCTACTTTTAATTGACACTATGCTTCTACTTCATATCCTAATTAGCTCGGTATGGATATTTCATTATATACTCAGGCCTTAATCAATTTAAGAAAATCTAAACTTGCAAGTTTTGTATTCATGACACTGATTGAGCTTGCAATACCAACTTTCCAAATATTTCTTAGGATAAATATGCTTGACTTCCATATCAAGTTCTTTAAAACAACTTAAATGAAATAATTAAATATATAGCCATTTCTTTTTAGATTTCATGAATGTCAATCACTTGATTCAAGCATGCATAGATTCACAATCATATACTTCTTTACACTTGTATTGGAATGGAGTAAAAATTATTTTTGTATTAACAACCTTCCTTTTAAAAACTATAAATCATTTATTATTCATAACCCATGTCTAAAAAACTCATGCAATAGCATTACATTATATCTACCTCATAGGGCTACTTGCCAACACCTAAGGCAATGTAGTTAAAACCAATAAACACTTATTACATCCATACAAAAATAATAAAAACACTTACTACAGCCATACAATAATAAAATTAACAAATTACACAACCCAAAAATTAAATTCTAGCACACTACAAATTCAAAATAATTTATACACCTAGCTAGTAATTAGCTCAAGTTCATTTTAGCCTGGTTGTAGCTTACTAATTTTATTTAAAATAGTATAATAATTATAAGGAAACATAAATTTTACCAAGTACCATATAGAATTAGCATTTTCCTTTATTCAAATCATGTTATACACATGCACATCAATGCATAAAGTTTTGCAAGAAATATGTTTAACCATGCCATTGATTTTCTCAAGTCAACAATAAGAAGTTGTTTGCATCCACCAACTAGATTAGAAACAAGATAAAATTATCATTGAATAATTCCAAAAAAACATTGTCTAATTTCCTATAATCTTCCATATGATTTAAGCTTACAATTAAACCATTTGAAATTAAAATAATATGATAAACAACTTTGCAATATTACAGCTAGATTGAATGTTCCTCACTGCATACTATTCCCTTTTCTCATTAAATGAATATCAACACTATCAAAACTTTAACATTATATTCATGATAACACTTTAATTTGTAATGTCAAATAATTAGATAAGTTGAAAATGATTCAATCATAACAATTAATAACACGCAACTCATACCCCTACATTGTCATTGACATAATTTTGAAAGTATACTAAAATTGAATAAACTTTTAGATTACAAGAAAATACCACAAGATCAATAAGTAAAAATAATAACTTACAAATCATGCTACAAGTAGAATATTTAATTAATGAAACATATTTCTCTTTTTAAATAACAAAAATATAGTCATACTAGAATTTGATTTTCTTTCTTAATACTCAATTAAAAAAATACTTACAATATGTGTTTCAAAGGTTAAATAGAGGAGAATAAAACCTATAAATCACTTTTGCTATTACTCTATAATTTTGGAGTAGAAACAACTTTAATTTTAGGTTCATGTGAAGAATGCAACATATTGTTTACATTTGTAAGAGAATGCTACAAGAATAAAAAATATAAATAGTAATTTATAAACATGTTATAGGAAAAGCATTTAATCAATGCAACCAAGTAAGAATGGCTCCAAACAAATCATGAAAATCCATAATGAAAGAGCGACCACCAAATGATCCACATACCAACCCGACCCATCTTATGAATACTCTAATTGGTGGCTGTCACCACCCCAACCATTAGTTGGGTGGTGGAGTCAAGCATTTGGGCTTTGGGTGAAGGTGTGAGAAAAATATTTTTAGCCATCATTAAGAAATTTATATTAGTTACACAACATCATTAATCAGAGTAACCCTTAACATCATACACCAATGGATCTAACAACACTACACCAAAAATTTCACAAGTTGCACTTACATAAATGGGCCTATCAATCTATCAAGCATGCAACATAAAATAAAACACCCAAGTATGCAAATTTTTTTAAACCATGAGTAAAGTAAATAAGCTCAGTCATGTTTTAACCCAAGTAAGTGAAAATGAAAGAGATAAAATAAGGGCCAACAACACCTTTACACCAATACTTCTAAATGCATCAAAATCTAGGAAAAATAAGCTAAGATAGAAATATACAAGCTTGGCCATGGTGCCAAATTTGTATAGAATGCAAATAAGGACCAGCATGGTTAAATATTCTCCACCCAAGTCAAATAATCAAGCAATAATAAAAACTCAATAGTTGTAAAATGAATACAATAGAAAAGAAACACCCATTTGGCCATTAAATAAATACATCAAATAAAAATCACACAAGTCATCATTTTAAATCAACATAAATAGTAATAAATAAAATAAAATAACCAGCTAGGGTTTTAATATCTCTTCAATAATAAAATTTGTTTTTTAAACCCTTTACACCGGGTGTAAATTTAACCCAACGACTAGGTATAAAACTCCAAAACATTTAATTGATTTTAAGCCAGAACATAATAATTTTTAGAGATTCTAACCAATTTTGGGAGCCCTACAGGTTCATGGGGAAGTCTCACGACTTCCTCTTAAACCAGTAAGTGTTTTAAAAATATTAAACTAGTATATAGAATCAATCTAACCTTAAACATCCATAGAAAGACAAAACTCTAGAAAGAATTATAAATGCATCACTTACTTGACACAAATCTACCCTATGAAGAATAAAATAAAATTCTCCTTGAATGCCCTTCACAAAAATGAAATTCTTACCCAACTAAGTCCATTTCTTATATGGCTTGATCTCCTTTTCTCCCTTCTACCTAGGCATGAATTTTTTCAAGCCATTAAAGCCTACTGGGGTGAATTGTGATCCTTCATTACTCTCCATGGCTATCATTTTCCCTCTACAGTTTCTCCATAAGCCAACACAATGAAATGGCATTGCTTCCAAGCAAAACAATTGATTACTCTTTTTGGGTGAAGAGTCAACCTCTAATGTCATTATTTTCCCTAATGATTAAATTTTTTATTTTTTATTTCATATTTTATTTATAGATATATATTTTTTATTTTTATTTTTATTTTTATTTTAACTATAATAGATGGCCAAAAATCCACAACCCCTTTTGATCATCATGGCCTAACAATAATTTATTTAATCAATAACATTATGCATGGGTTATTTCTTGCCCACAGAGAACCAAATCAAGACCATTTGAAGTCTCAAGCCATTATAATGCATGGCATCAACCTGATCAAAGCCTATTGACAATAAAATTAGGACAAAAAGATTTATATTAAACAATTTTAATCACAATGTGATCCATGGTGGGTAATGAGTTAATAGGACTAATATGATATTTAAAGTATTTGAGCCTCTTAGCAGCCAAAATAAAGAAAAATGATAGCTGAGATAAAAAGGTAGCTTATCACTAAGCCTATACACACAAGACATTAATCAAAGAAATTAAAAAAAACTAAAATTCAAACACAACCATAATCAAGTGAAATAAAAAGATGATAATATCAGTCAGACTCAAATAAATAAAATGAGACAAAAAGAGAGAGACATCAGGCATGCTACAACTGCTCAAAGACTAGATGGCTCATTATCATTATATCTCTTATCTAGTGCTGGTGTTGCCCAAATACTCACTACCTCCACCATTATTTTCTCGATTGTCAAAATCCACCACCAGCCTAGCTCATGTACCTATGAGTCCTACAGCCATAAAACATGGCATCAACGGTATCTACTTTGCATGAAAAATATATATACATATAAATCTAAATTGAATAAACATCTTAATGTAAGACTATATTGATGACATCATCAATATACATGATCAGAGTATGCTACTACATTATAACATTAATCAATATCTATATGTAAGCATCAGATGATTAGTACTCAAAAATATGATAATACATCTAATAATGTTTGTCAAAAAGAGTCAAATAGTTGGTCATGACATTTTTATTTTCATCATTCCATTTATTTTGAGTTTTTTCTTAATTGGTTAATTAAATAATCATTTTCCTTTTTTACAAATATGTTTATGTGCGTTATAATAATTTGGATATGTTCTTTCCTCACACTATGTTGGTGGCAATTCTTGGAAATTAAAAACATCTTTGATGGCAACTCACAACTCAAATATCATACTAGCCCATGTTGATAAAACAACATACCTCTTATTTTCTTTTAGTGTCTTAATTTAGATTACCCACAAAGCATTTTTTAACATCCTTCTTTTAATTACCACATTCAATGTATTTTGAAAACTTTGTTATCTATCTTTTCTACACAAACTTCATTATTTTCTCTTCTTTGGTTACTCAATGGCTTGAAATCTTTCACATTTCACTATAACACACCAATGTATACTCATGCACACTCATTTAATAGAATGATTGTAGGTGATTACTAAGCTCATTCTTTAGACCAAAAAGGATTTCTAAATAAATGAGATATTCATTTGTTCAACCTCTAGATCGAATAGAGAATGAATGAATCTTACCTTTCCATAAATATTATTTTTCCTCAAATCTGTGAAGGCCTGGAAACCTACACCATATTATTTTCATGATGGCTGGATCTGAGATAATTTTCCAATTAATAAACTTCCTTTTCAATTATATGACTATGCTTTTATTTGAAACCACACAGATCATCACAATGAACCTATTCGTGTCAAATGAAACTCCTTTTCATTTCTATCTTTATTGAATTGTTTAACATGCATTAACATCTCTATCACAATCCCATTCCTATCATATAACTCTCGTACTAGGATCTCCTTGCTCATCGATGTCTCAAAAAAAAATGCTCTACTTTTATTAAATCTAAAACAACTAATCTACATACAAAAAAAACATTCTACTATATATAAATGAAACACTTTATTTACAACCAGCCTATTCAAGGCTAAAAAAAAAACTTAAGAATCCTTCCACCAAGACATTCTTGGTTGTTTCTCTAATTATCTCAACTTTCAAATAGAAATGCTCAGAATAAGTAAACTTTGATTGATATGACAACTTTCAATCTAGTTATAATATTTCAAGATTTACTTCATACATTTGAGTTGATACTCTTTGACCCATTTTTATGATGTGTGGTCAATAATCTTTGACCAATCACTCATGTGAATGGTCAACATTGCCACTCATTGCATCTAGGTGATGCCCACAAGGGTGAAGCATCAAGATTTCTTGGGAGGTCACCCATCCCAGTACTACTCTAGCTCAAGCACACTTAACTATGGAGTTTCCTCCATAGTTAAACCCACTTTGCTTACTACCCCATTTTCAAAATATTCAACAAGTGTTTTGCCTATGTGAACCATCCAATACAGAGCATCCTTTGGGCTCATTCATTTTCAATGTGTGTATTTTTGCAACATAGCAATTTATAATGTTTTAGGATTCACCGCGTACATTTGAGTCAATATTCTTTGACCCATTTTTATGAGGTGGTCAATAAGATTTGACCAATCACTAATGTAAATGGTCCACATTAGCACTAATTGCATCTAGGTGATGCTCATAGGGGTGAAGTACTAGGATTTCCTAGGAAGTCACCCATCCCAATACTACTCTAGCTCAAGTGTGCCTAACTATGGAGTTTCCTCTATAGACAATCCCACTTTGCTTGCTACCCCATTTTCAAAACATTCAACAAGTGTTGTGCCTCTATGAACCATCCAATACAGAGCATCCTCATTTTCAACGTGTGTATTTTCATAGCATAATAATTTATAATATTTTAGGATTTGTTGCATACATTTGATTCAATAATCTTTTACCCATTTTTATGAGGTGTTAAATAATATTTGACCAATCACTCATATGAATGGTCCACATTATCACTCATTGCATATAGGTGATGCTCACAGGGGTGAAGCATCAGGATTTCTTGGGACGTCACCCATCCTAGTACTACTCTAGCTCAATTGTGCTTAACTATGGATTTTACTATGTAGTTAAACCCACTTTACTTGCTACTCTATTTGTAAAACCTTCAGCAAGTGTTGTGCCTTTGTGAACCATCCAATATGGAGCATCTTTTGGGATCATTCATTTTCAATGTGTGTATTTTCATAGCATAGCAATTTATAATATTTTAGGATTCATTGTGTACATTTGAGTCAATACTCTTTGACCCATTTTTATGAGGTGGTCAATAAGCTTTGACTAATCACTCATGTGAATGGTTAACAAAAACACTCATTGCATCTAGGTGATGCTCACAAGGGTGAAGCACCAAGATTTCTTGGGAGGTCACCCATCCTAGTACTACTATGGAGTTTCCTCCATAGTTAAACCCACTTATCTTGCTACCCCATTTGAAAAATATTCATTAAGTGTTGTGCCTTTGCGAACCATCCAATATGGAGCATCCTTTGGGAAATATGGAGTTTCAATCTAGTTCCTACAAAATATGCTTGAGATGCATGCTCACTCCAAGATTGAAACTAAATAGCTAGATGTAGAGGTGTGTGACTTTCTGACTCTAATTCTTCATGAACATAACTTTTAATTTTCAATTTTATAATTTGATGAGATCTAGAACTTGTTTCATTTAATATGGTCTTCCCAACTTGTCTATTAGCTTGACAGACACCCAAAAGATTTTCAAGATGGCATTTATCCTGCACACTTTCCAATGCTTCCTTCATATATAAATTTCTTTATTTATACCATAAATACTTCATCCTATCGACCCACTAAATTTTATTCAGTTTTGACAGTGTAGGACTTGGGTTTATACAAGTCTATATTGGTTGAGAGTATTCATGAGAGGCATAATTTGGTTCTTACACTTGTAATCTTATAATCAAATTCATGCATCCATAATCTCATATAATAATCCAACTATAAATAACTATGTATGAGCAAACCAATTCTTTGATCTTCTTCAAGACAATAAGTAATAACTACCACTGGATGAAACTCTATTTTCTTCATAACATGGATTTGCACATATAAACAAATCTTTTGGCTAAATTCATCCACTTTATTCATGTAATAATTTTTACAATCAGTACAGTCCTATAGACTATTATACTCACAGTTCAAAAGGCCGTATTCTTAATTTACCACCTTTGTTACTTCTCCTAATCACTCTATGTCTTCTATTTAGATTTCTAATTTATTTATTATGCTCCTTTCTTAATAGTACAGAGCCTATCTCCTTCTAATAATATCTTCATAATTGGTTTTGACCTTTTAACAAGACCAAGAATCTCTTCATAATCTTCGCATTGATATAATCATGCTTCTAGACCTTCTTCTACCGTATTATTATCAATCGTAGTATTATCATCTTTGGTGAGTTATATTTTACAATGCAAATATGTAATTATGAAGATTTGGAGGGGAACTTGAAATCTTTCCTATGGCTCCAAGTTAGGATCTCCTAACTATTAAAACACCACTCTATAACCTAATTAAAATTCCCTAAGCTTCATAGAACCTCATTATACCTTTACAATTCATTTGCCTTCGTGGTCAAGGCTCATTTGTCTTTACATAGGCTTTATTCACATAATATACAAAGGTGGTTTGATGCTTCTACATCAAACTCTTGGGCTTATAACATTTCATGAGCTCTTGTTCATGAGATTTGTTTACATGCCCAAATACTTATGAAAATATGTTATAAATTGTCTTTTTTAATGGTCCACTCATACATGTGGACATGTTCTTTACCGCCACACTTATGTTTCTTCTTGTTGGTTGTCTTCTCCATCCACGTAATGTTTTGTTGCTTCTTCTTCTCTAAAGTATTTTGCTATGCATGTTTATCCTCTTGAATGAAGATATCAACTTCTATTCTCTTATCTTGATCTCTTAGAAGAGTTCTCTTTTCAATTTTCTCCAACTCCTTCTCAATCAAACCTGTATATACACAATCAAATGAAATATTAGAAACAAAAAATTGAGACCCTTGGGTCTCTCCAAATTTTTGAACCCATACTTGTTTCTCAAGTATGATTTCTTCTTCTTTTGTCTTTGTCTCTCCATTACACCAATGGTCTATTTCCTCAATTGCTATTTTAGGACATGTCTTGTCCTCCTCTTCATGGTGTATGGCATACTCCAAGGTTATCATCTCTTCTTGTAGTTGTTCTTCACTTTGGTAGACAAACATTATATCTTGTTGTTTAGATAACAACTCTCCATCACTTGTAATTTATTGTTCAATATCTTCTATCTCCATCAAGAGACCCTCTTCAAGTGTTAATGCTATGTATTTAGCCTTCACTCCATCATATTCTTTAGTTATGAGCCTATGCATTGGCTTAAGACTTCATCTTCCTCCACGTCTTGTGTACCTTCACTCAAAACATCAAAAGAAAAATTAGATATAAAAACTTAAGGCCAATTTTCCCCTTGAGTATATTCTTCCTAATCAAGGTGATGATCACCTTCCTCATACTCTTCCATCTGCATATTCATATTGAGATTTATTAGCTCTTCCTTAAGTTGCTTGCATAACAACTTCTTTGTCCTCTTTCTTCTCTCTGTTATCACTTTAACTAGCCATCTTACCTTCTTCTTCATTACCCATCCACACCATGGGTTCTTCATGCTCTCAATCATGAGCTTCACCAATGCTATTTTCTACTTCAAAACTTCCATTTCCCTTTGGAAGTTTTCCTCTTTTTTTTTCTCGTCCTTTCTCTCTCTTTCTCCTTTCTCATCTGGTTCACATTTATTTTAGGTATTTCCTTCACCATTCTTATCACTCTTTTAAAATCCATATTTTACCTCACCTAAGTCTTTTACACCTTAGTCTTTTGGTAAACTATCCAATCTCTCTCTTCACCTTGAATATCTTATAAGAATAATCGCTATACTCTTCTTTCTCTTGAGCTTTTCCTAGCTCTTTACTATCTTCTCAAGCCTTATCTAGCTTCTCCAATTCTTTCTTAGAATTTATAGGCTTTGACTACCTTGAACTACCACAATATCCTATAACTTGACCACTACAATAGCACTAAACAAAATATCAATTCCTCAAAAAAAAATTAAAATCTTCTTATTACCTTTTCTCTCTACCAATACTTCATCCTGCAAGTTGTCAATCTTGAAAAGCTCTTAATCACTATCAAAATTGATTTACAAAATATCAAAATTCCCTTTTTTCTATAGCTTTCCAAGCTCTAATACCAAAAATTGATGGTAACTCACAACTCAAATATCATACTAGCCCATGTTGATAAATTAACATACCTCTTATTTTCTTTTAGTGTCTTAATTTAGATTACCCACAAATAATTATTTAACATCCTTATTTTAACTACCACATTCGATGTATTTTGAAAACTTTGCTATCTATCTTTTCTACACATACTTCATTGTTTTCTCTTCTTTGTTTATTCAATGGCTTGAAATATTTCACATTTCACTATAACACACCAATGTATACTCATGGAAACTCATTTAATAGAATGGTTGTAGGTGATTACTAAGCTCATTCTTTAGACCAAAAAGGATTTCTAAATAAATTAGATATTCATTTCTTCAACCTTCAGATCAAATAGAGAATGAATGAATCTTACCTTTCCATAAATATTATTTTTCTTCAAATCTGTGAAGGCCTGAAAACCTGCATCATATTATTTTCATGATGGGAGGATCTAAGATAATTGGCCAATTAATAAACTTCCATTTCAATTGTACAGCTTTGATTCTATTTATGACCATGAAGATCATCACAATGAACCTATTTTCGTCAAATTAAATTCCTTTTCATTTCTATCCTCATTGAATTCTTTGACATGCATTCAAATCTCTATCACAATCCCATTCCTCTCATAGAAATCTCATACCAGGAACTCCTTGCTCATAGATGTCTCAAAAAAATGATCTACTTTTATTAAATCTAAAACAACTAATCTACATATGAAATAAATGTTCTACTATATATAAATGAAACACTTTATTTGCAACCAACCTATTCAAGGCTAAAAAAACTTAAGAATCCTTTCACCAAGATGTTCTTGGTTGTTTCTCCAATTATCTCAACTTTTGAATAGTAATGCCCATAATAAGTAAACTTTAGCTGATATGACAACTTTAAATCTAGTACCTACCAAAAATGCTTGAGATGCATGCTCACTCCAAGATTGAAACTAAATAGCTAGGTGTACAGGTGTGTGACTCTGACTCTAATTCTTCATGAACACAACTTTTAATTGTCATTTTTATAATTTAATGAGATCTAAAACTCATTTCATTCAATATGGTCTTCCCAACTTATCTATTAGCTTGACATAAACCCAAAATCTTTTAAATATGGCATCTATCCTTCACTCTTTCCAATGCTTCCTTCATATATCAATTTCTTTATTCATACCACAAATAATTCATCTTATTGACCCACTGAATTATATTTAGTTCTGATGGTGTAGGACTCAAGTTTATACAAGTCTATATTGGCCAAGAGTATTTATGAAAGGAATAATTTGGCTCTTACACTCATAATCTTATAATCAAATTCATGCATCCATAATCCTGTATAATAAGCCAACTATAGATAATTGTGTATGAGAAACTAGATTTTTTGATCTTCTTCAAGATAATAAGTAATAACCATCACCAAATGAAACTCTATTTTCTTCATAACATGGATTTGCAAATATAAACAAATCTTTTGACTAAATTCACCCCTTTATTTGTGAAATAATTTTTACAATCCTATAGACTATTATACTCATAGGCCAAAAGGCCTTATTCTTAATTTTCCACCTTTGTTACTTCTCCTAATCACTATACATCTTCTATTTAGATTTCTAATTTATTTATTATGCTCCTTTCTTGATGGTACAGAGCCTATTTCCTTCTAATAATATATTCATAATTGGTTTTGACCTTTTAACAAGACCAAGAATCTCTTCATAATATTAGCATTGATATTATCATGCTTCTAGACCTTCTTCTACCGTATTCTTATCCATCGTAGCATTATTAACTTCGGTGAGTTATATTTTGCAATGCAAATATTAAATTATGAAGATTTGTAGGGGAACTTGAAAACTTGCCTATGGCTCCAACTTAATATCTCCTAACTATTTAAACACCACTTTATAACCTAATTAAAATTCCCTAAGATTCCTAGAACCTCATTAGACCTTTACAATGCATTTGCCTTCATGGTCAAGGCTCATTTGTATTTACATAGGTTTTATTCACATAATATACAAAGGTGGATTGATGCTCCTACATCAAACTCCTGGGCTTAGAATGTTTCATGAGCTCTTGCTCATGAGCTTTGTTTACATACCCAAATACTTATGAAAATATGTTATAAATTGTCTTTTTCAATGGTCCACTCATACATGTGGACATGTTATTTACCACCACACTTATGTTTCTTCTTGTTAGTTATCTTCTCCATCCACATAATGTTTTGTTGCTTCTTCTTCTCTATAGTCTTATATTGTGCATGTTTATCCTCTTGAATGAGGATATCAACTTCTATTCTCTTATCTTGATCTCTTAGAAGAGTTATCTTCTCAAATTTCTCCACCTCCTTCTCAAGCAAACCTATATATACACAATCAAATGAAATATTAAAAACAAAAATTTGAGGCCCTTGGGTCTCTCCAAATTTTTGGACCCATACTTACTGTTCAAGTATGATTTCTTCTTCTTTTTTCTTCATCTCTCCATTACACTAGTGGTCTTTAGGACATCTTTTGTCCTCCTCTTCATGGTGTATGTCATACTCCAAGTCTGCCATCTCTTCTTATAGCTATTCTTCACTTTGGTAAATAAATATTATGTCTTGTTACTTAGATAACAACTCTCTATCACTTACAATTTGATGTTCAATATCTTGAATCTCCTACAAGAGACCTTATTCAAGTGTTAAGGCTATGCATTTAGCCTTCACTCCATCATCCTCTTTAGTTATGAGCCTATGCATTGGCTTAAAGACTTCATCTTCCTCCATAGCTTGTGTACCTATACTCAAAACATCAAAATAAAAATTAGATATAAAAACTTGAGGCCAATTTGTCCCTGGAGTATCTTCTTCTTGATCAAGGTAATGATCACCTTCCTCATACTCTTCCATGTGCATATTCATATTGAGATTTATTAGCTCTTCCTTAAATTGCTTGCATAGCAACTTCTTTGTCATCTTTCTTCTCTCTATTATCACTTTAACTATCCATCTTACCTTCTTCATTACCCATCCACACCATGGGTTCGTCATGCTCTCAATCATGAGTTTCACCAGTGCTATTCTCTACTTCAAATATTTCATTTCCTTTTGGAAGTTTTCCTCTTTTTGTTTTCTCATCCTTTCTCTCTCTTTCTCCTTTCTCATCTGGTTCACATTTTTTTAGGCAATTCCTTCACCATTCTTCTCACTCTTTCAAATTCCATCCTTTACCTCACCTAAGTCTTTTACACCTTAGTCTTTTGATAAACTATCCAAGATCTCTCTTCACCTTAGATATATTATAGGAACAATCACTATACTCTTATTTCTCTTGAGATTTTCCTAACTCTTTGCTATCTTCTCAAGCCTTATCTAACACCTCCAAATTCTTTTTATCATTTCTAGGCTTTGACTACCTTGAACTATCACAATATCCTACAACATGACCACTGCAATAGCACTGAACAAAATATCAATTCCTCAAAAAAAAATCAAAATATTCTTATTACCTTTTCTCTCCTCCAATCTTTACAAACTAAATCACTTCATCCTACAACTTGTCAATCTTGAAAATCTCTTAATCACTATCAAAACTAATTTACAAAATATCAAAATTCCCTTTTTTCTAGATCTTTCCAAGCTCTGATACCAAAAATTAATGGAAACTCACACCTTGAATATCATACTAGCCCATGTTGATAAAATAACATACCTCTTATTTTATTTTATTATCTTAATTTAGCTTACCCACAAAGCAATCCTTAACATCCTTCTTTTACCTACCACATTCTATGTATTTTGAAAACTTTTCTATCTATCTTTTCTACATAAACTTCATTATTTTCTCTTCTTTGGTTACTCAATGGCTTGAAATCTTTCACATTTCACTATAACACACCAATGTATACTCATGCAAACTAATTTAATAGAGTGGTTGTAGGTGATTACTAATGATATATAGGGCACTCTCAGGGGTTTTTGATCGATTGGGAGTAGAGCAACGGCAGATCAAAGTAAACTAAGGATGGAGGAGTTGAAAAGCACAGACGGTCACTCACGGTCCGATGGAAAGAAAGAGCAGGTAAAAGGAGATTGTTGGTTGGTAGCAGATCAGCATGAAGAAACTGAAGAAGCAGATGTTGTTGCACAAGATGCTCTGGGAGGTTTCTTGGATAAAGTTGAATCTTGGATAAAAGATTCGGTTGCCTCTTTCCATGCAGCCCCAGGTAGAGGAGCTGGTGAGCCTTGCCAAAGGATTGGCAAAGGGGAAGTGAAGCTGAAATTGCAGGTGGCCAACACACAGGTGTTGATGAAGGTCATGCAGGTCCTAGGTTTGGAGATTTGGCTAATTTCTTCAGAAAGATTGGGTGATGAGAGATGCACAAGAACTCTCACAGCGGTAGCACTTGAATTAGCTGGTGGTAAGAAGACAGGTACTCTTTATCTACTTGTTTATATTACTGATTCTTCTTCTATTGCAGAGACGTGGCTTCGTAGGCTTGGTCACATGAGTAGGAAGGAGATGCATGTTCTTAAGCAGAAGATGGATATATTTGACAGGCTTAAGAACTGGAAAGCCTTGGTGTTCTTGGAGGAGATGGCAGACAGAGTTCAGTGGATGAGGCTGGATACATCTGAGCAGGGCAGTTTGGACATGGGGATTGATTCAAAGGAGCTCACAGGTAAAAAGTCATCACTCACAGGTGAACACAGATACCGATGTCAGTTAGGAGGAATCGGCGTCAAACAGACAGGTGCCGATGTCGGTCATGTGCAGACCGAAGCCGGCAGTGTCGGGTAGAGTAAGACCGACATCAGTCAAGGGAACCGACGTCGGCAGTAGGTAAGACCGATGTCGGTCAGGAGGACCGACGTCGGCAGCAGGGACACCAGTGCTGGCAGGTTGGTAGTCAGGGACAGACGCATGAGAATCGATGTCGGTCGGATGCAGATTGTGGGGTGGCTGAGGTCGGTCACTATAATGAATTTTGGGTGGACAACATGCTGTCAAGGAGTCTCAAACACCCATACAAAGGAATGAAGGCGTAAGTAGGCCCTCAAATTCGTGTTCCTCTTCTTTATACTTGTTGTTGATTGTAGAGCAGGAAGGATCCAGGAAACAGGTGGGAGCATGGCAGGAGTATGATGCAGAACCAGACGGGTGTTTTGGTAGGTTTGCCAGCTGGATGAAAGCACAGAGATGAATGGATGCCTTAGTAGAAGAATAGAGAGAACGGATATGTGAGACGGAAGACCAGGTCATATGGTCTTGAGGAGCTGCAGGACAGTGGTACAGGTTTTGACAGGTGGAGGACAGAGCATGACTCTAGTCAGTGTCAGGGTAACTACTATGGTTTGACTTACCAGGGGGATGATGATTGCAACATCATTCTATTGCTGTATGTGGATGATATGTTTTGCTATAGCAGGTTTGTACATATAGGGTTTTGCTGAGCTAAGGGTAAGATTAGTTTCAGTGGCATGTCATGAGGAATTTGGAGCAGTAGAATTCTTTGACATGGGAGGCATGGAGATCACAGGTAGATTTTGTCTCCAGTGGGAGCTGATGTGAATCAGATGTTGGTGAGGTTTGAGATGCAGAGCCAGAGCACACTAAGGGCTAGATAGGTACAGTGTCTGAAATCACATGAGGTCTGGTATAGACCTGAGTTTTCCCATGCAGTGGGAGCTATCAGAGAGTTAGGAGCCAATTCAGGGAAGTGGGCTCTCAGGGATTTGAGAGGGACCGACAGCAGGTGTTGCTATGCAGGGTCAGGACTTCACTACAGGTGTTGTAGGTTCGGATGTGGCAGGGTACTCGGATGACAGGTGGTACACCACGGGATGTGTGGTGGGTTGTCTTCAGGGTTGAGCTTGAAGAGGGATACAAACCAGGAAATAGATTAGACAGAGTACAAGTACAGGTACAGTGTAGCTGTTTATCTCCAAGTGGGAAATTGTTAGGTTGTGGAGCTAAAAGCTTCACTGATGCAAATAGGAGAGGAGGTTGCTGAAGGTTGCTGAGTTGCAGAGAAGCTGGGGTCGGTCTGATCAGCTGATGTCGGCAGGATAGCAGAGAGAAGCAACCAATGTCGGTCATATATCGGCCGACGTTGGTCACCTCCAGGTAGACAGGGACCGACGTCGGTCACCTGTGTGGTTTGACTGCGAGTTAATTATGGGCAGTTGGTTGACGAACCAAGTGTTTGCATGATCAGGGCTAATTATAAACTGAGAGCTGTGGATCTAATTATTGTAATTAGATGTCTAATTATTATTTGATGAGATCTATATAATAGACTCATGGTTGTATTGGAAAAGTGTTCTAGTTTTGAGTTGAGCAAAGTTTGTTCCTTCTGTGTGTGAGGTGAGCAAGGGTGTTCCTCCTAGTTCCACAGTACCAGGTGTGGGTGCTGGTTTTGGAAAGTCAGCTGGATTCTTCAGGAGTGTAGGATCTTGGTCACAGTTGCGTGGCCTATATAGGAGATCTACATGGTAAGTAAGATCATTGATCTGCAGGTGTATGTGTGTGCAAGGTCAAGGTTCACAGGTGAGCAGAACCGTGTTTGATTTACAGGTGTGTAAGATCATATAGACAGCAACACAACAGGGAGCAGTATCAGGCAGGATCTACTTGGAGTACAGGTGTGTACTCGGATAGAGCAAGAGAGGAAGGCAAGGGAGTTCCTTCCATAAGTATGGTCTGTTGAATTGCAAGTTGTTGCAGATTCATGGGAGATCTACTTGAAGTACCTTGAGTACTTGTGGAGTGCGTGGAGCACTTGTGGTGTGCATGGAGCACAGGAGGTGAACACCAACTCTGTATTTGAGTTGGGTGTTGGGACCTGAGAGGGAGAGCTTTGGGGAGAAGAATTACTGTTCACTTGAGGTGTGGCGAGCCTCTGAAGAGGTGGTGGAGAAGAAGTGGCATCTTCTTTATTGTATTCTTTTCTGTATAAAGTGTTAATACAAGTTGTGTATTGTCTCTCATATCTGTGTTATTCTGAATTCTAGTTACTTGGTGAATCTGGTTTATTTCCGCATATTAAGTTGCTTGGTTTAGTAATCAATTGTGTGCTTCCGGTGTTTCGCATCCTAACACACTTTTATTGTAAATATTCCCAAGGAAGATGATCTCACTAGCTTTGAGAACTACCACCCCATTTCCTTATGTAACTACATCTAAGATTATTTCTAAAATGATTGTTGCCCACCTAAAACCCATCCTCTATGATCATATCTCCCAAGAAAAGTTTGGTTTCTTAGACAATCTCCTCTTCCATCACACCATTGGGATGGCTTAAGGGGATTTACATAGGAACAATACTAAATCTTGAACCACCTTCCTACTAAAAAATGACCTCTTAAAATCCTTTGATTGTGTAAACTAGTTATATCTAAGGCTTATTCTCAAATAGGTTAGATTTTCACTACCATTCATAAACTATATTGAATACTATTTCTACTTCATCTCATATGTTGTTCTAATCAATGGCTTTGCATTTACCTTTTTCTCCCCTACACATGGATTACGACAAGGTTGTCCCCTCTCCCCACTCCTCTTCTTTATCATCACATAATATCTTAGCTACCATATTTCCCATGAGAAATTAGCTAGAAACATCTCCAGGGTAAAGATTACTTTAGCCACTCACCTCTCAAATATCCTCTTTGTAGATGACATTCTCATCTTTAGGATTGCTCTATATCAGAATCAAAGTATTTGGACAGAATACTAAAACTCTTCACTTCCACAACTAGTATGGTTATAAATACGATAAAATATACTATTTATTTCTTCCATGTCACCCTAGATACTAGGTACCTTATTAATATGTTGTCATTTTTCTCCACACCTCCTACTAATGCATGCCTAAAATACCTTGGGTTTTATCTTAATACAAATTATTATAACTCAGATGATTGGATGTGGCTTCTCAAAAATCTAAAACAATGTGTCACACTTTGGTGAAACTGATGGATGTCTATGGCAGGTAGGCTAATACTTATCAAAATTATTCTTGAGGCCATCCTAGTCCATTTTCTATCTATTGATTTCCTCGCTCAAGAAATTCTCAACAAGATCGGGAAATATGTCATCATTTCCTATGATCAGGTAACAAGGAGAGTAAGAGTATTTCATTTATCAAAGGGAGTATGATTTCTCAATAAAAGGTTGATGGGGGGTTAGGATTAAAGGACTTGGTATTCTACTCCAAAGTGTTAATAGCTAAAGGGGCTTGGAAACTTATTACAAAACAAGGCTTATGGTAGTAAATATTATACCAAAAGTATATTTAGCCACTATCCATGATGGATTGGATCTAAATGCACCATATGAAACATATTGGAAGTTCTATTTTTTGGAAGGCTATTATCCAAATCATTGACACCATAATGACATCACTTGTCAGAGATCCATAGAATAGGTCCAAGATTCATATTAGAAGGGATGTGGTATTTGTTATACCAAATGAGTATAAGTTATTGAATGTTATGAATGGTAGTTTACAACAAAAACATCAATACTCTTACTGATTTATTTGATATTACATTACTAAACAAGTAAAAATCATAATGGATAACTGCTAAAGAAATTAGACTCATAGATCATGAAGTAATACTATGGGAACATTATAAAATAAATCTAATTACCAATGCCATATTCCTCACTAATCAGGAGTACAAACCATGTTGGGAATATACTTTTGATGGTGGATACTATCAAGTAAATTTAGGCTGCATAACACTTAGAACACAACTTAGGGGTGGAGGTACACCTTGGTGGTGGGGGGATTTATGGAAGCTCATTGCACCTCCAATAACAAAACTCCACTTTTGGATTACTCTACACAATAGGCTCTGAATTGGGATAATATTATGTGAAGGGGATAAAAATGCCCTAGTATCTACCTTTTGTTCCAATAAAGCTTTGAAATAGTCTATCACCTCTTTGTACATTAGCATTTCACCAAGGTGGTTTGCAATGTTGCTAAAAAGTAAGGACATAATCCATTATGGGGAGTTGATTCTTTAATAGAAGCATGAAATAGATGGCATGTAATTATTGGCTTGATGGAATCTATGACTATTATTCCACTACATGTATGTTAGATCATTTGGATTATAAGAAATGAGAAGATATTTTTAGACAAACAACATACTCCACTCATTACAGTCTATAAATTCAAATATTCTATGATGTCAACTAGATCACAAGCACAAAACCACACTACAATATCCCCCTAGTGCATGTGGATACCACTACAACACATTTATTTTGTGATAGGGCATCAAGAGGGAACCTTGGAAAAAGTGGGACTGGTGGTATACTCTTTCAAAGGAATAAGACAATCTCATTCAGACATGCCACTGGAGTTCACTCCAACAACTTCATAGAATTATAAGCATCAATCATAACATGCACCATCACCATTAAATGTGAGATCGCTAATATGATGATGTTTTTAGATTCTAATATGACATGTAAATATATGAATGGTTTGGCTTATTTTAATAACATATCCCACTCACCTTATAAATAGAGCTATAGATTTCACCACACATTTCCTTTCACTTTTCTTCATCCACATCTACAAATAGCATAACTCCTTTATAGATGGGATGGGAAAATAAACTTGAAACCTCACCAAAGGTAAGGTACACCTGTAGGTAAGTGAAGAAGATTGAACTACAACTATAAGGGAGATTTCCCTCAACTAAAATGGTTGTATAAGCTTCATAATTGAAGTTGTTCTTATTTTTCATACTTAATTATATTGGTTATTTTACATTATAGGTTGAGGCTATATTGACTCCCTGATCTTCTTAAATATATTTCTTGTATTGTCTCCTTGTTGTTTTCCCCTTTGATCTTCTATGGCTTTTGGACTACCATATCCTATGTGTATTATCTACTAGTTGTATATTTTCACCAATTTATTTGGAATAAAAGTTACTGATGCTTTTTATTTTGAATGTGTGTGTATACACATATGTATATATATAGAAATGTGTATATGTATATATACACATGTGTGTAAATAGATATATGTGTGTGTGTGTGTGTGTGTGTGTGTGTGTGTGTGTGTGTACTTATATATGTGTATATAAATATACACATCTACATATATATGTATATAAGTGGAAGGCATTAAGGGTTCACTATGAAGTCTCATGAGGAGCAATAATATGCTGAGTATGGTACTAAGGAACAACAACATGTAGATTAAGTTTTAGAGGAATAGATGTTTGGTGTTATCCCTAGTTTTTCCTCTTTGCCTATGGATACCAGTGACTTCATACAAGGGATATATGAGTGATCATCATAAAGTAATATTTTGGATAAAAATCATGGAGAACATACAAACCATTCCACTTTTCATACACATAAGGATGCCCCTCTTAGATTTAGACACTCTTCATATTTTTATACAAGGAACAAGTCGAGGTGCATTAGGAGGAATAAATAAAAGTGTTTAAGGTTTGTTTTTATCCCCACTCTAGTAGTCATCGAACCTAGATACTACATGAAGAATGTCATGAAATAAATAGATAAGGCACTCATTAGTCATTTCTATTATATGTTTTGAAGGACTTCAGTCTACAAAGATGGGATAAAAACACTTGGGAAGCAAAGTTGGGTTATACTCCCACCATTCACAAAGGGGCAAAAGGCTTTATCATTTTTTTATTCAGGTCTTTGAAGGATAGAGAATGGATTTCATTAGATGGCCCCTGGTTTTAAGGTAACTCATCTCTCACCACTTCCAGGTGGAAAGTTGGATTTGATCCAAATAGGGAATTTATTATTTCCATGTCTCTCTAGGTTTAGTTTCTAGGCATTCCCATTGATCTATGGGAGCCAAAAATCTTCAAAATCATTGGTGATACTCTTAAGAAGCACATAGAAATGGATCTTATGACACTTTTGAATTAGAAAACTTTTGTGGAACTTATCTGTGTGAAAATGGACATTTTCCTATGCCCTGCCTGCCATCATGGAGTTCATAGCTAGGGACATCCACTTTCAATAAACTATTGACTATCAAAATGTGTCATTTAGGTACACATAGTACCATACTTATGGACACCTCTAGTCCTCATGTGTTCACACTAGTAGAAAGTATTAATAAGCTATGGATACAAATAAGTGTCATAATCAAGGCACTTTTAGTGTTTCCACATGCAAGGTATCAAGTTTGGTCCCTGTTGTTCATACCACATATGATATCTCTCAGGATGGGATAGACATTGGACCTTCAGATATTTTGTTTACCTCCTAAGTGATCTCACCCCTTCTAGAACCTTTTGATAAAGTGTCTAGTACTGATCTCTCATTGATTCACTCTTAAGCTTTGGCATAACTCCAAAACATCTAGGGGGACTCTATATTACACAAGGAATCAATGTTGGACACAAATCATGGAGTTTCATATCTTACCATTGATACAAAGGAGAATGTTACAAGCATTAAGGAGCCTCCCTCACTCATTATAGGACATAGTGATAGTTTGTCTTTCAACAACACTCCTCCCCCAATGAAAGTGGATCCAATCCTATAATTGTTTATACTTTAGCTCTCCAATCACTAGGGGAGGTACCACCATCCAGTGATTATCTACTATCAATTGTAGATGGACAAAATTCTCTATTACAGAAGTAAGAGTTAGCTAAGGACCTTTTTATATCAGGGATCATTTTACATTCTCTAATTTATGACCCAAAGTCTATAGTGGAAGAGGATTTTGACAAACACCTTCTTTTTACTTCTTCACATGACACTGATCACTCGTTAGACAAAAGATACTAGAATAAATCACATACAAAGTCACTTCAGGTGCAACATGTAGGTAGGAAGTAGGAAGGGGGTTTGAGCTCAATTAAATCACCTACATTTCAGAGATGTAGAGGTAGGTGCTCAAATATGTCCCTTATAAAAATGGAATCCAAACTTGACATTTTTCTTGGAAAATAACAAACTATTGATAGGGCCCTTAGCAATGTAGCCCTCAAATTGGTGTATAAATTATTATTACATCACTCAATGATAGAGGCATAAGGACAACCATAAAATAGAGGTCCCTTAAAAGATTGTTTCAAAAACACAAGCCTCACATATTGCTCATACAATAAACTATGTTCTTGGATACAATAGTGATCCAACATCTATATAAACATTTTCTTGACTAGTCTTTCCTGGCTAGCAGTTATATTTCCAATTTGGGTGGACTAGTTGTTGGTTGGCACTACACCCTAGGACCTAGAATAGTTTAATAATATCTGAGCTCTATTCAGGTTACTCTTTACTCTCTTTCACTCAAAATGGATCTAGATATACTAAATGTTTATTCTCCTTCACATCACAAGAAAATTTTTTGGGATTCCTTAGTTGGTACTGACATCCTCTATTTGCCCCACCTTATCTTTAGGGGTGATTTTAAATTCACCACTCACTATAATGAAGTTTGGGGTGAATCAACCCAACAAGATCCTTTAGCTAACTACTTCTTGTAATTCATGAAAACACACAGTCTTGTCAATGTTTCTCCTCCTAAGATGGAACCCACTTGGACTAACTATTACTCTGGATCTTTAGATATATCCAAAAGATTGGATCATTTCCTAATAATGGAGGAGATAAATCTAAAATTGAATGATTTCAAGGCTACTACTTTAAAACTTTGTTACTCAGATCATTAACCTATCTTATTGGAATTATTTGATGGATTAAAGCAGCCACCTGCACATTTTAAATTCAATCCTCAGTGGCTTAAATATGAATATTTTAGGAATATTATCATAGACACATGACACTCTTACTCCCCTACTAATGGATAACATGCTATGGTCAGGCTACAAAAATACCACATCAAAGTCAAAGAAGAAGCCAAGTCTTGGTCAATGTCTCTCTTTATGGATAACAAGAGAGAACTCTTGAAAGTGGAAAAAAATATAAGTATTTGTCTTGAATCCTACCATCAAGTTTAATTTTAGGAAGAAATAATTATAAAGATGGAAGCTTTGGAATAAGAAAAAGTTAAAATATTGGCTTGGTAGGAAGAAAAATGGAGGATGAAAAGTTGATCACCCTAACTAAATGAGGGGCAAGACAACACCAAATTTTTTCATCATCAATCTTTGGCATGAAGGGCAAAGAATACTATTTAGAGTATTAAGGATAATATTGGATTTGTTATCTTTGATTTTGCTTCTATTTCTTAGGTAGCAGTTTCTCATTATCAGCACATTTACACAAAATAGTCAAGGAAAAACATTAGAGATATTATGATAGTGGCCTCTTTTTTTAATGGTCTGATTGAGTAATAAAAAAATCATCATCTCCTTAATCTCATTTCATCTAAGGATCTGCTCAAGACTCTAAAATATTTTCAAGATAGTAAAGCACTGAGATTGGATGGCTAGATGGTGGACTTCTACCGTGGGTTTTGGGATCATATTGCTAGTGATTTACTCCTAGTAGTTGAGGAATTGAGAGTGATGAGTAGGATACAAGCCCATTTCTCTTCTACATTTAATGCTAACATTCCAAAAAGTCTTGATCTCTTGAGATTTGAAACTATTTTCCCTATATCCTTGTGCAATTGCATATACAAGATCATTGCCAAAATTATTGTAGCTCACCTCAAGCCCATTTTGGCTCAACATATCTCACCGAAGTAATTTGGTTTTCTTGATAATCATCTTATTCATGATACCATTAGAACTACTCAAGAGGATTTACATACTATTAATATTAAATATTGAACAGCCTTTTTCCTCAATATTGGTTATCCAAAGCTTTTGATAGACTTAATTAGCTCTATCTCAAACTCATCTTACTCAGGTGGGCTTTGCACCATCCTTCATAAACTAGATTGAGGCTTGTTTCCAATCAACTACTTTGTTTTTACTTATTAATGGTTATGCTACATCCTTTTTCTCCCCCTATTGGGGTCTTAAGTAGGGTTTCCCTCTTTCCCCTCTCTTGTTCCTATTGGTGGTTGAAGTTGTCATTTGTCATATTACTAGGGAGATCAATATTGGGCACTTGAGGGGTGTGAATATATCTAGAAACACTCACCTTTCTCATATATTATTTGTTAATGAAATTCTCATTTTTAGGAATGGTTCTTTACATGAAGCAAAATACTTAGACCAGATACTAAAGATTTTATCCTCAGTGATTGGGATGGTTATAAATTTGTAGAAGTCTATTATTTACTTTTTTCAGACAACCCAAGCTACTCGAGAGCACATTCTCGTAGTCCTGCCTTTCAATACTCTTGATTCTAATGCTAACATTAAACATTTGAGTTTTTAGTTAAAAGATAATGATTATCAGATAAAATATTGGTTATGGCTAGTAGATAAGATAAAAAGGTGAATTTCCATGGCTGGGAGGTTGGTACTAATTAAGAGTGTTCTAGAAGCCATCAATGATTATTGGCTCTCTCACACTCTCCTTGCTTAAATGATCATCAATAAAATTCACAATTTATGTCTTCATTTTATATGGAAGGGAAATAAGGAACATCAAAACATTTCACTTGTCAAATAGCACACTATTGCACAACCAAAATGTGATGGAGGATGGGGTATCAAATATCTATCACTCTTTTCTACTACATAGCCTTTGGTAGCAAATTTTATTTTAGAAATGCATTTACCCTCACTCCATTGAGTATGGAATTAGAATTTTTCCTAAGACATTTGTTGGAGCCATTATCTTCTAGAAATCCATCATCAAAAGCTTCGATCTCATTAAGAATCATTTGGCTTGGGAATCGAGGGATGATACTTATATTCTTCTTAGCATAGATGTTATTATCAGTATTTTTGATGATCATAGATTTATTGAATACTCTTGGTTGGCTCTTTTTTACTACCTTGGTGGATGTTTTTGATGGGGGTTTGAGCAACAAATGGCAGGCTAGCTAGAAATTTTTGACTGACATTAGGTTTATTGGTGAGGATGCAGCCATATGGAATTATTTTTATTTAAAGTTAATTTCTAGCTCCATATTTCTCATTGAAAATCAAGATCAACTATTTTGGGCACTTAACTAGGAGGGTGAACATTATGTAATCAAGCTAGGTTATAGGGCTTTAAAGGACCCCCTAGTTCTAGCAACTTATCAGTGGTGGTGGAGTTTATGGAGCATTCAGGCTCCCCCTAAGACTATCATACATTTATGGTTGGTAGTGAGAAATTAATTACTCACTTGGGACAATTTTTTGAAGAGGGGATGGATTGGTCCTAGTTAGTGTTATCTTTGCAAGGATCATAATGAAAACATTGATCATCTATTTGTACATTTTCATTTCAAGAAGGAAGTTTGAAATGCATGTTTCAAACAAATCCCCCGCCTTTGGGATGGTGTTACTTTATTAGATGCATGGACAAACTAGTTTCAATATAGGGGTCTATCTAAGGCTCACAAATGCTTGTCACTCCAAATGTGCTAGAGCATTTGGCTTTTTTGAAATGAGGCCATATTCAAAGGCTTTGTTCCCTTTGTTCACACCACCTTATACAGATTACTTTATTCCTACTCACCTCAACTGCCTTCAATTACAAAAACCCATTGTTGCAATCTTCCCATTTTTTTGACCACACCCTTCCGTATTGTTTCTTTGATGGTGCTTCATGTGGAAATCCCAATCCTAGTGGTATTGGTGGCATCATTGGATTTAAAACTATAGTCATTTTATTTTAGCAAGGTATGGGATCTCAGACCAATAATTATACTAAGATCCCAGCTATTCTTACTACCTTAAATATTACTTTATATTGGGGCATCCAAACTATCAATTTTTTCTTGGACTCTAAGACTGTCATCCAGTAGATGAATGGTTTAGCTATCTACAAGCATTCCTCTCTATCCCACCTCTACATTAGATCTTTGGACCAGACCTCTCACTTTTAGGAAACCACTTTCTCACATATATATCAGGAATATAATAGTAAGGTTGATGCACTGGCCAAGTGTGTTGTTGATTTAGTGGAGGGGTCAGCGCATCTTCAATTAATCATGGATCATGGGAATCTCATTAAGAGTGTCTACCCTATATTTTAATCCATGGCTAATCTTTTCCCATGCCATCTTTGGCTTGTATTTTTTATTTTATCTCAAAACACTAGTTGAGACTCCTACTTCCCAGGGAGACATATACTTTAGCTTCTTTGATATCTATCACTTACCTTTGTTATATTGTTTTGATGCCTCGTTCCCTTCTCATTTTTTCTAAGTTTCTTTTGGTGTGTTGGTTGTATCTTTTCACCTCATATTGATGGAATAAAATCTACCGACAATTTTCTTTTTGAAAAAAAATATATGTATATATAAACATATATATGTATATATACATATATATAAATACACACACACACACATATACACACACATATATGTGTGTATATATATATGTATATCTATATATATGTATATGTATTTATATATACACACACATATGTGTGTGTATGTATGTATGTATATATGTTTATGTGTGTGTATGTGTGTGTGTGTGTGTATATATATATATATATATATATATATATATATATATATATATGTATATATGTATGTATGTATGTATATATATACATACATATATATCTACATATATATGTGTATGTATAGTAAATATTGAGTTTAACATGTTATTTCTAAGTTTCCTAATGTAGTTTAATGGTTTCATAATGGTTTGATATTTTCATGCCTAAAATGGAAAGGAAAAGATACTTATTTGTTTTGTTAGTATCCTACAACTATTTTTATGGATACATCTATAGCCTTTTGTTGGTTTTACTTTGGAGACATAGAGTGCCCACAACAACTAGGAACCACCTACAACCACTAGCCACATGCACTTACAACAACTAGCTAAGACCAACCACAACAACTATTGTAGGTGGACATTTTATAAAATGAAACAAAACCTCCAACTGTCATCTCCAACCATCTTCTAAATCATTCAATAAAATCAAATAGTTGTGTACCATGATGAAAAGTTGTTATAACTATATGGGAATTCCATTGGACCATGTTTTCATTATTGGATTGTACAATCATTTAGTTTTAACCATTATAACATCCTTTTTATCTTGATCTAATTTATTCAATAGTATGAAATCTTATGGTTTTAACCCATTATGTATTTTTTTACATAATAATCACCTACCTCCCCTATATAAGGAGAGGAGTTGCAAGTCATAGCTAGCATAGATAATATAGAGAGTGAGTAAGAAGTGATAGATCTATTGTAATATTTTGTACTTTTTTATAATGATTAATTTATTTCTATAAAATTTATCAATGATTGAAATGACTTGAATTAAAGTATTCATAATCAAGGAAGGGATTTGAGCACAAGTCCACCTGAGGAGGGCCCATTCATGAGGATTTGTTGTGACAAGCTTCTCCATTAAGTAGGTCTCTCAATTTTTTTGTGTTTACATTCTAGATTTGTGTGTACCTTTTGGTTTTTATAATTGATCTCATTATAAGATATTGTGCTTATGTGTGATTGATAAAGTATTTTATATTCAAAGTGTATGAAGCTTCAAATATAATTTTGATTTCCTTTATGAAATTTTCCTTTCGTGTAAGTGTGTTTACCTTTTGTCATTTACATTCTCACAAAGTTTGTTTCCTATACGCAACAATTATTACCTTAGATTTTTGAAGATTCTAGTGTGCATATATAGTGCCAATACCTTACAAAATTATATAAACCTTGGGTTTACAATTTAATGAACAATCACTATCAATAAACCAAGTAGTTGCCTCATTTGTAATCATCAATCGATGGGGTTATATGAATAGTTATTAGACTATGATAGTTTAATTATAGGTTTGATTTTGTTAGTCAATTTGTATCATTGATAGGTCACATTTGGACTACCTATAAAATAAAAAAGGTGAAAAAATAAGGCTAAACACAAGTTTTTTTTAATTTTTCATTTGACAAATTATATATATATATATATATATATATATATATATATAGAGAGAGAGAGAGGGGGGGGTGGGGGGGGGATTTTTGCACCATGCTCTAATTATTCTTAGATTAATATGTTTTTAATTCTATAAAAGCTTTATAAATGTAAAGAGCTTAATCTTTATTTAAATGGTGAGTTTACCCCACTCATTTAAATAAAATACCATGTATTAAAATGATAAACTAGCTTAAAAGGGAAAATAGCTATGAGCAACAAAAGCTAAAAGGCTTTTCTTTTTAAAGCTTTAGAGCACATAATCCAAGCTCTTTTAAAATTTGTCATATTCAAATGAGCCAAAAAAAAGCTATAGATATAGGCCAACAAAAGCTTTATTTAAATATTCAAAATAACATGGAAGTACATTGAAAATCAATGCCAAGTAAATACAATAGCTAGACAAAGAACGAGCATCATGAAATTTTGAAACGAATATTTATTAAAACACCAATTCTACAAAGCTAGATAGAAAAGGACAAAAAAATAAGCTTTTCTATTTAATTATCATCTATTTTTAGTAGTGGGCAATTAAATTTTGATTTCTTATTCCTCTTCTTATTTTTTATATATGCTGAGCTTATTTTAAGCAGAGGGTTGATTTCCTAGATCAACTTGATCCCTATATTATTATAATTTAGATTGAACCCTTTGCTATTTTATGACTTCAAGCCTTTTAAAGAAATAGAGTGTATTATGTGTGAATTCCCTTGATAATTTTTAAAAAAAAATGTAATTCTTATTTTTATACCCTCTGGCTTTATTCTTACTCCTATAACTCCATTTCCATATTCGAGTTAAATCTCACCTCTTACATATTGTTGCTTTATATTGTGCTCACTTTCCTTATTATAAAATAAATAGTTTTGTGTTTGTTTAAATAGGAAGTCAATCACTTCCATTCTCTTGCATCACTATATTTTTTTTATTTCCCTTTCCCCTTTTCATTATAACAAATTCATTTCATACATTAGAATAGGAAATAGAACCAGCGGTCTCTAGAGGTTGTCTTATAAGAGCAATACCATACTAGTAAGACATATCATGTTATTTTTTAAATACGGATTACATTCAATCAAACATTTAAATACATCATATATATAATTTTTAAATTTTAATTTTTTTAATTATTTATATATATTTTTATTGATTGATTGATTGATTTTTTTTATTGATCAGTAAAAATAAGGTCATATGGTTCCTTTTTATTGAATGGTAAACCTCAAAGGCAACACCATATAAGTCCAAAGCTTCTTAAAAGTTTACAAATGGTAACTCAATATGTAGATCCTTAAAAGAAGCCTTTTACAAAATCAAATTTCTTAAATAACAAAAATAGATTATGGCCAAAACACCTTTATCACCCCAAAACAAAAAAATTGTAACAAAAAATTCTAAATAAAAAGCTCAAATTTTTTTAAAACCATTACTTGGAATCTTCAACAGCTACAACTCAAAATCTTTTGCAATGCTTCATAGAAACTTTTATTGCCACAATCAAAAATTAGAAACAAAATCCATCACTTAAAATAGCAAGGATGAATGAATGGAAGTTTAGAGACCTACTATAACTTAATTAATAAGGATATAAGGTTTAAAATGTAGATACATTAACTATGTCATATTACTAGTTTTCATAATCCACATACTATTTGAATGTTCTCTTAGGATTTCAATAAAATAACAAACTTGCCTACCACCCTTTACAGTTTTCAATATGTAATTTAAATATGAGGTTTAATTTTATAGACTTTCATCCATCCTATCCCTACCAAAAAAATCCCTTCAATCTCATTCAACCCAAAGATTAAAAAAAAAAATCTTTCTCAAATTTAACTCCTTGCTTGAATCTATAGCTTCATCTTCAAAAACCAATTCCTTTACCAATATTTTCACTAGGGAATTCCATCATTAGGTACTATTCCACCATCACAATTTAGAATATTAGGTGATTCAACTTAATATATAGACTCATTGTTGAAGGTGGATGACAAAGGAAACTTATCCACTCCTGCATTAGCAATTAGATTTGAAACACAATTACATTCTTGATAACACTGTTAAAAACTTATGGATAAGAAATGTCTTATCAAATCCTTGGATATAAAATAAAATACTCTCCAATTTTTAACTAATATTTTTTGCTTAAATCATTGCATTTATGATAAACATTGAATTCCTCTCCACAATAACATCTTGAAAACATTTATCCCATAATAATCTTACACTTTCAAGCAACACTATAGCTTCAGCTTCAAAGCTTGTAGCTTTAGGAAAAAATATGGATCCTCCCCATGAAACTTTATCTTGAAGGCAATGGATTACACAACTTTCCCCTTACCATTCCTAGGATATTTATTGATTCCCCATCATGGATTACACCTTGCATCCAATCTACTTTTCTTATTATCATTTGTCTACATATCTTATGCCAAAATAATTTTTAGGTAAATTATCCATAATGATTTTATTTGTTACACTTAAGAGGTTCTATTTATTTTTAATTGAAAATATATATTACTAAAGAGAGTATGTTTGAATTTCACCTAACACCTTTACCAAACCACTTATTTTTACCTAAAAACTATGTTATTTTGCTCCAACCAAATACTCCAAATCATATTGGATAGAGACATTATCCAAAGACTTATAGTATTTATTAATATTTAGGTCCATGAATGAAAAGTTTCCTTTAATAATCAAGGGCATACCCAAGGTTGATTTAAAATATAAATAAGGTAAGACTGTATATCTATTGCATAATTTTTATGGAGAAAGAGATGTTCCACTGACTCCTCCTCTTCTTTACAAAAGATCCACACAAATGGGCCAATGAAAGACATTCTTTGAAGTCGTTCCTAAGTCATAATCTATTTTACCTTATTTTTAGATTTAGTGGTCTAAATATGCCAAAACATTGAGATTAATTTAGAACATTTAAGATATGTCTAAATTAATCAAATATAAATGTAACATAAAATTATAAATGAATTATTACATTTGTTATAAAAATAAATGACCTATAAGATGGGATACTTAGCTTGTTTTAGTTGTGTGTACTTTTGTGACCATGTATAGGGGTCAGGAAAGATTTATAATAGGACTATGTTGACTTAGATTAGGAAAAACAATTGTGAAACTAATCATGACAACTTCAATATTGCTTAAATGTTATAAATAATAAAATATGGTATTAAATAATTGATAACGACAAGCTTGACACACATTTAATGTTGTATATCTAAATTGTACCCTAGTTGAGCAAAGGATTGTTTAGGTCCCCTAGCCAAATCTATTCTAACATGGGAACAACCCCAAGTTGTGGGTCACCTATACTGGGGTTGAATCTCTAGGATTTTTAACGATGTTAGCTCCTCTGATGCATCATTTAGCTAACTTATACTAAGACCTATTTATTGCTAGGAAAAAGGAGAGAAAGATAACTGAAATGGAAATCTAAGCTAATTTTGGTGATGCACCTAAAATTATTTTTCCATCCACTCTTACTTGAGCCCTTTAAAACACTAATGAGATAGAATAAATGATTGGATCTACAACTCCAAAGTCTTTTATGCATCAGTATTTCATGCAGAGGTTTACCAAGTGATCAAAACCTAAGGGAAGTGATGGAGAGGCCTGATTCAAGGCACTAACTAGTTAATTTATCCACATGATAGCTTCAATCAAATGACATTTAAACACTAAACATGACCTACATAGCAAAATAACTAGTATCTAGGTGAGATCGAGACTTGACAAGGGAGATATTTATACCACATATGTAAATCAAACTAACATTGACACACTATACCAGAACAATAAAATCTAAAATCAATCTTGTATTCATCTCAAGAGGTTACAAATCTCAATCTTGTTAGAGTCTAGTCATGCCCAAGAGAGGGATTCACTTCAAGGCTTATAACCCTATATATATAGAAAAGGAAGGAGAGAGGGAGTTGTGCAAGTAAAAAACATTGAATGAGGTCCAACTACTCTTAATGGATTAGTGTCAATCTAAGGATGTTGGGTCATGATCTTATCAAGAAAGAATAAACTTTAAAATCTCTATAAAAGAATTAAATTCTCTATGATCTTTATCTAACCATCAGGTTTCCTTCTTGGGATTCTACATTACTTTCTACTTGATTTTCTTATGAGGAAAAAATCCTCATATCTTGAAACTAATAGAGCTATGCTTGATCTACCTTAGGTGATTGTAAGTACCTATTCTACCTTTACTTTGGAACATAAACCTGGGTCTAACTATAGATTAAAAACCAATCTTATTTATTGGTTTTCCCAAAGTTTCAATATATAGTTGTAAATTTTGTTTGATGCCTAGTCCTTTTTCGACTTAGTCACTAACCTTTGGTCTACACTAGGCCTTTAAGTGACCTATTTACCTCTATAGAGATCCAATGGTGACACCTAATCTTGTAATGTCTATTTTGGTTCATCCTAGGTATTTCTCAAACTCTGGTCCCATGTATTTACTTTACCCCATAAAAAATTGCTTCTTTGATTCCTAATAGAAAATCTCCTAGGTCGAATTCACTCATTGGCTATCGATATTGACTTTGCATGTTAACCTTTTGGCCTTTTTACACTATTATATCCCCATGGTATGATTGAATCTATGCCCTTGGATCTACCTCCATTTAAAATTAAATGGATAATTTATTAGGCCCAAATTTAACACTCACATGGCCATCTTTGACGTTCATGTGACTGTATTTGACATCTATGTTATCATCATAATTTGAACCCCAATGGTTATTTATCATGTCTTAATATTGACATCTATGACCCTGTCATTGACATCCATGAGCCTATCATTGACATTTATGAGCCCATCATAATTTGAACACCAAATGGTTAGTTTAAAATGTTTGTTTTGACATTCGTGTGCCTATCATTTGACATTCGCATGACCATCACACAGCTTGTTCAACTTTAAAGGCTTGCATCTTGAGATAGAAAAAGCATGAAGGCACCAAATTTGAAGGAGATGTTCATGGCATCCAAAATATTGATTATCTATGATCCTTTGACCATGATATGATTTATAAGCAAACTTATAAAATGCACAATTCAACTGACCTATCTAATTATGCATGATGCCTTGATGATAGTTTGATCTCTTTGGATTTGTTAATAAATTATTGCTTGAATTTCTAAGGCTTGATTGAATTTTTGAGGCCTTATCAAACTTTCCCATGCTCCTTAATTCTATGAAAACCATGACACCTACTTGGATCCTTTATTTTCTCAAGACTTGCTTCTCAAAATTAATAAGTTACACTCTAAGCTTTGTTAAAGTTCTTCTCTTTCCACCCTTGGACCACTCATTCCATCCAAAACATCTATACATTTGCTCAAACCATTTCTAGGTAAAAGATCCTTATGTGGGCCAAATTTGGTCAACATCTTTAACAACTCAGTTGGGCAACATGCTTACTATGCTTGAACACCAAACTATTTACATGACCTTTGGACTCATAAAAAATGACTACAAGAAAATTCTTTAATTGAAAAAGATAATAGATTTCACTAAAACATGAAAGAAAACACAAAAAATAGGGAAGCTAACTGAACAAAGTTTACGTTAAAAAAATCACTTATTTAGGAGAAAACATAAGTAAACTAGTCTAACTAACCAAGACAAAACATGATCCACCTAGATCAAAAGGTAAATTTCTTAACTCACTCATTCTAAGATATGATACAAGTTATAAAGTAGGGTGTTTAATGAACATAACCTTTGATGAGTGATTCTTATTACCTACCAACTCTATTAGCATCTCCTCAAATGAGTCATCAATATCAAACCAAAGACCAACAAAAATGAACTCATATTGCGCTTCAAGATTTTTTTCATACTTCTTGTCAAGTACAACCTTGTCCAGTGATATCTCATCTATGCATTATCCTTGAGTGCCCTCATCTTTCTTATCATTTGCTATGAGTTCATCAACTTATTCAAGGATATTTGAATAGTCAACCCAATTTGCATCATATTCTTGAATATGTGACTCTTGATCAAACTTCTCAATAACATGCTCTCTAATGGGAAACATATCCTTATAAAGCTCTTCAATCTCTTCCAGAGATTCAAGGTATAGCTACCAATCATCCTCTTGTTCCTCATTTTGATCAATTTGAATAAATTATCTTGAAGGACACCTTCATCTTTTTCAAGTGCAGATATTTCAAATTCATATATGACTTCAATTAGTAATAATTCTTCATGGAGTTCTTCCACAATAAGAATAGCCTTCTCCTGTATACCTGAGATAAGTTCTTCAAGATTAGCTACAACTTCATTTTTTACTTGTACCTCAAATGAAGTATCAATGATGATCTCTTCATTATACACAGTTGAACCATCTTCTTCACATTCTCCAAGAACTTGACTTGCAGCTGTAACCTCTTTCTCTATCTCCCATAGAACAGGTTCCTCCTAAGGAAGGGAGATGGTGGGAGGGTGATGAAATTATTTGGTTTGAGAGGGAATATGAAGAATTTAAGGTTGATCATGATCATATTTTGGTATCTTGATGGTAATAGAATCATTTATGGATTTTTGGAGAGGTGGGAAAGAGAAACTTTTAAGGACCTCTAAATTCTACTCCTACTTGGCCATCACCTCATCAAAGTTTGAAATTTCCTTGTTCACATGGATAACTTAAACTTGAGTGATGAGTGGTGAAGAATGGGGACTATAATAAAGTTTAGTCTCCTACATAGGCATATGTATATATTCTTGAATAAGATCTTGACTCCAAATAGGAAGCCCTATTGGCTCACATTGGGCATGGTTAAGAACTTCATGAGAATAAGGAACACAAAAAGATTGGTAAGGAATACAAAAGGGTTCTTGAGAAAATTGATCCAACTTAATTTGTTGCCTCTCTAAAGCCTTCATCTTCTCTAATACAAAGGTACAAAACTCATGCCTCTCTAGATTATTAGACACATTTATAAATAGAACATTCACTTTCTCATACTGAGAATCTAAACATACTTTTCTTCCATATGCTAGAATTTTGAGCTCTATATCCTCCATCCTTTCTTGGAGATAAGGTTTCTCATGTGCAACATCATATCCATATGGTAAATGTGAAATCTGGTCATGAGATTGATATGTTTCATAAGGAAGGTAAGATTCATGCTCTTGATATTAAGGATCATGGGAAACTTGATCAGGCTCATCATAGCTTTGATAAAACTCCTGGTAAGGATAATTAGGCTCATAAAAAGGATCATATGGATCATGAAAAGGTTGGTATGATCCATTATAAGGATGATAAGGAGGTATTCAATAGGGATTTTCCTCATACAAAACCATGAAATAACATTAGAGTAGTGTAATAAAAAAATTACTTGGAAACTACCTAGGTTTTCAAAAACAATTGCTTGAGCTTGGGATCACCAAATACTTTATGAAGAACATTATTGCAACTGAAATTTCACCAAGATTAGCTCCAATGTATCCCACCAGGCATGCCAAAACTGTTGGTGTTCTATATTGTACCCTAGCTAAGAAGGGGATTGTTTAGGTCCTCTTGCTCAAATCTAGTCCAATATGGGAATGACCCTAGGCTATGCATCACCTAAAATTAGGTCAAACCTCTAGAGAAGGCTAGATTCCTTTTGGATATATCGCCTAAACTAAACTTTGAATGTGAAAAGGGAAAGGGAAATGGGTAAAAATGCATGAAAACATGTAAAGGAGGTGATGCACCAATGATTTGATCATTTATCCACTCTTTTTGAACTTCTAAAAACACTAATGAGACAAGTAAAATATTGGATCTACAACTCTAAATGTCTATTATGCATTAGTATTTCATCCAGAGGTTCACCAAGTGATCAAAACCTAAGGGAAGTGATGGAAAGGCCTGATTAAAGGCACTTAACCAAATAATGTATCCACTTGTTAGCTTTAATCAAGTGATATTAAACATTAAACATGACCTACACAACAAGATAAACTACTAGCTAGGTAAGATCAAGACATGACAAGGGAGAAGATTCTACCACATGCAAATCAATCTGACATAAACACACTTGACTAATATGATGAAATATAAAATCAGTCTTCTATTCATCTCAAGAGGTTACAAATCTCAATCTTGGTAGAGTTTAGTCATGCCCAAGAGAGGTATTCACTTCAAGGCTTAAAAGCCTATATATATAGAAAAGGAAGGAGAGAGGGAGTTATGTAAGCAAAAAACATTGAATGAGGTCCAACTACTCTCGATGGATTAATGTTAATCCAAGGATGTTGAGTCATGATCTTATCAAGAAGGAAAAAACATTAAAATCTCTGTAAAATAATTGAATGCTCTATTATCTTTATCTAACCACCATGTCTCCTTCTTAGGACTCTATGTCACTTTCTACTTGATCTACTTATGAGGACAAAATCTTCATATCTTAAAACTAATAGAGCCATGATTGATCTACCTTAGGAAACTACAAGTACCTATTTTTCCTTTACTTTAGAACCTAAACCTAGGTCTAACTATAGATTGAAAACCAATCCTATTTATTGGTTTTCCCATAGTTTCAATATATAGATGCAAAGCCTGCTTGATGCCTAGTCTTTTTTTCAACATTCAGTCACCAACCTTTGGTCTACACTAGGCCTTTAAGGGACTTATTTTACCTCTGCATAGTTTCAATGGTGATACCTGATCCTACAATGTCCATTCTAGTTCATCCTTGGTAGTGCTTGAACTTTGGTCCCATGTATTTACTTTGCCCCATCAAAAATTACTTCTTTGATTCCCAATAGAAAAGCTCTTGGGTAGACTTCACTCATTAGCTATTGATATTGACTTAGCCTATGGACATTTTGACCTTTTTACACTGTTATATCCCCATGTTATGACTGAACACATGCCCTTGGATCTGGCTCCATTTTAACTCAAATGGCTAATTTATGAGGTCCAAATTTCATACTCATGTGGTCAGTTTTGATGTTCACATGATCATATTTAACATTCATGTGACCATCATAATTTAAACCCCAATGGTTATTTTTCATGTCTTAAATTTGATGTCTAACCATCATTGATGTCCATGAGCCCATCATAATTTGAACACCAAAGGGTTAATTTAAGAGCTTTATTTTGACATTTGCATGCCTGTCATTTGATATTCATATAACTTTCACACTACTTATTCAACTTTAAAGGCTTGCATCTTAAGATAGAAAAAACATGAAGGCACCAAATTTATAATAAATTTTCATGGTATCCAGATTATTGATTTTATATGATCCTTTGACTATGAGATGCTTTTTAAGCAAACTTATTAAATACATGACTCAATTGACTCATCTATTTTTGCATGACATCTTGACGACAGTCTGATCTCTTTGGATTTGTTCTTAAACTATTGCTTGAATTTCCAAGGCTCAAATGAATTTCTAAGGCCTTATCAAACTTTCCCATGCTCCTTAATGCTATGAACACCATGATACCTACTTGGATCCTTCATTTTCTCAAGCCTTGCTTCTCAAAATTAATAAGTTACACTCTAAGCTTTGTTAAATTTCTACTCTTTCCACCCTTGGACCACTCATTCCATCTAGAACATATGTTCATCTACTCAAACCATTTCTAGGCAAAATATCCTCATGTGGGCTAAATTTGGTCAACATTTACCATGTATGACATGAACATGCCAACATGAAATTAATCTACCATTATCTCACACCTACATGTTATATAATGTGTTTTACCCTTCCATTATATTATTAGACACCTATAAAAACCTCATAGACTACTTCAAACCTACTTAATATCCTACACAAACATCTCTAAAACTTTAGTTCAATTAACTTTTACACATGTTAGTTTTATCAGTATCATCATTCGATACTAACCTTAACTACTTAGAACCAACCCTCTCCCAACATCTACTTTTTGAAATCAAACCTTTCCTTAGGGTCAACCCATCTACATAGCATGTTGATGGTGTGATAAATTACCTAATTTGACTCATATATATACAAATCAAGGTCTCTTATAAAAAAAGACTAGGCACTTATCTAACACACATCTATACACTACTACACATTGAGAATATCTACACTATTCTTCTTAAATTTTGAATCTATCACTAGGAGTAATCCAACCCAAGTTTGAAACATTTTAAATCTAAGTTAAATCAAGCATTATCAAGTAACAAAACCAAACCATTAGTTACATAAATATATAAGGAATATAATTGCACAATCACACTATGTAGGAGAACTACATGTGGCTTGATTTCCATGTTCAAAGTATTAGATACATAGGCAAAAATCAATCATTGAATAGGGGTGATTAGGGTCATCTCACCCCATTACAATTTCCCAATTTTTATGGGTTTCTATCCCTCACAAGATCACTTAGCATTTCCAGACAAATGAGGTTGATTTCCAAAGTTATGCACATCATCAAGGTTTACTATAACACATACAAAGCTTATAGAGATAGGAAAAGGTGACTATATGGTCAAAATCCCTAATTTCCACATAAGTTAGTTCCAACCAACATAAGAACCGACCCTATATAGTTTGAAACATAGTTCTTGAACCAAATAAATCACAGACTTGCTTCATTTTGATTTCCACTTCCAAAACATAGTCACATTCATGCAGTCAACTAGAAAATCAAAATGTTCATTTCTTTATTTTACTTACTATATTTAGTACATGTAACTTGTCAAATAATTATAATCAGTTTTAGTATTTTACATTTATATGTATGCTTGAATGCCATATTTATCAATTTAAATTATTCTACTAGTATCAATCCTAATAGGATTTTTTTTTAAATTATGGTAAAACATATTGGTGAACCTGTACACTAATCGAACCATGTCAAACCCTATGTCCCCCTTAGGGTTTCATTCTTTTGGGGTTTAAGATTTTAGCCCTAGGATTTCCATTTTTAAAAATTTATTGCCTCCTTACTCTTTACCTATTTAGATTATGCCCTGGATATATCTTAACATATTTCTTAAGGTTTGATAAAGCTAAATTAGATAATAAATGAAAAAACCCTAGCCTCTCACTTATTATTGATTCTTCTATCTTTCCTTCCACCCTTCCTCAAGGTGGTGAGATCTATTTCCATCTAAGGAGGTCCATGTTATCATTATCCCAAGATTTAATATGACCCCTCCTATATTAAAAAATATATGTCATCTAAATTTCCATTCTTATCCCAAACCACCACCCACAAACCCTCTTGATAGTATTTGTATGCATATTGAATCAAAAGTGCTTATGGCATGTGATTATGAATCTCTTAAAGATTAAATAGTCATGATGATAACATTCATAGGGGAGTTATAAAATAAAAATCAATATTTCAATTTAAAGATCACATCATTTGAAAATAATATCACATATATAAAGAATCCATAACATGCAAGTGTCAATCATATATTTTCTTCTCTATCCAAATATTTTGTGCCTTAAAAGCTTTATCTCAAGAGTGGAAGCCAAGAAAAGATACATCTATACTGAGTGATTCAAAAAATGTACATATGATTAATAAGATTTTGAGTGAGATTCTAAGATAAATGCTTCAAAAAAAATCATCATATTACCTCCTATTCATCTTCTAAGGAAATAAAAATATTATTGTGTCTATCATAGAATGTATGAACATCATACAGATAATTGTTGGGATTTGAAGAGAAACACAAATTATCATTAACATTGGTGGTCCTATACTAGATGCATCCATCAAACCACCACTTGATTCAGGAATAACTTATATAATCAAGCAACCTACTCATACTATGTTTGCATCTTCTAAAATACAAGTACAAAAAGAACAAAAGGAACAATTACAATAGGTAAAATCAAAAAAAGAAAGGTTGCATAAAAAAATAATTTGAAAAGGAATAATTATAAAAATAAAGGTTACAAAAGGAACAACTAGATAAACAAAATTTATAAAGGGAATAAATTCAAAAGGAAATTTTACAAAAGAAAAAAATAGAATAAGAAAGGTTACAAAAGGTAAAATTAGAAAAAGAAAGGTTACAAATGAAATAAATTGAATATAATGGTTACAAAAGGTTTTTTTTTTTTTTTTTTTTTTTTTTTTTAAATTCAAATTGAATATGAAAGGTTACAAAAGGAAAAATTAGAGCAAGAAATTTTTCACAAGATGGAATAGGAGAAGTTACTAAAACAATAATCACTAAAAGAAAAGTTACAAAAATAAACTCAAGATAAGCATGAGAACATCCTTAATAAAGGGTTTATCATGAATTAAATTCAAAATCAAGATATAATTAAAAAGGTTAATGTCAAAAGTGTGGTTCCAAAGAAGGAAACTACAAGGCCTTCCTCATTTAAATAGTGTTTTGCTATCACCACTCACATAGATGTCAAGCAATGTACCAATGTATAAGTTATGGAATAACAAGAAAATATTTTTTGTGTTATTCCCTTTATTCTTTGTCTTGGATATTAATTTCAAAACATAGATCAAACTACTACCTCTACATTATGTGTGGGATCAATCAAATTGACAATAATGTTTGATTCAAAAGTGTGGTGTCTTACATTCAATATTCTTCCTAATACAGACACATACTAGGTTATCCTTAGAGGATCATGGTTAGAATTAATTAGGGAAATAATTGATAAAAACAAACTTTCATTACATTTTATCATGAAGGTAATGTTAATGCCATTTCAAGAGAGGAAAAATATCATGTTAATGCATACAGTTGATTAAAAAATCTTCAGTATATTACTCATGATACAAAAATTATACGTTTGACAATAAAAAATCAATACATTTGGTCTTCCTTTAATAATCTCAAATATTTAAAAAATATTAAAAAAATACAAAAATAAATAAAATACAAAAACATTCAAAAATTTCAAAAAATAAAAGTATGTACCGGAGCATGACATGATTACTAGACTACACAATTTACATACGTTATTTATCACATGTTTGTTATAAGGCATATTATTTACATACTCACATGCATTTCATAGTATATAAGTGTGATGTAGGACATACATGTTACACATGGACATACAAATGTTGGACTTTCCTCTACTCAGTGGTCATGTTGATATTAGGGGATTCTTATTCTAAATTTTTTACTATTATAAGTTATATTTTGTCTATGACTTTTCTACCATGTTGAGCTACCTAGATTATTTACACATCTTTCTAGTTACTCATATTTGACACAATGCTACATGGATATGCTATTATACTATGATGTGACATTGATACATATGGATAGTGTAGATTACTTTTTATTTTTTCTATGCTTCATTGATTTTATTACTCTCTTACACGATAGGCTATTTTGTGTGTGTCTTTTGTGTGTGGCACTTTAGCCTTGATTGGCACATATTTATGTTCATTGTGTGTGGTCCTTGGCCTTATTTGATTTACACATCTTTCTATACCTTGTGTATGGCCTTTAGCCTGGTTTGATGTGACATATCTATCTCACTTATATGTGACATCTTTGTGTACCTTGTGTGTTCCCTTGGATTTTTTTGTGTGTGACATCATTATGTCCCTTCTTTTTGACATATATATGTCCCTTTACTATGGAAATTATCCTTTTTTGTTGCAACATCTTCATGTCCCTTGTATGTGACCCTATGCCTTATGTGTGACACTAACACTTGAGCTTGTTGCACTTGTTGAGCTTAGTGACATTGAGTGGTGGCATGATATATCATACACTTTTACTACATAGTATTATTCAATAATCCTACTACTATGTGATTTTTTGATACATCTATTTATACATGACACTTAGATGTTTTGTATTACATATATTACATGCATGCCTTTATTGACATATACACTACTATGATGACATATTGTCCACATGTTCACATGATTATACATGATGTTATTTTTATAAATGGCATGTTATAGTTAACTCTTATTTAAATTTAGTTTACTTAAAATACAAATCCATCATATCAAAAGGGGGCACTATAGTGGGATTGTCATAGAAAAATAAGCTTCCATGAGTATAAAATCAAATTAGAGTATTTTTTTTAGAGATTTATAATGGTCCATATCTCATATGGCTTAGTTACATGATAGGTATTAGCACATCAACATAGATTATGAGGTAATGTGTCATGCATATGTGCTCAATTTTTTGAGACTTGAGTATAAATTCATACACACTTAAGTGCATATGCATGGGCATATGCTCAAAATTTATAGGAATGAGAATTATAGGTTTTCAAAATTCAACATATATATGCATAACATTCTATATTATTTGTTACATATTCAGGGGACATGATATTAGTTCATACACATATACACACTTTCAGATCTATGAGGTATGATATTGGTTCATGTACATAGTGGGAAAATGGTTATCATTTCACTTTACACTTATCAAATTTGTGATCATGATGGGGGCATGAACATTGCTCATTCTCTTTTGATCATGCATTTTATTCTATATTGATCAAACTTAAGTGAAACTATACAATAAAACTTATGGTCATAATGGGGGCATGAATATTATTCATTCCATTTTAATCATGCATTTTATTCTACATGGAATAAACTGGAGTGAACTTTAGTGAACTAGATAAAAACTATGCAATTTAATCTATAATCCATCTATAATGGTTAATTCATTATATTTTAGAAAATACATCATGTCATTCCTTATTTTCCTACATATTATTTAGGTTAGTACATTGCATACTTCTCCCCACATACATGAGAGTTAGGGCGTGATATCTTTCTAACCCAAGATCTTGCATAGTTACACAAATTTAGGGCATAATCACCCTAATCCTGTATCTGCTTCCATAATTAAACACAAGTTTATCCAATGATTCAAAAAGGAAACATCATATACAACAACTTTTAAAGGAAATTTTCATGAACACATAGGGTTAATCCTTCCTTTCTCCTTACAAATTTAAAAAAATCCATTTTAAATTAAAATTTTCAATCTGAACATTGAATACACATGTGGTTGCACTTTTTCTAATGATTAACATTCATAATTGGATCTTCCTACCAAACACAAAGTGTCTTTTACACAATAAAGTATATTTATTTCTTTTACCCTAGCAAATACATTACTAAAATAAAATGGGGAAATTTGTAGATATTAAAATCTAGTATTAATTTTTTTACAATGAAGGGTTTGACATACATTTACCACGTATGACTTGGATATACAAGCATGGTCCTAATCTACCATTATCTCACACCTACATGCTATATTATGAGTTTTACACCTCTATTATGGTTTTACACACCAACTTAAACCTCAATATATGTTTCACACCTGATTAATACTATACATAGATATCTCCAAAACTTTAGTTCAATCCTCCTATACAAAAGTTAGTTTATTTAGTTTTAGTCAATATCACTAGTTGATATTAACCAGCTTTGGTTAGAACTAACCCTCTCTTAGAAAAATATACTTATTAAAATCAAAAGTTTTGTTAGGGTCAACCCATCTACCTAGTGTGTCAATGGCATGATAAATTACCCAATTGGAATCATATATAAACAAATCAAGGTCTCATTTGAAAAGGGACTAGGGACTTATTTGACACACATCAATACATTATTACACATTGAGAAAATATGCCATATTCTTATTGAATTATAAATCTACCATTAGGAGTAGTCACAAGCCAAGTATAAATCATTCCAAGTCCAAGTTAAAACAAGAATTTTCAAGTAACAAATCCAAATCATTAGTTACATATGTATAACAAAAAAGAATAATTGCACAATCATGCTAGGTGGGAGAACTTACATGTAGATTTATTTCCCTTCTCAAATTATCAGATATGTTATCAATGGTTAAACATTAAATGGGGGTGATTGGGTTCAGGTCAACCCATTACACTTTCCTAGTTTTTGTAAGCTTTAGCCTTCACAAGCACAACTATTTTTTTAAAGTAGAGAAGGTTGATTTTTGGAGTTACATGCATCGTTAAGATTTAATATCACACATACAAATATTATAGAGATATACCAATGTAACCATATGTTCACAATCCCTCATTTTTTCATAAGTTAGTGTCGATAATCAATACTGACCCAGATCTGATGAATTTGACCCTGTGTAGATAAAAACACGATTCCTAAATTGAGCGAATCAATGATCCACTTATATTAGATTTAAACTTCCATAATATATTAATATTTAGATAATCAACCTAAAAATTTAGGAAGTCATCCCTTTTTATACTTCCTATATTAATCATATGCCATTTGTCAAATTATTACAACCAGTTTCATTATTTTACATTCAGATGTATGCTTTAATGTCATATTTATCTTACTATATTGCTTTAATGTGAATTATATTGCTAGTTTTTATCTTATTAGGGTTTCTAAAACCAAATTGGGTTAAATATATTTCTATCATATTAGGGGTTTTTTAACCAAATTAGGGTGAAATAGAGGCCTACAACCCCAAGATTTGTATTCACTCATCTAAGGTGACTGTGCATATCTATGATAGTTTGGATCATTGTGCATGTCTACAAGAGATTATTGTGTGCTTAGATGTCTTTTATATTGTGTAAACACATTTATTTTTATTCACATTTACTTAAAACCATAATTTTTACCTTTTATAATAATGTGGAATATAAAAATGGGTTAGTGGGTTGGGTTGAACTAACCCTAACTAGTCCCTATTGGGTTACTGAGTGTTGACTACATTTCAATACTTTGAGGAGGGCTCAAACATCATGTAGTTCTCCCACTTAGGTGTATTTTATGTTAAGTGGTACTATTATAGAATATATTCAATATTGGGAATGGATTTCAACACTTGATAACTTATACTTTTGACCTTAGAATGATATTTTGGCCTAGCTAGTGATTGCATCTTTTGAGGGGTTTCATAATTAGAAGCCTTAGGGTAGTTCCTCTCAATGTGAAGATTAATAATATATGTCCTCTTAATTACTTATATATACTTGATAGATAATAATAATTTTAGTTTTGATATGTATAAATAAGAATGTTTGGGTAATTTCCCTTCGAATCAACATACAAAATGTATGGACTGACCTAAAGGAAGGATTTGAATTTGGGAAAATAGTTGTTAGAGAGCACTTGGATAGTTTTGTCCAAGTCAAATAGTTTTGATAACTTGATCTATATAATAGTGACCAAAGGTGTCTAAGAATAGGAAATAGTTATATGAGAATAGGTTACATTTTGAGTAAGATGATTAGTTATTTAAGTAGAGACTAGGGAATTCTTGTGTGTGAATAAGGGAAATTTGGGAAGGTCAATCCCATAGGTGAGTGATGGTTAAGAAAGAATATTAACAAGACTCATATATATGTACATGATTCATGAAAATTAAGGATAGCTCAAAAACACTCATTTTCAAGTAGATAATATCAAATTTGAGTAACTAAAAAAACCTACCTAAACATGTAATCTAGGGAAATGAGTTAGCTTTAGGAGCACTAACTACATTCCATTCCAAATCACTCAACCAATCATATTTAGTAACACCACCTTTAACACTACAATCATAACCAAATTTAACATTATACCTTGTATACTTATCCCTTGTCCATCTAAGAGTGTCATCATTAGTCCTTATCAAATTTTTCCTTGAACTTAAAATCTCAAAAAGAATATATCTTTGAGAATCTAGACAAATTTATTAAAATAATTTGAATAAGGTCTAGAATCATGTTGGCTACCATAATAAATACACCCAAAATACATGATATAATACAAATAAATGAAAGATTTAAATTAAAACATACATATTTTCCCATATGTAGCATGATTATGTCTTTAGATTAAAAGACTCATGTCAAAATAACAATTACTCTCTTCCACAATGAATTGTCTTAGTCACTAGCTCTCTATGCTCTTGTATAGATAAGAAAGAGGCTAGAGATAGGGTTTGGATAGTACTTAACTTGTAGAACAATTTTTATTAAGAAAATAATGTATTATTAATAGTGGAAGTCAATCAAGTCAATAACTATTAACGCTCTTCTCTAATAATAATTTGTGGATAATTGTGAACATATTTGTGATTATCCATGAATTATATTATAATGATTATTATAAGTGTATCTTAAAACCATGCAATAGTTTATGATTAATTAAATACATTATCATCCCCCATTAATATGTAATTTGATGAAGGGAAGGATAGAGGAATCACTGAATTATCCCCTTGACAACACCTTCCTTCACTCCCAAAAGTTGCCTAAGCTAAACAAATAAGGTCTCAAATAATCATTTTATGAAGATGTATGCAACCTAATCATATATTCAAAAAAAAAAAAATCAATGACCTTATCATGTATCAATTATTTAATATAATTCATGTGGATCTCAATGTTCTTTGTGCATTAGTGCTCCACTAGATTACAAGAAATGTGGATAGCACTTTGATTATCTCACTAGAGCAGAGTGGGTTGGGTCTGTGAAAATACAAATTCCAAAATCAAATATAAAATCCAAATTGACTTATGATTATAAAAAATAAATCCACTATACTTATCTTATGTAGTAAACAAAGCAATAATAGTCTACTTCTTGTAAAACCAAATCATGAGACCTACCCCAAGATGATAGATATATCTTGCAATTAACTTTCAATTGTATAAATATCTTACCTAATAACTATCTATGTAGTTTACAACTATTGTATTCCTAATATAAGTGTAATTATAAGTTGAGTACCTTAGAATGGCATCTCATAGTTAGTAGTACTATGAAGATACCTTAGAATGCATTTTTGAGCTTGTTAATGGCTTTCATGGGGGTCATAATAGTAGTATGATACCATGTTCAAAGAAAATTATAGATTAAGATGAGTATGATTCAAGTACATAAGACTTCCCATTAATTTATGCATATATGAAAATTAAACGTATATTTTATCAAAATTAGTGAATTAAGCAAATGTTAATCAAATTATGAAAAATAACTAAGTAAAATTATAATGTATAATATATGCAATAAATACACAAGAATGATTTAGAACTTACCATTTATAAAATGTACTAAAAAGGGAAAGTACTAAATATAAATACCTATTTGGTACTCATATATGATGGACTACAATAGAGACTATGTGACCAATTGTGGGACTATGTGAGGTCGTTGTGAATTAGGAACAAGGCTTCATTTGATTTTGGGATAAATCCACACTATTTGAACAAGGGTAGCCTAATTTGTTATCTATAGGGTACACTAGTGTTTGTTAGGGTTTTTATCCTCTGCATGAATTTAGATCAGTGTGCCTTTACCTGTAGGTCTTGTGTGTTTGATCATATTTTCTCAATTCATTGTGGGAGCTATTTTGTGCCTTCTTCTTACTTGGAACCCTAGTTAAATGATAATGATGAATAACCATAGTAAAATGGGGAAAATGGGTTAGGGGTTTAATTTATCTTTGACATCAACACCATATGTGTTGAGCATTGCCTACATACCAATACGCTAAATAGGGATCAAACTCCATGTAGTTCTCCCATACTATGGTGGTGTGTGTGAAATATCTATGTAATATTTTATGTTGATGTAATCCTAGTGTAATTATGTGCTTCAAGAGTGACTTGTATCCTTTGAGGTGTATTCAAACTTAGCTTAGGGATACTTGGGTTGTATGGATTTATAAATGGGAAGAATATGTGTTTTCCTCTCAATGTGTAATTAGAATAATTCTAGTGTTTGTTATATAATGATATTTTGGGGATTTTCTTGAATGGGACTTATAAAATGTGTGGGATGACTAGTTAGATTAATTTAAATTTGAGAAATTAGCCATCATTTGTTAGGAGGATGAAACCAATGGCTTTAGACACTACTAATAAATGGGATTATCCTAAAGGAGCGGCCTTATTCGAAGAGTAGAGACAACTATAGTAGAAGTGTTAATTAGTCTAATAGTGAGTCTAGGTTATTTGGATTGAAGAATAAGAATGTTAAGTATTAGAATTACTTATAGATATAAGGTTAATCACATAGAAGTAGAGGAATAATGATTTGAAACCTTGGAATTGAGCATAAACTAAGTGTTTATAAGGAGTGGTCACAAGTGCACTACTTTAGCATTAAATGTGAAATAACCCTTTTAGGGAAAAATTTAAACAATTTGGTTTTTTTAACAAACCTTAACATAAACACATGCAATTTCTAATTTTTTTATTCAAACCCTAAGCAAATAAAATTCAAAATTTTGAAAATTCAAATCTAGGGCACATATTTTATATTTTATTATTAAAAATAATTTCCAAAATTCAAAAATATTATAGCCCAATAAAGTATCTTCAAAACTAAATTTTTTGATCAAATGAATGGTTAGAAAATTTAACAAAAATACCAACTCAATGTTCATGACCTTAAAAAATAAATTTGACTTTGATTTGCCTTAAAAATGGCACTTTCAAACCCCAAGGGGGTTCTCTTCCCAAACAAATCATATCATTGTCCTTCTAGGGATTTTAAACTCACTTGTTGTCCTCTATACTACTGCACCACTCTTCCTTGATGCCCTATACCACTATGATGTACTTGACAATGGTGTTTAAACACTCTAAACTGATCAAATCTACCTAATATGACCCCTAAAATGGAACCACCCAGCTAAAGGTTGAAAGGCTCTGTCCTCAACTTCAATTTTCGAAAGAAGGTTTTTGTCTCCTATGAAAGAAAGTAAAGTAACTTCTCAAACTCATGATTTAACTTGATAAAAATGACATATACTTAATGAGTCTCCTCTTTTTTATATCCTTTCCCTCAAAAGACTTTTTGAAAACGTGAGTGTTCCACTTGGAGGGAAAGCAAAATTTTCAAAAAGCAATTTCTTATAACTCAAGGTATAACTTGCCCATGACTAAAAAGGGTCCCCTCTTTAGTCAAAGAAAATTAGTTACAAGTTGCCCACATAAGTCACTTTTTTGGCAACCAAGATATATTATTATCTTACTTGAAGTATTATTATTTTAATAATAATACTATTATAATCTCAAAAAAGGGGACATTACAAAATGTTAATTTTAGTGACTACACCCTACATGTAAAATGAGGTGAAGATTATATAGATCCAATACCATATTAAATTATTTGAATAGGATCCATAATAGTGTTAGCTACCATAAGACATACATCCACAACACATGTAATAATATAAATCAATTAAATCTTTAAATAATTATAATACACATATTTAACATAGGTGGCATGATTTGCTTTCTTTATTAAAAGTCTCTAGCCTAAATTACCAAAATAACAATAACTCTCTTCCACAGTGAATTGCCTCAATCACTGTCTCTCTATGTTGTAATATTATCATAAATCCTAGGAGTACTTATAGGAGAGATTTTTTATTGTAGTGGTAAACTAGAGTCTCCATAGGTAGATGAAAAATCATCTTGAATATGAAATGAATAGTCATAAGTTTGTCCATTTAATTAGGTAATATACTATTGATTGTTTAATGCAATTTATTTGGTTTACACCAAATCTCATCATCCATCCTGGCCTACCATTGGTATCAGATCACAAGCTTTATTATTCAATTTTATTTCTTCATTCTTCCTCCAACCAATCAATTTCTTCCCAAATTCAATGTTTCAATGCCCAAGAATATGTATAAGTTATTCTAGGACGTGTCTCATCTGATACAAGGCATTTTTTATTGTTTTGATGTAATTTTTGATTTGTAGAAGATGTTGCAAACCTGAATAAGGCAATTTTCTATCTTTTTGACAGTCTCAAACTTATATGGAACCATTTTGGCACAATTTTTCTATTGGAAAAAGTGACTTGGGATGCATAACATTTATTTTGATTGTATTATGGTTGAGTGTTGATAGTTTTTAGAGTTGTGTATTAGTTTTATAGCTCTTATACTCTATTGAGTGGCTTATTCCCTGATTGTTGACTATGTGGCAGCGTCTAAGTCTGTAACAAGGCATGTTTGGTGGATATCTACTCTAATACAAAGTGTGTTATCTACTCCAAGGGTTGTGCGGTATCAATAGACAATTTTATTTTTTAAATATAATTTCCTTTTACTATTTTTGGTGGTAGAGGAAGGCACCTTATCTATTTTTGGCCAATTCTAGATTGTTTTCTACTTAAAATCAATGGATATAGAATGTTTTTGGTGCAATATTTGCTATTGAAAGCTTCTAAAATGGCATGGTAGAAGTCATTTTTGTTTTGTGTGATCAAACCATCATGGATAACCTTCCATCTTAGTGTTTCAACCATCTACATGGTGCCAAAAAACAAAGAAAGCCTTTAAGGCTCAAATAAGTCCATTTCTATTATTATTTTTACATTATTTTTTTCATTTCAAACCAAATTTTAATGGATAATATTCCCACAAGGGAATAATAAACATGTATTTTTATTTTTGGATTATTCAAAAAAAAATAAGTCAGTTTATAAGATAGATTAATGTAATTTTTTCATAATTATGAAAATTTTAAAAATAATCAAATTGTGAAAACACAAAATAAATTCAATGTATCCAATATCAACATTGCCTCTAGTTCACATTTACGAGTCAGTTCATTGAGATCAAACTACTACACTTATATCTTAATATAGATCCAACAACGATGTCTACATCTTATTCCCTATAAATCATCAAGAATAAATAAGGACAAAACTCATTTGCTCTATTACCCATTTACGATTATCATTGGACAAAAATCATGAAATCAAGAAAGAATAATTTGAATATATAGGGTTATCACACCTATTTACAAAGATTTATCATTAATCAGGTGTCATAAATAGAGAAAATATTTTTCACATACAACCTTGATACCACATATAATTTATATCTCACATACTTTAATGTATCTTTCAAGTATTATCAGGTATATAGAAAGGATGAGCTTATTCCATGTATCGATGGGTATATATTAAGGATGAACATATAGAGAGTTTTGGTATATTGGTCAAGTAGTATATAGAAAATGGGACCTTTTTGGAGTGATAAGGAATCATTCCATCTCCTGATATAATAAACATGCATTATATCAAAACTATTGTTGGCAAAACCCTAACATAGAAAGATACCTAGTTATAATGGTCTAGACAAGTGGATAACACACTAACCTTCAATGAATTGTAGTTCAACATTTGTGATGGCTATGATCAACCCACTAAACTGAAAGATGCAAAGGAGATACCATCATGGAATTAGAAGAACTACAAATAATTAGCCTTGAGGAGGGCCTCAATTGATGCAAATGTTTTTCATCATATTCATGGGTGAAACATTCCTTAGGAATCATTTCAGAAATTGAAGGAACTATATGATTCCCACTCAGAATTAGTTCATATAATTAAAGTTAAAACTATTCAATCTAGAGTTGAAAAATGGGTATGTCATGAGTTTACCTTCTAAACTATTGCAATCAAGCATGGTGTTGATGTCATTGGCATAAAAATTGAGGTCTATATGACCACCTTATTAAAAGGCTTTTATTCATACATACTCAAACTAATTGGAGTAATTGCAAGAAAGCAAGCAATTGAAGACTCTCACATTGATCAACTGGTGGAGAAAATGGCCAAAAGAGAAAAATCTTAAGAAAATATAGAGTCCATTGGGGAAAGCATTTGTGATTCAAATCAAAATGTAAATTCTTTTAAGAATGTATAAAATTATAAAGGTAAATGGAAGAATAAAAGTTGAGGTAACAAATCTGGTAAACATAATAGCCAACATCAAGATAATTAAAATGACCAACAATACTTGTATTATAAATGATGCAATAGAAAAGGGAGTCATGGGACCCATGACTATAATAAATAATGGGAGAAAATTGAAGAGTGTAGAAAAAAAGGAGAAAAGGAGAAAAATAAAAACTCAAAGCCATATTTAGCTCAATTCTTTTGTAAATGTATATTTTCCATCTCTGACGAAGTAAATAATGCCTTAGAGAGTTCAATCTGGGATAATGCTTGGGCTTTAGACACTAGTGCCACTAAGTATATGACTTTTTGAAGGGAATTATTTGATGATGTTCATGAATGAATTTGTGGTCTAGTGAATTTGGAATATAAAATAAGTCTGTAATCTCAAGGCAAAGGTATAATTTGACTCAAGTCACCAAGACTTCCATAGATCATTCTCTAAAATATACTATACCTTCCTTAGTTAAAAATAAACTTATCATCTCTTATGTTAATTTTATAACATGGACACTCCATTCTAATTGATGATGGAGAGGTGAAAGTCATAAGAAAATGTGATAACAAAATCATTTTAATTAGATACAAGAAAGGAAAATTATTAAAACTTAGAGGTGAGCACTTAATGTCAAAGATTTTTTCTCATTTCATAGAAGAATAAATGCCAACTAGTCTTCTATAACATTCTATATTTTGGCGCACACCCTATGACATTATATTCATAATACATAAAAATGGTGTTTTAGGCTTACCAAATCTACCCAAAAACATTGAAACGTGTGAAGCCTGGATATTGGCAAAACATGAAAGAGAACCATTTCAAAATTCAAAATGGAAAGCCAATAGGAAGTTGAAGTTGGTTCACTCCAATCAATATTCTCTCCCAATTCTATCCATATATGGTCATAAATAATCCATTTTGTTCATTGATCACTATCTTATGATGACTTGGATATATTTTTTGAAGAAGAAATGAGAAGCCTTCAAAAAAATTTGAATCATGGTTGAAAATGAAGCCAAATCTAAAATTAGAACTCTTAGGAATTATAATGGTGGTGAGTTCACTTCAAAGGTGTTTGAAACTTATCTCAAGTAGAACATAATCAATCATCATCTCATAGTCCCTTACACTCTACAAAAAATGGAATAGTTGAGTAGATGAACCAAATTATCTTGCATATGGTTTAGGCAATGTTGTTCTTCACAAGGTAAACCTACAGTTCTAGGTATAAACATCTCAAAGAACAATATACCTCTATAATATGTCACCATCAACGGCCCTATATATGAAGATTCCATATAAATTTTGGTGTGGTTATCACCCTTTAGTGTGACATATTAAAATTTTCAAATTCACATGCTACGCATTGATTCCAAAGGAGAAAAAGAACAAATTAGAACACAATAGTACAAAATGCATGCTTTTAGGATAATCTGATTCTTCAAAATCATATAGTGTATTTGATGAGAATAATAAGAAATTTGTCATTACAAAGGATATCATCTTTTGTGAAACCATAAAGGACAAAGTAATCATCAGTTGATAATTGAATTGAATATAAAATATTCCAAATTTGATGTTCTCAAGGAGGTTGATATGGATAATCCAAACAGTGAAGGGAGAACTTATAATCTGGAAACATTTGAATATCTATTAACTCATGTAATTAAAAATGATAATCCCCCTGTAGAATAAAATGTAACTTCATTAGAGGATGGTTTGATGGTAGAAAATAAATGATTTTTAAATTTAAAAACTAAGGTAATTGTGATTCTAAAAGATACATTAAAATATTCCAAAATGGATCAAATAGACACTAAAAGATGTCAAACTTGATGCGGTAGGAAAAATAGTCACAAGAAGTGTACACACAATCATACAATAATCAAATAAGTTCCTATATGAACTTCAAGATAAGATACAAAATATTGCCTTCAAAGACCCTCCTAAAGAAGAAGTCAATTTTGTTTTTAACTCTGAACCCACTTATTTCAAATAAACTAAAAAGATTGAGACATGGAAAAATGTAATGATAAGATACTATAATGCATTGGTCAAGAATGAAACTTGGAAATTGGTTGTTCTTTCAATCAATTGTAAACTAATTAGCTACAAGTCAGTCTTTCACAAAAATTACAAAGTAAATGGATTACTTGACAAACACAAAACAAGGTTTATCACAACAGGATTTGTATAAAAATAAGGAATTGACTACAATGAAACATTTTCATCTACAAAAAGATGGACTACCATTCAAACCATGTTAGCTATGGTAGCTCACAAAATATGGAAATTTTACCAAATAGATGTCAAAATTGCATTTCTAAATGGTGATCCCAAGGATAAATTATACATAACACAGCCCAAAGGTTTTGTAGTGAATGACCAAGAGCATAAAGAGTGCAAAATGGGAAAAATCATTGTATGGTTTGAAACAAGCCCCAAGAGTGTGATATGAAAAACTCATTGAGCGCCTTCTCAACATGAACTTAATACTTTTTAAGTTTGAATATGAAACTCTTTTTTTCAAATAGTTGACAAAATAGTTGTATTTTTTGTGATGTATGTTGGTGATCTACTTATCATAAGAAATAATGAAAGATATACTACAAAATTCAATTTAGAGATGATGAAAGGCTTTGCAATGATAGATATAGGTTATCTTCATTACTATTTAGGCATTAAAGTAATTCAAAAATCAAAGTAAATCTTAATCATTTGACAAAATTACATTGGTAAAATTATGAGTAAGTTCAAAATGATAGACTGTAAGCCTCTTAATGTGCCCATGGAACAAAATATGAAATTAATATCAGAAGATACCATAGATTTAGTAAATGTTATTAAATAGAGATATCTCATTGGAATTTTGATTTATGTGACCAAAATTAGACAACATATTTATTTTGTTGGTGGTGTTATTTCTTGATTCATTTAACAACCTAGATAAATTCATTGGGTAGCAGTAAAAAGAGTCTTTCAATATCTCAAAAGAACATAGAATTTTAGGCTCAAATACTTCAGGGAAGCGAACTTCAACATGGTCAGATACTCATATTTTGACTATGATGTTGATTTAAAGATGGAAAATATAATTCATGTTTTCTAATGAATCTAGGAATAACAGTTGTCAGCTAGAAGTTAAGAAGAAATCAATGCTAGTAATTTATTTAGTAGAAGTAGAATATATGGCAGCTTCAAAGGCAACTAGAGAGACTTTGTGGCTCATAAGGGTTATTTCATATTATTAGGAACAACAGGTTTCATAAACACCTCTCATGGTTGATAATACATTTATAATTCAAATGGTAAATAATACAGTGTTTCATGACCAAACCAAGCACACAACACCAAACTTCATCTAATTTGATAGTATATGAAAGATGGCAGTGTAAAATTACTCCACTATCATACTACAGAACAACCAATAGACATCATGACAAATATGTTAGGATAAGAAAATTTTGAAAATTCAAAGGCATGCTTAGGCTTCTAATAACCACTAAATATTGAGGGGGTTTTAGTATTATTTCAATATAATATTGTAAATCCTAGGAGTAATTATATAAATTTTATCTCATAGTGGTAAGCTAGAGAGTTTTTGTAGGTAGATGAAGAATCAATCTTGAAGGTGAAATGAATAATCACAAGTTTGGCTATTTAATTTTATAATATCTCATTCATTGTTTAATGCAATTTATAATATTTTGGTTTGCACCAAATCTCTCCATCCCTCATGGCCTAACATATGCTCTAGGGATAGGGTTTGGAGAGTAGTTAACTTGTAGAATAATTCTTCTTAAGATAATGATTTACTATTAATAACAGAAGTCAATCAAGTCAATAACTTGACTTATACTCTTATCTAATAATATTTTTTGTATAATTATGCACAAATTAGTGATTATACATGAATTATATTACAATGAATATTACACGCACATATTAAAACCATATAATAGTGTATGAGTAATTAAATACACTAAAAAATTTATTCTCTAACTTTTTATATTGTCCAATTCTTCCCACTAAGACATATATCCATCTTATAATTAAATACCTTTATGCCCCATTATACTTATAGAAATTTTTAAATCTCAATAAGATCCCTGCTTTCTTGAATTAGTTAATCTCCTTGTCAATAATTAGTCAAAAAAACATTTCCCGATTACCAACCTCCTAAATTAAATTCTCATAGATAATCCTCCTTGATGCCACAATAAAGTTCTAAATGTGGGATCTTAAGGGAATATTAGCAGAAATAATAATATTCTTCGGCATGTTATTATCTTTATGTTTTCCCTAACTATTTTTCTCCATGGTTGGTATGAAATTGGCTTGTCAAGTGTGACATTATACATTTAAAAAAAAAAATATCCCAGCACCCCTAACCAATTTGGGTATATATTCATTCTCCCACTTTATAACATGGATGTTGTTTTTCTCATCTTTCCCACAGAATGTGTCTAATAATTTTATTCATTCTCTCCACCATCATAATGGGTATTTTTAATACATAAAAGTTGTAAAAAGGAATATCTTGTAACACAACTTTTATTAAAATTATCTTGCCTTTCTAACTCAACCATTTATTCCTCCACATAAATAACCTTGATTTCATGTTTTCAAATAAATTTTCCTAAAGATTTGATTTATCAACCCTTGTGAATAAACTCACCCTAAGATACTTTCTTTGGAGTAACCAAATAGAAATTCCTAGAGCCCCTGAAATCCTAGTTAATATTTCTCTGGGAACATTTACAAAAAATACTTTAGATTTATCCAACCTTGATTACCTATTTTCAAATATACTTTTCAAAATCTTTGATTTATCCACCCTTTTGAATACATGCACCCCAAGATATTTTATTGGGATTTTCCCAATAAAAATACCCAAATCCCCCAAAATCCTAGTTAGTTTTGATTTTTCCAAACTTATTTGTTGCCTAGATGCCTCCTCATATTTCTACATAACTTTTAAAAAACTAACACCTTGTTCATCTCAACTAACCCAAATAAAATAGTATTATCCCAAAAAAAAATGATATGCAAAAAATGTGTTGCTCCAAAAAGTGTGTTGCATAAGTATGCTTAAGTTGCAAGTGTGTTGTTTAAGAAGGAAGTCTGTTACATTACTTTTATATAATTTATGTTGTGTTGAAACAAATGTGTTTCTATAGAAATAATTGTGATATGTTGCATCTATAATAAATGTGCTTGTCCAACAACAAGTATGTTTCTTAAACAATAGAATTTCTATGCTACTTTTGTATCAAAAGATGCTTTAGTAATTAAAATACATTTTATTGGTAAAAAAGCTACAACGATAAAAGTTGTTTTATTAGAAAAATATGGTTCAATGACAAAAGATGTTGTAGATAAAAAATATGATTCAATTGAAAAATATTATTTAGTGTTAAAATATGTTGTAGCAACTAAATATACTGTAGTGGCAAAATATGTTTCAATGGTAAAATAATTGTAGCAATAAAATATGTTTGTAGTGGCAAAAGTCACTTAGTTTGAGTAGTAGCTTGTTATTTGACCCAAAAAAAAAATTATGCAACGTCAAAATATATTGATTCAAATTAAAAGTGAGAATATATGTGAGTACCTAACATGTGTAAATGAAAAAAATAAATTACTGATTTGGTTATTCAAATCTATTGTGAAACATTTTGTTAAGCATGTTTCATATAATTGGACAACCTAGACCAATAAGCGATATTTTAAACATATATTTCTCATACAACTTCATATGAAGGTGATTCAAAAATCAAATTGTAATAAATTTATAAGGACCCTATTGGCATAAGTATAAAATTATAGGTTATCCATTTGTACCCTTAAATGTATGTAGTAGTAACCTATGACATTTGTTTGTTTTTTTGAACTAGATGGATAGGACCAACAAATAATATTTTTAGTATATCTCCCTCATACGGTATCACAATGAAATGATTTAAAATATTTAAAAAACTATATTCAAAGGGTCATCTTTGGCTTACACATGTTTTATTTTTTATTTCAAATCTTCTAAGAAACAATCAAATTTGTAGATTTTCAATAATTTATAGCTTGGACCAACCAACATTATTTTGGGCATATTTATCACATCCAAGAACACAATTTTATCATTGCAATTGAATTGTAAATTATATTCACATATCTTTCTTTCCAAGAATTTTTTTTTTATAATTCATTTTTATGTCCCTTATAAAATATTATAAAACATATTATTTTTAGAGATTTGTTAATTATTTCTAACTAAAAATGTTTCAAGGAAAAAGGGGCATAGTTTTATATTATTAGGACCATTTATTTTTTTATAATTAATTTACCATGATCAATTATTATTTCAGCATATTGGATCATTTTTCTCTAAATCTTACAGCATTTTGTATGATCTAATCTGCTCTCTATTTTTAGAGCCTATGCAATATTTGTAGATGATTCCAAAATTACACCAAGATTAACATTTTTAGAATAAATAACCCCTTACCATATTTCCTATGATTAATTCCTTTAATATGAAACTAGTATAATGATAATGAAAAGAAAACATCATAGAAATATATGTATAAAATTAATTTCAACCTTTCTCCTGTTGGTCCCTAACTCAATTTTTAAGAGATACCATTAATTTTACACCACAACTCCTTTTGAGATGAGTTTTTCTACACAAAGATTCAACTAATGGTGAAGAGTAATAGAGAGTATATTTGAATAATGAAGACACAAAATAGATGGAATCATAAGATTATTTGAGATAAAATTGCATGAAACATTAAAATTAATTATAGAATTGACAAAGCATGACATTAAATTAATTGTTGATGGGAAACTAATTGTTGAATTGAAATAAAGCTTTCAAAATCTATATTAATTACTATTATATAAAAAACTAAATTGCATGTTAAATTTAAGTAACACCCATGCTTTTTGAATTATAATTACCTCTCTAACATCTCATGATCATCTCTATGAGAAGACTATACACTTTCACTTCTATCACCTACTTTATGTCCACAGCCTCTCATTGAATAATTTACTATGAATAGTGTGTTAGCTCATTGGAAACAATACCAAAATGAGAGACACGCAATCAAACCATCAATATTTAGCATAAGGGATGAACCCAACATGGGTATGATCTATAGTAACATTTGATTGTTAAGTATTGAATCCTTCAAAAATTATCAATTCAATATCATCTAAACTTTATCCAAGATGCATGTTGTATACACCCTTCCACAAGAGATATTTGGATCTAGCCTATATAAGAAGCAAGGATAAGTAAATTTAAAAACACATATTTGGACATTAAACAACAAAGGTTTATTCTCTTATTCTTCTTCTTTCCCTCTTTACAATTTAATATTCATTCTCCTTTATAAAGAGGCTATCCCAAAAAAAAAAAAAAAAACCTCTAATAAAATAAAATCTTCTCCACTAATTAGTTGGTAACAACTGCAATAAATTCTAACTATGGAGACTCACCAAACTAAATTCATTGTGAAGAGAACCTCAACTAGTTTGATTTTTAATCAAACCATATTTTAAGTTTTAGTTTTATGTGACTAAATTATGTGGAATTTATAATTATATTTTTCTAACTTATTTAGAAGTTATAATTCTATCTATAAATTGATTTAAAACCTCTAAGTGTATTTAACCAAATTATTTGGAACTAGACTAAGTTTTACTATAAATGCAATCGATTATCATTTCCTTCTTATTGTGTGGATGATTATACCATGGAGTCAAAAATTATGACTGAAGCTAATATGTTGTTGAAGCAATGATTACGAAAGGTAGTGCTATGAAATGGAAGTTTTGTAGACCAAAAGTATTGTAGAACATAAGTGTTACATAATATAAGTGTTACAAAACCAAAGTGTTGTAGAATGGATTACTATCGTAGTTTTTTTCATTTATACTCAAGATAAAAAATTTCTAAAGTAACTATTGCAAAAGTTATCATTATTCAAGCTAAAATATTACTAAAATAGTTGTGAAATTTTATGTTACTCAATAAATCATTTTATAACTTGATAACCCTATATTTTATTCCTTATTACAATTTATTATTACAAAATATATATTAATTCATAGTTTACACATACATAAATAGCTACATGATGTTATATGTGACATGCATTAAGTATCCTTATATGTTTATAATGATGCCAAGAAATAGACATTTCTTAGACTCATTGAAGAACATTTAATACATATACATATTGTAATTACCAAAGAAGTAAGTATCATTCCATGGACAAATGCTTTGACTTAAAGCATAATATCTAATATATTATTGATTGTGGTGATATAGAACTTGATATACATGTTAAGGAAAAACATTTTAAAAGTCAATATTCTAAGATAAACCAACCTAATCATAAAAATGTTCCAATTATGGTGTCCAAATAAAATAAATCAACACAAACATATTATGAGGAACCATGGGTTACTAGTTCATTTATATATGGTAATAAATGACACAAACTAATGATTAATAATAAGAAATAATTGATTAAGGTAAGTATAAATAGGAAATGAGATATGGTAGGGTTTGGTTCTAAAATTCTCTAGCAATTATTTCTCTCAAATTTCATCTCTTAAAATAAGTCAGATTGATTTTGAGTTTTTTTAATGAATCTTCAGGGGGGACCCTCCCCCACAAAAAAAATCCTATGTTCAAACAATTGGTGGTAGGAGTGAATAATTTGATCATGAAAAATGAGATTAAATGCTCTGATAGCAGCAACAAGAAAAAAAATCTAGATCGTAAATCAACTGTAAAAAATGCATACATGTAAGTAGTAGATGAAAATATAATTATTATGCTATATCTAATTGAAATTAAGAGGAAAATAGTGGCATTGCATGGAAGAAGATTGATTTGTAATTTTTTAAGCACCTAACTTACTCTAGAGGAACTGCATGCATGGACAAGAAAACATGGAAGATAAAGGGAGAGTATGAGATAAAAACCTATACAAGGGAATATTTTATTAGGGTCTTTGATAATGAATATAACAAAGATAAAGTGTTTAGAGGAGGCTTTTTTTTTATAAATGTTGATTTATTTATGAATAATTAGCATATGACATTCAAGCCCATAGAGGAACTCCCAACAATGAAACCAATATGGATTTGCATGTGTACTCTACCACAAGAATTCTAGTTTAGGTATGTCTTTGAAACCATATCCAATACTATTAGGAAATATATAGATACTTCAAAACCACATTATGGTAAATGCCTTTCTAACTATGTAAGAATATGTGTTGTATTAGATTTCACCCTTCCCCTTCCCAATAATATTATTTTGAAAGTTAGAGAAAAGGAATAGGTGAAAGATCTAGATTATGAAGGTATTCCCTTCCATTATATAAACTACCATGAATATGGTCATTTAATAAGAGAATGCCCATCATTTAAAAATAACAATAACCAATAGAGGATCCTTGAGACCACAGATAAAGATATAGATGGATTTGTTAAACTAAAAATAAAACATATAATTAGAAGCAAGACCAAAAGTGTAAATCATTATGTCCCAAAGGTAAACAAATCTAATACATTGTAAAATGTTCTCTTGTAAAGGAAAGAAAATATATAATCAAAACACAACCCCTTGGGGAACTAAACATCATGGAAGTAATAGATATTATAACAGAATATGGATCTATGAAAGACCTAGAAAATATTTGTAAAGAACCAAGCTCGGGAAAATATTAACAAAAAAAGGATAATCATCTTCAAGATAAATAGAATGGGACTAAAGTCATAACAAGAAACATAATGCATAAAGAAAATTGGACAAGGCAAGATGAAGAAGAAGAATCATATTCAAAAATAGAAGATGTGATCTAGGAGCTTAACCCTAAATTGGATACAGGAATCCTTACTTGGGTAGATCAGGTTAAAAATATATAAATGATAATGCACAATGGTGATGATCAAATCTACAATAGGTCAATTAGGTTTTAAACTCATATTTGTTTAATATATTAAATTTCTTAAATTGAGATAAGTTAAAAATAGTAAGTACATATATGCTAATTATATAAATGACAAAGAAGTGATATACTTATCTTATTCTAATGCTAATGTAATTCTAGATCTAGAATAGGCATAAAGAAAACTAGAAGAGGATTCTAAAATAGTCGTTAGATTATAATTTGGATGCTTCTGGAGTCATGGACACTAAAACCAACCTAGGATAACTGTAATGACACCATTATTTGAACTTGATGCAATTGTCCTATATGAAATACTTTCCTTAAAATGGTGTGACCACTTGGATGCTTTCATATCGGGTCATAGATTATTGTTCCTCATGAATTTTCAAAACCCTAATTCTTGATCTTCATAGTGACCTTGGGACAAAATGGGTTAGTGGGCACATGATGTTGAGCTGACCCCAAATATGCCTTTGTTAGTTACCACTACTTATATAGCCAATACTCTAAAGAGGGCCTCAGATAGATGTAGTTCTCCCCTATGTTTTGGCTTGTGTGTGAATCATGCAATATGTGGAAAGTAAGTACAATAGTGACCTAATTAATAACTTGGTAAATATAGCTCTTAGGTTACTCCTTCAATACTTCATAACTATATATGTGTTGTACCTATGAATGATATGGCAATGGGAGAAAATAGGAAATCTTTACTCAATTGAATGCTTGACATAATGATTTTGATGATTTTCCTTGGTCTTTGTTGGTCTCTTCTAGGTGATAAATGTATGAGGGTTGATTTTGTATTTATATTAATCTCTTTAGAGAAATTATTTACATTAAAGAACTTAGGCTAACCATTAGGAAACATTTCATTTACAAATTAGATGACTTTAGGGCACTAGACACTTGTGTTGGGTTAAGACACTAGCATCGACACAAGTGTTTATCCCAAATGTTAGTGTCTAGGGAACATGAAAGTAGGTATAGACTCAAAACTTATAAAGGTGGAAGATAAGTAGATTTTAAGCACTATGGGCAAAATATAAGTTCTAGATCATCAACATATGATTGGTCAGACTAAGAGATAGGCTAATGGGCACAAGATAGAGTAGATGCAAGACTTTAAAAAGTGGGAAAGGTCCATAACTAGGCGGAACAACCAAGGTCTGAGTTTTCCAAGTGTACAAGACTGAGGTGTTATATAATCCATAAAATAGTGTCTACACTAAAGATATCACAAACACCAAATATGAATCATAGAGGATACTTTAGAAATAAAAATAAAGGAAGATCAATTAAAAAGGAAATAATGCATGAATAATTTATGGAATCCATATTCACTAGGATTCAAATTTAGGTAGACACTCTCATAGTGAGCACCAAGAAAAACAAACCCTATTTATGAAGATTATATTTTGGAACACTACAGATCTCAATCCCCCTATGAAATTAAGGACATTAGAGTCCTTGATAAATCAAGAGAAATCAGATATACTAATGATATAGTGGATAATTATGGCTCTATTATAGGTAAGGGAGCCTTCAACCTTGATTTACCAATTAAAAAAATGATACAGGGGACAAAATTGAAACATTTTATGAATCACATAAAAATCCTTTCTAGAACCTTGAGAAGAGAAATGGTTGGTAGTGATGCTATAGGCACAACTAGTGGACTATCATGTATATGGAATCCCCAAAAAGTGTGTCTTGATTTTTTTAGATATATGATCAATATCTCAATTGTAAATTGGTATGTCTTAATTCAACTCTCTACTTCAACTTGATCAATATTTATGGATCCAAGAATATATGTGAGAGAGATAACTTTAATGGAAATAATTTTATACCGACATTAGTGTGGACCTAAAGTCCTCTTGGATCATTAGAGGAGACTTAAAAAAAATATTGGATGCCTTAAAAAAGAAAGGTGGAAAGATGGGAAATGATGGTAGCCCTCATTTTTGTAATTTTTTGGATAGGATAGATCAATGTTATTTTAAAACCCAAAAAGGATGGTTCACCTAGAATAATAGATGAAAAGGAAAGCAACTCATCTTAAAGAGGTTGGATAGATTTATTACATATATAAAATAGATGGAATGCCATTATATATTGGGTACATAAGTCCTCAACACATCAGGATCAGATCATTGGCCAATATCCCTTCACATTGAATGAGAGCTAAAGCCTTTAAGATCCCCTTTTAGATTTTTAAAATTTTAGCTAGAACATCCAAAGTTTGAAGATTTTGTTATGAAATAATGGAATACCCTAAAAAATTATAACTAAGATATATCAATTGCATCAAAAGGTTAAGGATCTTAAATTTATATTGAAGAATTGGGATAAACATTCTTTCAAAAATATTTCCATGAAAAACAATGATCTAAGAATAAGAAGTGAGCTCATTTAGAATAAAATAATGGATGGATTTAACTTGAATGACCTTATAGAATAAGAAGAAAGTGTATATCATAAATTAGAAGATATTATAAAAAGGAATAATTTAATAAAAACAAAAACCCAAAGTGAGATGGCTTATGGAAGGTGACTAGAATACTGAGTTTTTCCACCTCTCTTATTGAATCAAGAGACAACACAACTACATTAGGAAGGTATAAACTTTGGAAGGCATCGATTTAGACAATCCCTAAGAAATCAGAGAGTAGATGGTGAACTATGGGGAAAATATTCTTAAGGAAGAAATGATGAAAATTAAGAGGATGAAATTTTCTTTAATCATATCCCACACCTAGTTACCGCATTAGATAATGAAAAACTAATGGATTATGTCTCTCTCAAATAAGTCAAATAAGATCTATTTGTTATGGTAGGATACCAATCACCATGTCTAAATGGTTTCCCTACACTTTTTTTCCAAAATTTATGGGACATGATAGGAAAAGAGACAAAGCTAGTCTAAGAATCTAAAGATTATAAGACTATACTTAGAGTCTAAAATATTACATTCATTGTTATCATTCCTAAAACCTATGAATCTACATCCCTAAAATCTTTTTGACTACCCTCTATAATATCACTTACATTATAATAATGAAAATCATATTGAACAAGCTTTAAAATCTCCTCCTAAGATTATTTTAAAAGATCAAGGTGGATTTGTGAAGGGTAGACAAATCATGAATGGCATTATTATTACTCGTGAAATCATTCACTCTCTTATGCCATCAAAATAATAGGAATGGTTATTAAGCTTATATATTTACATCTTATGATAGAGTTAACTAGTCATTTTTGGATGGGGTTCTAAAAAGATTCAGTTTTGGAAATACTGGAGAAAGTGGTTTAGAAATTGTTATTCTTTGTTTAAGTTCATTGTGATGATTAATGTCTCTCCAAAAGGATTCTTTATTTATCATAAAGGCCTTAGTCAGGGTGACCGAATGTCCCTCTATCTATTAATACTCATGGCTAAGGTTCTTAGAAGGCATTTTAAGTCTCTTAAAGAAGAATGTAGAATAAAATGCATTCAAGCAACATCAGAGGGGACTATGCAATCTCACAGGAAATTTGTGGATGATACTATGTTATTCACATCACCCATTCTTTAGGAAGTTATATAAATAATGGATGTGTTGAATAGTTATAAAAAAAATCCTTAGGATAGTCTTTCAATAGAAGTAAATTGAAAATCTTCTTTATTAACATTACTTTAAAGCTTCAAACCTTCCTATGTAAAATCTTGGGTTATGGAAAAATGGGTTTGTCATACATATATCTAGGCTTTATTATCTTCAAAGACATTAAAAAAATGACTATGTGGAATAAAATCATTGAGAAAATTCATAATAATTTAAGAAATTGGAAAGGCTAGCATTTAACATATGCATGTAGACTCGCCCTTATTAAAGAGGTTTCTCGAGCTACCCAAATTTATTGGTTTCCACTAATGATGTCACCCTTAGAGACAACAAATGAAATTGATAAAATTCTCATGAATTTTCTATGGTAAGGATCAAACAACAAATTTTAATTTGGTCTTCTAGCATGGGACACTATCTACAAACCTCTAAATCAGGGAGGAGGGGGAATTATAAATATCAAAAAGTTTAACTTAGCACTAGTTTCTAAATTGGTGTGTAGAAACTAGTACTTCAAAATAATGGAGTAACATTCTCAAGGAAAAATACTTGGATAATGGGAAACCAAATAGAATTTTCACTGCTAAGGATATTCCTTTAAGATCAAAAATTTGGAATGGTATCTGAGAATCAAAAGAGATTCTTCTGAGAGGCCTCTTAAAAATAGTGTAAAATGGCATCCCTATAGATTTCTAAGAAGATAGTTGTTTTATTGAATAATATTTTAAAATGGACCCAAGCATTAATAACATCCATGGAGAAATTAAAATTCATTAGGGACACAACATAAAATATTACCAAATTGTAATTACAATTTAAGGTTCTATTAATAGAAAATGGAAAACCTTTCAAAGATAGGATGGAACTTAGAAAGAATCACACAAGCAGTTAAACAAACTCCTCCAAGGATTTTGAGTCCTTTAGAGCTCTAAAAAAGACTCTTTGAAATGAAAGAGAAAAGGTACATGATTATACATGGTGAAATAAGGATATAAGTGTCATAGTACCACATATCTTATACCCTTGGAAAATAAAATTTGGGGGAAAACTCGGAGTGCAAAAGCATGGCCAAAAACTAATGCTTTCTTATAGATTGCAATGCATGGGAATATTTAACTTGTGAACATCTAAAATAAGAAAGGTTTCCATGGACCTACAAGGTGTGTCATATTCTATAAAAATATCAAGGATGTGGATCACCTCCTTCTTTAATTCAAGTATACAACTTAGATTTGGAATAAATTCCTTAAAATGTTTAATCAAAACTAGGCCCTGAATCACTCTTTTCCTAACCATTTTTGGGCTTATAAGTGCAATGTTAAACTCAACCATTTAAATAATATATGGGACATGGGTTCAAGTTTTATAAACTAGAAAATATGGCTAGAAAGAAATGCCAAAATACTTGATGAGAAAAGAAGGCACAAATATTAGGAATAGATTTGGAAATAAATCAAATCAATATTCCCAACATGATTTTAGCAACAAAGAAAATAAAAATAAAGAGGTAAACCCATAGGACCTAAATAATCTATAGAACTGGGAATCCATAAGAGTACACTATGATGAGCTAAATCCCAAAATAGTAAAACTAAAAAAAATGGAGAGAGAGTATAAAATGGACCCCTCTAGAATAAGGTCAGTTTAAAATTAATTTTGATGATTTACCAAAGAAAAAACCTAAAGAATCTAAAGAAAGAGACCTAATTAGAAACCATAGAATCAAAATTGTGGTGTTTACTACCACTTACACTAGGATAAAATCCAATAATGTTACAGAGGTGAAAGCTCTCATTTTGGGACTTAAATTATCTTTGGAAATTGATCTTCATAATATTATTATTGAAGGAGACTAGCTCATAATTTTTAAAACCTTAGATCATCCTAAAAACTTGCATTAGAGAATTCAAAGTATAATTGAAGGAGTAAAATAAATTTTTAAAAAATTACTAGAGTAAAGACCAATAACATATTTAGAAAGGTAAATTACATGATTGATTGGCTCGTCGACTTTGGTCTTAATTTGCATACAGTGTTTTAAAAATTCAATATGCATGACGTGATGTTCAAAAGGCACATGGAAGGTATAAAAGGCATTATTTAAAAAAAGTGCCAACACTTTTAATTTGGTATTATGTGATCCCTTTCCTAGAGTAATTTCTAAGTGATTTTTATGAGGGATATTGATGATTTCTTTTTTAGTCTTATGACTTAATTTTCCAACTCCTTCCTTTTCAAGCCACTCAAACTTCACTTACTTGTGTTTAATGAGAATCAAAATAGGAGGAAATTTAATCAAATATCAATTAGTGTTCAACTTGAGTGAGTTTGTACATCAAATAAGCTTAAAATGAAGCTTGTGGGAGTTGGTTCAATAAAACCAACTAATGGGTATAACCAACACATACAAAACCAATTACTAAAAAAAAACATTAAATAAATATAAAATTATATTGGATCATAAATGAACCAATAAACTCCCCCTTGATCTAAAATGGGTATATAATAAAAACACTAGAGTAATGATTCTAAATTCATCAAAGAAACTCTAAAGTAACTATAACTAGGGTACTATACATCTTAGTACTAACCAAAATTGATGTCGCTCCATATAGAAGCCCATCCTATGAGTTATGGCATAAAAGGATGATGAACATAATAAAATCCTACTCATACTCTATGATCATCATACTGTACTATAATAGAATATAATCAAAGCCTGTCTAACTATATCAATCCACATAAGGCTCCACCTAAAATCCTACCAAGGTGACTAACCCATATTATGTATGGCACATCTCCCTGATGTCCAATAAATAATTATGACCTTTACTCAGCACTAAAGGTGTTAAAAACTCTTATAAACTCATACTAGCATCAATGACTGATCAAATACTAACCAAAAGTTATATCTTCTCCCCTATCAGGTGAGAGGTGAGAAGCTCTGAAACAAGAAACAAAATCAAACAAACTTGTTTGATCCATGTCATGAATATCATATATATAAAGCCAAAAATGGAACTGAAAACAAGAACACAAGCCAAAAATTTCTACTACAATATATCCCAATCTTGAGCCTAGTAGTTTGCATAAGATGAGTGAAACATTGATCACTCAAAACAAGCTATCAAGTCCATCAATACCATAGACCTCAACCATATAGGATACCTCTTGATCATAGGATGTGTTAGAATAAAAAATAATTAGAGTAACTAAAATATATACCACTAAAATGATCCACATGATTTACCTCAGATTTCATTTTATATGGAGAGTAGGGTCATCTATAAGGGCATACATCTACAAGACATCCAATATTTTAGAATGCATAATTCATTCATGAGACTATAGGATCTCTCTTGAAAACTATTACCACAAAAAACATCTCTAAAATTATGGACCAATCTCCATTATTGTCTCAAAGAATAATATAACCCACATAATTTCTCTCTTCCACTAGACTAGGAGAAGCATAAGAAGTGCTTATTAAATAGGCATAATAGTTTGTTTTGCACAACAAATAATTTTTTATGTGAAACCATTTTAGTTTTTATGGAATATTTGCATGCATAAAATAGGTGTGCAAATATTTGACACAAACAACTAATTAACCAACTCCCAATAAATCTTAACTCATGAGTGTGAATGTTCACTTAAACACCCTCCCTTACACACAAAATAGGGATTAATAAAAGAGAAAGCAAAGAGACTGATGGGTCTCGATAGTTAGGCCTAATTAGGTACCCATGTATAAATCATAGTGAAATATAAAGTATCCCTATAGTAACCAATTCATCTTACTGGACTACATGGATGATGAATCATTATAACAACCAAGTCAAATAGGAATGGGTAATCTATATGAGTCTAACTCTATAAAAAAACTAATCTCAAAACATATGAAAAAAGAGTCGCCAAGGATGAAATGTATCACCGCAAGATACCCAAAAACTAGTAACAACAACTAAAGTCAAGAGAGCAAAAAACATATGCTATAAAGTGTCCCAAAAATACAAATAGCTCAATAATTGAACTTAATGTTGAAGAGGTGCACTAGATGAAATGAAGACCATAAAATACAAATGCACTCAGTGGACTCAAAATTATTAATGGAACTCCAATCTTTATGAGTGGTCTGGATCCACTGCTCAATCATAAAAAATAATTGACACTAGAATTCACCAAAATAGATCTTATTAAAAGAGATTGTCAGAGGTGTCGATAGTGAAAAATGGATCACCAACTAAATTTGATCTACTATCAAAATATGTGGTGTACTAAGGGTTATCAAGGAAAATAATAACCAAAGAAGCAGGATCTGCACCATACCCCACATACTTTTGACTAGGTGGAGTGATGCAAAAAAAGTCTGTATGAGTGGACTAAATCCACTTATTAAACACTAACACACTGACACTATTTTCACTAGAATAGCTACTCTTGAGAAGGAGATAAAGATCCAAAACAAATCTAAAGGAGACTATAAACTATCAAAAAATGTTGAAGATATAGAACAAATATCTCTCAAGAAATAGCCCTAGTGGTGATGGTATAGTCAACAACTAAAGAGTAAGTGCTCAACATGGAGCATACAAACATGAAGAAAAAGACTCCATGACTCTCATTATGACCACAAATAAATATCACATACAACAAAAAACACTAGATGATTCATAAAACCCAAAATGTGATCAATCTATAGAAGATGCCATCAAGAACAAAATATTTCATCCTAAAATGAGGGAGTAGTGTGCAACACAAAACTATACTCAATAATGTAGGACATTGGACTCTATCAAAAATGTCTGTGAGTAAAAAAGTGGCACAAAAATATAATGCATACTCAAAAAATGGATGACAATCTCTATCGATAATGCATCCATGAGTGCAAAGTATGATGACAAGGACAATAATGTGGGCCAAGAGGGCACAAGTGCAATAACAATGACCTCCAATAAATGAAAGTAAGGAGGAGTAAGAATAATTTTATTTTATCTATGAGGGGGTCTACCCACCTGTCAAACCAGACCTTGCCCTCTATCTTTGATAATCGAGAGTGAAAGAGGGAATTCAAATGAAAATTAATTAACTTTTTACAAAAAATACCAAGGTCACTCAAAAAAGTCCACAAAAAATAATCTGTCACTACAAAAAATGAATGCTCCCTCCCTAAATATGCCTCTATTTTTAAAAAACTTTCACCACTTGAAAAAATGGTATAAATCCCTCCATGAAAAATTAAATCTTCATTTTAAAAGGAATTTCCCCTCAAATAATTTTTTCCATTTAAATAAAGATGTCCACCCAACTTTGCCACTATAAAATGTTTGAGCCTCAAATCATAAAGGGACATCCCCATTAAAATTACAATCCTCTTTAACATTTCATCACCTAAATAAATACCTTTCTCAAATATATTTTCACCAAAGTACGTACTTTGGTGTTAGTGTGGGGGTTCAACCCTAAGAGCTTTGGTACATTAAGCAATTTACCAAAATGATTTAAACAAACATAGGTTTGTTGAGACTCAAATATTAATATAGTAAAATAGGTATTTGAATATAAAATACAAGTCACCAAAAATGTGGAGATATTGGAAGGTTGACGTCTAGCTCAAATCAAGTTAGCTTGGTGAAAAATAGGTTTTTAGGACTATGCCAAAACTTTTGAAGATTGGTCAAGATTTGGCTGCTGATGGAGAAGTCTGAGATGGTGTTTAATTAAAAAACTAGTGAGGAAAGTGTTGGTGTGGCTAACATGGAGAGTGTAATAGGTGCCAAATCTAATATGCTAATGTTTATAGGGATCAATCCATATTTTGGAACACAGACCAATGTCATGGTAGGAACAAGAGTTATGCCAAAAACTTGTACACCACATGTCCAATGTCAAATACCACCAATAGCACCACCTAAGATATCCATTGATTAGTGTAGAAGTTAAGTTTTATGTAGTTTGTATGGTATTATAAAAAACACTATTTAAAAAATTGGTAAATATGAATCGTTGATGGCACAAGGGTATCAATAAATCTAATCTCAAGATGGCACTCAGTAGTGAGACTAGCATAAGTAGTCATGAGGATCTAGGTTGACCAAACAAAGTGGATTTTTGAAAAAAGATAACCATTAATTCCTTCTTTATCGAAAGATGGTGGAATGTGTATGGGTAGGCTAAAACACTAGTGAAGAATATGATTCTTTTATTTTGAAGGTCATGTGATTTTAGCATGGTGAAACTAGCATTCAATACACCAAAAAAATGTTAAAAAACTTTAAAATCATCTCACCAAAGTGCAAGGGTTTGGCCAGTTTGGATGGTGAGAGGAGATTTGTGTCGAGGGTAAAAAAATTTCAATAAGACCTCAAAATTAAATCTTTTGCACTCCCATCAATGCAAAAACACATCTCAACTACAAATGGCATCGTGAAATGCAAAAAGGAGTCATGTCAAAGAAGGAAAGCTAGTATGGTAAGGGTGTCTTTAGAATTTTTGGCTGGGTCAAATGCAATAGAGAATGTTGAATTTCTAATGCTAATCTCAATCCTCCATAGCCTTTTAAATACTATAAGAGAGTATAGGCTTGATTCGTAAGTAATAGAAGGAATGGCCTAATAGAGGCACTTAACAAAGACTAACACAACTCCTAAGGATTGATACAAGTAATTAATTTGATCCTTGTAAAAAAAAAACCTTCCATAATAAAATTGTAACCATTTTGAAGATAATCATTGTGAAAAATAAAAAATTCAAAGAATTTTAATTGAGCAATGGTTGAGAAACTTGCTCTGATACCATGTCAAAATGCACAATACATTTATGAAACCACAAGACCTCTCCTACAAACCATTACCACATAAAATATCTATAAAATTTTGTACACATAATAATTATGCACCAATATCCATTATTTTCACAAAGAATAATACAATCCACATAATTTCTCTCTTCCACCAGACTAAGAGAAGCATAGGAAGTGCCTATTAAATAGGCATAATAGTTTATTTTACACAACAAATAATTTGTTGTGTGAAACCAATTTTAGTTGTTATAGAATATTTGTATGCATAAAATAGGCATGCAAATATTTGACACATAACAAATAATTAACCAACTCCCAATAAAGCTTAACTCATGAGTTAGTGTGAATGCTCACTCCAACACAATATCACCACATTTGAAACATTTTATCTCTTTTCTATGTCGAAAAGATCCAAAAGAAGCTAAATCATTAGAATAACCATGAGTGATAAGAATTCCTATGGTTATGTTTGCATTTTGAATATCCTAGAGAGTGTCAATGAGAATTTTATGGAGATCGTCTAGAATGGTGTGGAGAGTGTCTCAGAGAATGACTTGGAGAGTGTCTCAGAGAGTGTTTCAGAGAATGATTATAAAATTATTGCTAGGCATTAATATTATGATAGAACATGTTCTTTGTATAGTGATCCTTTCAATAAGTGTACTCTTCTTCTTTGAAAATTATCACTCATGTTGAGTCAACAAGTCAAAAATAGAGTCAAATGTGGCACCATTAAGCTTATCACTAAGTTGTAGCATTTCAACAAAATTGGTGTATGTAGAACTAAGACCATGAAAATGTGATGGAAATCAACATATCATCAATTTTCCCCCCTATAGTACAATACTCTTACTTCATATTTTTCATGTGAGAGAGATATTCAGATACATCTTCTTCAGTGCTAAGCTTATTATTAAGCAATTTCATTAAAGATCAATCTTTTTATAGGCAAGTTATTTATCATACATATCTTTTAATGTTTTCCATGCACCAATTTTAATAGATTCAATATGAATAATCATCTATGTATAACATGAAGATTTTAATAAAGCAAGGGCATACTTATCTCATTTTTCATACTCTAGTAATTTTGTAGCATCAATGGGTGGTGTGGTGTCTTTTTTAGTTATTTCTCACAAATTGTTAAAAATGAGTGTATTTTCCATGTTCATTGACCATTCCTTGTAGCTTTTTGGTGTTAAACATCCATTTTTATAAATTAATCTCATAATTTTGTCCATGGTGCTATAAAAATAAGGAAAGCTATCAAGTTGTGTCCTTAACCCACCAGATAGATGTTGGTTATAAAAATTTTGAAACTAGTAAAAAAATTGCACTAATTATGATTTATAACTCCTATTACACCCTTATTTCACTAATATTTTAACTTTTCCAATACAAAATAAGGTTAAAATGAAATTTTATCAAAAAATAGTTTGAATGGGCTTTGAAACCTTGGCTTCCCTATTGTAAGTGACTTTAAAAAACCTTAGCACCAACTCCTCTATAAATATGCAATTAAATTGAAAATTACTTTCCAAGATAGCTTATTTAAAGTATATTTTTATATTTTTCCAAAAATTGAAAAAAAAAATATGCATGTAAAAATTTCAACCTTTAGATATTTACGTGAATGACATTGATGATTTGGTGGAGGGACCCACTGAGCAATAGAAATCAAAATAAATAAATAAAACCTAAATATATTGTTGTGCTTTCACTTCTATGCTTGGTTTGAGATGCATTTTGTTTACATACTTTTGTGCTTAGTTTTGGGATAACATAGACCCAATGGATTTGATAAATCTTCCTGAGAGCAAGCCAATAATTTGTATTATAATCAATTTTCAATGAACTTCATAAACCTCCACTAATGGTACTATATTACTACATATGCATGATGATTTATCCATGACTGTAGAATGTTGTACCTTTATCAATTTCCTTATGCTATTTTTGCCTTTCTTCTGCTCAGTACAAAATTTAGAAGCTTACAAATTCAAAATAAATTCCCAAATTATTTTATTGTAGGTTATCTCCATACAAGTGAGTTTATAGCATAATATATTAAATATATATACTTTTTAGATTATTTGAACATCGTATAGTTGTACCACATCTGATAGCTTCAAATGCCATATAGTTGCACCATATCTAAGACCACATTTTTATTTCCATATTTGTTCACTTGAAGCATTGCATAGGTCTGAAGTTCTTTCAATGGTAAATTAGGTCTTTCCTAAGTAGTAGGCATCACAAGCAGAATGGTGATCCTTTGCTTTAAATAATATTATTGCAAGGTTAATTGATTTGCTTTCTACTTCACTGCATTGGTTGTTTTCTTCTTCACTATCCATAATTTGTGCTTCCTCAAGTAAAGGCATTTTATAATGACAAGGATCTGATACCACTGATGAGAATCAAAAAAGGAGGAAATTTAATCAAACATTATTCAATGTTCAACTTGATTGATTTTGTACATCAAGTAATCTTAAAAAGAAGCTTATGGGATTTGGTTCAATAAAACTAACTAATGGGTATAACCAACCCATACACAACTAAGTACTAACAAAAAAATTAAATAAATACAAATTTATCTTGGATCATAAATGACCCAACAGTGTTGGTTTCCATTTTATTGTACTTTCTAATTAGAGGTTGACTTTTCCCTTAATTTTTAGTGGTTTTAGAAACTTTCACATATCTAGTGGTTTTAGAAATTTTCTCATATCCTGGAACTTGGTGTTTTCTCATTTTATTTTAGTGGTTGAATGCAATCTACTTTGTCTCATTCATTCCCCTTAGATGATGTTGATTATATTTCATTTCTTTTTATTTGTGATTGTCAATCTGGTCTCTCTTTCATCCAAGTTCATTTGCACTTATTTATTGGATTGCTTGTTCACTAGCATTATTTTCAAAATGGTAACCCAATGTTACCTAATTACCTAAGGGATGTGGTGGAAAAAAGAGAAAACCAAGGGGACACTTAAAAAATTGATGATGTGTTCTCTATTTGGATGATATCCAATTCATTTACAAAATTGGGTTAGTATATTAAACTTGAATCATTGTTTGAGTTGGGTCAATTCTCTATTGTCCTATATGCACTATGTGCTAATGTAAATGTTTTTTATTTTTTCAATAAAATTTTCACTTATTTAAAAAAGGTATAATTCATACTTGCACAACTGGATTTCTTACCACCCTTAGGGTTAGTCGTGATGATATAACTTATATATCTCCATTTATTATTCTATATGTTTTCCATGAAGTCTAACCCTTGTGATCTATTGCATTCCTATTATAATTTTCCCTAAGATTATTTATAAACCATTTTATGTAATGCCTACTATGGGGAAATTTAATGCTACATGTGGAAAGTCATGGTTATATCATATAAAACTAACCCTTTATAGTATAACTTAGTCTATACAATTTAAATATTGATATATCAAAAAAATTGAATAGGATAGAGAACATTCATTACAAATTCTAATGCAACTCAAGGTGGTTCAAGATAAATTTCAACATAACTTTAAATGGGTACATGAGCAAGGAATGTTTAATTATCACATACATAAAACAATGTTGAAAGTAGACAACCATGATGTGATGGTTTTTAAGGTAATTTAAACTCAAGGATATATGCCAATGCACTAGAGATATCATAACAAGGATTTATTAGATTCACCTCCTATCAATGATATGTGAAAATATCACCCTATAAAAAAATTTATTTTAATACTTTAGTACTTTCTCATATTATTGGTTAAATTAACAAACAATCTTTGTGCTTCAACATATCATCATCTATTATAGTATGTTAATTATGAGTTGGCATATATTATGAAAAGATATGTTTTAAAACCTTCATACATTTAATATTAAGAGCTTACATGAGTAATTTTAAATAGATATTAATTTTTATATGAGTTTTTCTTATGTGTGTTTTTAGTTATTATCCAAATGATCCGCATATGGGGCCTCGAGACCAGTCATGTGGGGGACAATTGTGCATTAGAGATAACCTGTATGACTATGTAAAGTGAATATGTCTAGGAATAATTGGAAAAATAAAATAACACACATTCAAGTAATTTAGAAGTCTTATGCTTTCAGAAATTAAACTTCTATTCAATATGAACAAATAGGAAATGGCACAATGTGATACATTTCATGTATGACAAAATAGATACACATAGCATGTTATCTATCACTACAACTGTGTAAAGGCATCAACCCTTAGCTAGATGCATGTGTTACATACTTATAAAATAAATACAAATAGTTACAACTATTATTAGTTACAAAGAAGATATTTATTAGTTGATTCATCTTACTTATTGGGCAATGGTTGAATTTATAGGCATGTGGTGATTAATTTTCCAACTAGATAAGATTATGGGTTAGGAAGTGGCACTTGGTAAGACACATGGTTAGATTAGGCCAAAACATGGATGTGTTAGAGCTGGGAAAAGTGTAGGCACGTGAATCTATGAGTAGGTCCTAGTGAGGTACATGGAACTATGAGTGAGCTTAGTAAAGAGGAGTGTGCAATACTATGAATTAGTGTGATTTGGGCATGTAGGTCTATGATAAATTACAAAGTTGGTGTGATATAGATATAAATATCCACATGAAGAAGTGTGTATGAATGTGTAGAAGATGTGAGTTTGTTATAGGAAGGCAAAGGAGAAGTACATGTTACATAAGAGCTATGCACAAATAATTCACCCTTTATTGAAGAGAAATGATCTCCATTGCATCTTTCTGGAGTTGTGGGAAATAGCATGAAGTTATTGAGAGTTGTACCACTTATCTTATCAACATATTGACCCACTTTGACCACCATGAAAATTTTATGTGTGTCATGATGGTTTCATGTGTATGTAACTTCAATGATCTTATCCTTATCTATCACATGGAAGTGTTTGAGGTCGAGATCAAGATGATGTTGTATCACTGTTCGCTCAAGAACTAGATGAATGTAAGGTCTGAGGAGCTCCAAGTTGAAGACTGGGTGCATGCCCAAGCACATAGGTAGATCAAGAATGAATGCATTCTCACAATTTACACATAAAATGGTGTAAGTTCCATAACACAAAGGCTTGATCTTCCTATGTGGACCTTTGAATTGCTCCTTTTGAAAGTGTAACCAAAATTTATATCTAACTCAAATGCATGAGGTGTGCAATGCATGTCATGCACTCTTTGTAATTTTCTTAAGTGTGAGAAAGGATCTACTAGAACCTATTAATGAATAGATTTTACACGGTGTAATAATTTCTCAATTTTTTTGCTTTCCATTCTTAAGCACGCAACTTAGTTTCACTTGGTACATGGAAGGAGATGTCTAGATGTGTTGTAGGTTCAAACCCAAGACATGTATGGAATGGACTATACTACGTAGAGTTGTGAAGCAATCTATTATAGGCATGTTGAATGTACAAAAGGTTATCATCCCAAGTGTGAGCATGCCCATAGTTGTATATTCATAGAAGATGAACAAGTGTCTAATTAATAACATCAATTTGTCCATTTGTTTATGGATGAAATTTTTTTAGTTGTGCTCTTATAGACCCTTGGATAAATGCATGTGTTTCATAGTTATATAATAAAATCAAGAAATAGTTACAATTTATGTTAGTTAAAAAGCAGACAATTACAAGTCAATTCATCTTCTTTGTTGGGTGGCATTTGAGCTTTCATGTAGGTGAAGACTAAATATCCAACTAGATAATTGATAGATTCCAAACTAGGAAGTACCACTTGGAAATCCACATGATCAAAGTAGGATGACACATGGATGTGTTGGAGTTCGAACAAATATAGGTGTACAATTTTGTGAGTAGGTGCTAGTGAAGGACACAAGATTGTAAGTGAGCTTGACGTAGAGCTATGAATTAGTACAAGTTAGGCACATAGGTTTGTAAACAAGTGTGAGACTTGTGTGTAAGACCAAGAACAAACTTGATGTTGATAAGTGTGAAGTAGATGTGAGTGTATTGTGAAAAGGTAAGGGAGAGTGTGTGTTGTGCCGGAGTTGTGTACAGATCACCAAATGACTTCCATGAGTAACATTAACCAAATGACATTTTTACTCATGTATTAATGGTAATAATCATAAGGCAAGGGGACTCACTTTAGCACACAACCACTATAATTAGTTTTTAGCAAGGGGAGGAATGGTAAATGTAATTCACCATTTTTGGATTCTCAACTCTAGCCACTTTCTTCAGTGGAAAATATTTTGATGAGTGTAGTGTCATGGTTTAGTCTAAAACATTCAAACATCTAAAGCCTTTCAAAAAACAAAACATGTAACTAGATTTAAAAATATATAACCAAGAGAATGTATATATAGTGAATAATCCATGGTTTACATCATACATAATAAAAATTGGATTTCATGACCCATAAAACTAACATCCCATATGGAGGGGAGTGATCCCCTCATCTAACCCTACTAGCCTTTAGGGCCATGGGTGATGTTGACCTGGTGACCTTGTTATGTGATGTTCCCTCTTGATACATATATTTGGTCACTATCTCAAAGTCTACCAAGCTATACCATTGCCTCCACATGTGTTTTTTGTAGCACCACATATTATATTATAATATCTTAGAATTTTGCACCATTCATCATTAGGGGTGTCATAGATCATGTCTTAGCTTCTCTTTCATACTTCTAGGGTCATAGGTGGGAAACCTATTCCTTTATATCCTCTACCCTCATATCCCCTGCTATATATGTGTATCTCACTTTGTTCATTAGATCAGACAAGGATGCATATTTGCATCCTCAAAATCCACTCTCTATAACAAACTAGGTACACCATTAGGGATATCATGTGTGAAAAACATATTGAAGCCTCAATAATAGAAACCTAATAGGAAAACATTATTTATACCAAAAAAATGTAATTGTTAATATTTGATTAACTAAACTACTATTATAAATATGATGTGAAAAATATACACATATACCTAAATCATTCATGTGTTCATCAACCCCTCAAACCACTAGTACCATAGTTCCACCTCCATCATCACATGTTCCCTCCATGGGGGATGAGTTTTTTGGAAGTATATCGACTAAGAGGGGGTGAATTAGTTATCTTAAAACAATATTTCACTTTTATTTAACATCCATAAAGCATTCATATACATACATACATTAACCAACACATATACAAGCATCTATGAAAGCAAACAATCATAAGAACACAAGATATATATGGGAAACCTTCTTAAGGAATTAAACCCACTAATGCATATCTTGTATAATCAATGAATCAAACTTTTAGTGAGGCACCAACCCCTCATTAGTTAAGCACCAACTCAACTATTCCTTTAGCAAGCACCAACTTGTAAGGAGGGTCCAACCCCCTAGGTAACTCAACACCAACTCAACTACCTTAAACCTCTGATCACCTTTAAACACTTGTTACTCACCCAACTAAAAATGACCTTATTATTTTTCTCTTCTCACTCTTCTATCTCTCTCAAAAAGCCTATTAGGCCTTCTATCTCAACTAGCCCTTCCCTTGGTATAATTAGGTCAAATGACCTTGCTCATCACCTATAGAACATAGTTAGATCTTCATGACATATTCAATATACCTCTCTAATTATCTTCAATCCATTTACATATTTTTCAAAAATATATATCACTCATTCATATGCTCAATATTATAACTAGTCAAATTAGGCATATTAGACCTTTTCTTTATACTTGGATCTTGCTCTTACCCATCTTGGTTAGCTAAGAACCTCACCATACTTGGATCACCTTTGAAAGAGATCAACAAACATGTTTCATAAGTGGAAAAACCATTACATAGGTCATGTTTTCACCAAATATTACACCCTATATGAGGTTGTTCAAGCCTACTCTAAGATTTGGGCAACATTAGAATACATCTAGGTATGTGGGTTACCTATAGTAGAAGTAGACCTCTAGGTTTAAGGGCTAGCTCCCTAGATTAATCTTTAAGTGCTTATCACCTATAATAATTGATTGCTTGTCTAAAAAGGGGAAGAATTATGCATGAAAGAAAGCTAATATAAGGGGTAATATACCATGAATATATCCACAAGATTATCATACTTCTTGCACTAAGAAACACGACCTCTAACACTAGCTTCAAAGTCCCAATATGTTCTAACATTAGTATTTTAATATAGAGGTGATATGCATAAGACTTCTCAAGGTAAGTAGACAAAAGGTTAGATTGTATACTATAAGGACACTTGCACACATGAAGTGAGCCAAACACACTAGCTACACTCCATATGACCTGTTAGAATGATAAATTCTTGCCATGAAACATGAAAGGGTAAAGAGAAGCAAGGATATATGTTTATCACTAGACCTCACCATATATCACTTTGCATACTTAGAAAACATTTTTGTGAACTCAAAACTAGTTTAAATGTATTATTCAAAGGAAAATTACAACATCAAACCAATAGGGCTTCACCATACATGGTTTGGAATTAGTTTACAAGAGCCAAAATGGCTAGTACTTATAGAATGTGAGAGAGGAGAGAGAATAATGAAGCTTAAGAGTCATAAGAACAAGTGTCAAGCTGAGAGAAAGAGTTACATCTAAAGGATAATGGAATATAAAATATAACATGTAATGTATTTATAGACAAATGTCCCTCTGAGCATGAAAACTCTCCAAGTTTGGTGTAAGACCTCTCAACTAGCTTTTTTGAAACTGCCTTCATTGGTTTCTCTTGAGCACTCTAAAGCAGACTACAAACAATTTATGCATGTGATGGCCCTTTGAATATGGTGTAATAGACACAAAAACATTTATTTAGTAAATATAATAATTATTTTTATACAATGATAATCTTAAAAGCTTATGGAAAGAGTCAGTTACAAAACCAACCAACAGGTGAACTAACCCGTAATAAATAAAAAATAAAAAAACATAAAAAACTAATTGCTTTAGATCAAAAATGATCCCAAAAAACTCCCCCTTGATCCAAAGGGGTATATAAATAATGAAGCAATGAACTATGAGTCATCTAAGTAGAATATATTACAACTACAATTGATACATTGTGCATCCTGGATTGATCAACACCCTGATCATCCCCGCACTAAAGTAGAATAAGATCATGCTCTATCCAAATATATCAATCCTCACATAGAATATGTCCAATAAGTGATTTCCATAGTAATATGTATGGCACATCTCAAATTGATGCCCAATAACTGCCAACATCTCCTAAAGGCCTTTGCTCAGCACTAATAATGTTATCAACTCAATTTTGACTTATACCACAACCACTGATGATTGATCAAAAAACTAATGTGCAATATCTTCTCCCCTATTATGTGAGAGGTGAGAATACATGTAGCAATTAAACCAAGTACAAAACATGGAAATTATCCACATCAAAGATCATATCAACACTAGATCTATGAAAGCAAAGTACACAAGCCAAAAAATGCTACTACATCAAATCCCAATCTTGATCCGAGCAACTCATACAAAATGGGTGTGTTATCATCTCAAAATATATAATCATCAATTGTAGATAAATAAACTTCATAGTCATCCAATTTATTAGAAGAATATGCAAAAGAATAGCTAGAAGAGGAATTAGAAGAGTGACTAGAGTGACTGGAGTGACTAGTAATGTTTGCTTATACCTCCTATCGATGTTGAGAAGACCTCCTTTTAGAGGGGAACTCTATAGAGAGGTGTCCTATGCCACCACAATTGTAGCATATTTTCTCATCTCCACTATAACTAGAGGAAGAATAGCCACATGATGAAGAATGCTTGTGCTTATGCTTGTGTCCATGTAAATGTCTATTGTGATGCTCATGCTTCTAAAAACCAGAGTGATGTCAGAATGATGTCAATGCTTCAGAGAACTATAATGATCTCTATGTCCATAATGATGCTTATGTTTGGAAGTGTTTCATAGAGAGTATTTATGTCTTTAAAAGTGCTTCAAAGAATGATTTTTGTTATGCTCATATAATGGATTACCTATTTTGGTATAGTGGGTCTCCTCGGTAGGTTTTTCTTTCTTCTTTATAAATTACAACTCATGTTGAGTGAGCAACACACAAATAGAATCAAAAGTAGATTTTTTAAGCTTATTACTAAGCTGTAACATTTCTATAAAGTTCCTATAGCTAGGGCTAAGGCCATTCAAAACAATAGAAATGAGCATTTCATCATCAATTTTCCCACCAATAGTACCATATTCTTATTTCAAATTCTTAATTCTTGATACATATTCTGAAACATCTTCATCATTTGTTAATGAGCAACTACAAAAGAAGGTCAATTTTCTTGTAGGTAGGTTGTTTATCATATAAGTCTTTTAAAGTTTTCTAAGCTTCAGACTTGATGGCTTCTATGTGAATTATGACTTGTGTACTACAAGTTGATTTCAATAAAGTAAGGGCATGCTTATCACGTCTATGAAATTTTGAAAGCTTTGTGGTATCAATGGGAAATGTTGGTTTCTTTTCAACTATTTCTCACAATTCATTTAAAATTAATCTATTTTCCATGTTCATTGACCATTCCTTATAATTTTTTGGAGTTAGGCATCCATTTTCAAAAATTAAGCTCACTTTTAGCCATGGTGTTTAAAACAATTCTAAAAAATAGGGAATGATGTTGAGGTCTTGCCTTTACCTTCCAAATAACTTCTAAATAGAAGAGAATCTTGGAAATTTGTAAAATATTACACATCATGTCTCTTATTACACCCTTATGTCTCCAAAAATTAAGAAAATTCTCCCTTCACAATTTATCATTTCATTATTCTTCAAATAAAATTAAATAAGGTTAAAAAAAAGAAAATTTAACCAAAATACATGTCCAAAGGGTTTTAAACCCTTTACCTTCCATTTGATCAAATACTAATCATAATTTTGTTTACCAACTCCCCTATAATCAGTTTTGGAATATGGAAAGAGAATATTGTAGATGAACTTTATTTTTTATGATGTTCACAAAAAAAATCAAGTGAAATTAAATTTACCCTAGAAAGCATAGTACAAATAAATTGCAGTGTAGGATTTGAGGAAGGAATCCACATAAGTATATATAAAAAATAATATAAGCCTTTGTCAGAATAGTTACACCATTGTAATTTCATATTACTCCACCGTACAGATCTTCATTTGGGTGTTGATCTTCCATATTAGATTTGATTTAAATAATTTTTTATCTTAAGGATGCCTTTAAAAATTATTGAATTGGAATTTTCATTGTAAATAAACATGAATAAACTCTCTCTAAATTTGGCATATGCTAGGTACAGTGCTCCAAAGTAAAAAATATATTTTACTTTTAATAATGATTTCTTCAATCTTCTGTGAGAAACTAGGTTGCACCTTTATGTCTATCAACATATCAGATTGATGCACTTTTAATTCCTTAGATCTTTCAAAAAAATTTGTGCATTCAGCCACCACCATACAAGTCAATTCTACAAGTCTCTTTTAACTACAATGCATAGCCATAACTTCTAGTCATTGGTTTTATTTTGCCCTCTAAAATCCACAGTTGTGTCTCTATATTTTCATCTATAACTTCTTCCTTTAATACATGGCTTTGATACCACTAATGGTCCTTTGAACATGGAGGAATAAACACATATAATTTTATTCAAGAAATATGATAATTATTTTTGTACAATGGTAAGCTTGAAAGCTTACAAAAAGAGTTGGTTACAAAACCAACCAATGGGTGAACCAACTCATAATAAACAAAAAGAAAAACATAAAAAACTAATTACTTTGGATCTAAAATGATCCCAAAATCATGTGCATTATGATGGGTGGGTTAAGGACAATCTCCAACATGCATTGGATGTGTCCCTAATCACTAATATTCTTCTGGACAAGCGTTCTCACTGCCTACAGTCAATGTCATCCTTCTTTCACTCACTCCTCACACTTGTCACCAAGATGCCCATTAGTTATTCAACCCAATACATATAGGGGTGTTATGACACCTTTTAAGAGTCTTCTATCATCCAAATTCATCGAGTAGACCTTAAAAGGCCTACCAATACCAATTATATTTATCATCTTCTCACTTGATGATCACCTTCCATTCACTATGCTAGTTTGGAATACCTAAACTGAGAGGGTTAGCATAGGTACTTGTGTGATTGGCATAAGAAATAAATGGATATGAGGAGTTAGGTTAGGTCCCACTTCATCTCCCAAAGTGATCCTCATCTTTTAAACTCTTTTGTACTTGAAAAACACCAAAATCTATCAAGAAAACTAGTTTTATACCATGTTTGTATAAATAAGGTACAAGTCAACTTGATGGGAGGGACCCTAGGGGAATCTTACGTAGTTCTAAATCACTTTCCAAGTCATATTATCTCATCTAGATGCATTTCCTTCTTTGTTTTTCCAATCGGGTCATTATCAAGGGTTTTGGAGGGTTTTGACATTTAAGGATTGTTCATAAAATTTTAGTGTTCAATACTTAGAAAAAATCCACTATAACCTTATTTAAGACTCTCTCCAACATATCCTAACTATTAAATATCCCATTCTAAGTATTTTTATAGATATGAGCTTCTAAACCTAGCCTCTCAAGTTTTTCTTTACATTCGGTACACCCTATCAAGTTTATAAGCCAAGAAAGGACTTCTATGTGACCTTCTCTATAAACTAAACGTTTGAAATCACCTTATAACACCCCATGAAGGTCCTAAATTTATTTTCAAGGATCTTTTAGCCCTAGAAGTGGTATTAGACCCCTTTTAGGCATTAGACCTGATAAGTCTGACTACATCTATGTGGGTTTATGCCACCATGTTTGGCCTCTATCACTTGTGAGTTATTTTCCATGTTAATTAATGTTAACCTAAACTCCTTACATCTCCTTGTAGTTATCCAACATCTCCCAACACACTTCTTTCCTTTAGTCACTCAACTTGCAATTTTGTATTTTTTGGGAGTGCCCTTTATCTAAGATAGAATAGAGGGCATCTTCCCTATTATCTCAATCATTTTGGGAATATGAGGGGCTCAAATAGGTCCTATGTACCATATATATTGAATCTCAAGGTTAGGTCACACTTATATCACCTTTAATCATTCAAAAACTCTAAGATAGACTTCTATGTAATACTCACTATGTACAGGGTTAGTAAGTATGGTTGTAGATTAAACTTTAGAGGTTATTCATTATTTTATGGGTCACCTAAGATTTTAATCACCACTATGATAGTGGTCCCAGTCATATCCATCATCTTATCCTTTTCCAATTCTCTCAACAAGTATTCCCTTCACTCCCTTGGCTTAGTTGGCAAGTTATGTGACTGTGTTTCCACTCAAAAAAAGGGAATTCCTAGAGGGTGTCACTTAGAGTTAGACCTCATGACCTATTCATATGCTCCCCTTGAATTCATAAATTTCAATTTAAACTCAAATTATAACTCACTTCATTATTAAAGGTTTGTGACAAGACCAGACTACCATATGCTAATGTATGTCATGCTATAGTCAGATTGAAGGTGGCTTTTTTAGGGTCAAAAGGACACTTGTAGAGGGTTTTTAGACTCTTGAAACCTATGCTTCAATCCCATGCAATTTTTCTTAAGTAAAATTTCCATATCTCATCATGTGGGGTCACTTACTTATAGGGTTTTCTTCTATTTCCAATTCCAATAGAGTATGTTGCAAACCTTGATTATAAGCACCTTATTTGAGAGACCTGGGGTCCTCTTATAGGTGAACATTTACACTAAGCATTAAATATAAAATATATTGATTGTACTTGGAGGGACAAGACCATCGTTGACACACATAAGTTCATTTGTCTTGAAAACATACCATCACCTATCATTTTTGTCTCATATGGCCACTCGCACTTTTAAGTGTTGTAGATAACACTGAGAAAGTGTAGTAAAAGATTACATGAGTTGGGATCCCTATAACATTATACTCCTTTCGCAAGATAACCACTTTCCATATCAACTCACTACCCATATGATTGTATTAGCTCATGGAAGCATTCAAATCCATCTAGAATTCATTTTACCCTATTATATGATAGCACCAAATGTGGACAAGGCCCTATTTTGGAGGAATTAAGGTAACAAGTCCCTAAACTTCATTTCCTCTAATTATGAACCTAATTCAAGTTTTATTGTCACTCTATAGCTCCACTATTTTAGTTATGGAATTCTCTAACTTCTCAATCCTATATGAAGGTCTCAAACATGTTTAAACACTAACATTCCAACTACTTAGTCCTCTATGAAGGTCCCTGTAGATGCATATGTAGCTCATAGGGCAGTGAGGATAAGATATGGATAATATGCATAGTGTATGTCCCTATAACCCATCTTAAACCTCATATCAATATTAAAATTGATCTTTCTAACCTTTAAGGACCTCAAACCAATTATAATGTCCTCATTCCAACATGATTAACCTCTTGTAGGTACACATTAGGTTACAGGACTGTGCATTTAGAAGAACTAGTTGTCATAGTCAATCATATGTCATTTGAATATCTTAGTTTGGTTTCTCATGTTTTAATAGTGTATTTAACATCTTGAAACTCCTCATCACATTTCCATGAATTTTCTTAGAACTTTCATATGCCTCACTGTAGGTGAATACATGCAGAGAATTAACTATGTTGGCCCTTCTTGACTGCAACTCCATTGATGTTAGCCTTTGAGACTAAGATCAAGAGAGGTGGAAATTATGATATAAAATTCATGAACAAGACATATAACCTCTTCTTGAAACCACTATAGGAAAGGAAAACCTCTACAGTTGATGAACATGCTTACACATAGCAATGGAGCTCTTATCTAATAAATTGAGATGTTTTGCTCATCAAATCACCTCCACACATGTAATAAAAGATGGAAACCATTGGATAAGTATTTACACATATCATATAATCACTTTCATTAATTTTATTGTATGAACCATCTCAAACAAGGAGAAAACTTGTAGGGTATGGGGATAAACATGTAGAAAAGAGTAGTCAACTTCTAAACAATGGTTCATAAAACACATCTAGTCAATCCTTAAAATACTACCATTAAATTTAATTGGACTAATTTTATTATCATCCCTCATATTCATTTAACCCAATTCCTCTCCTACTGATCGTATCATGAGAAAACCTATTGACCATTTTTGCATGCCTAGTGAAGCAATAGAGAAGTGAAATCATTTTAATAAAATTTTAAGACTTTCAAAGTATATAAAACATATAATTAAACTTTGGGAAGTTGAAGAGTCATTTTACAACCTTCCACATGTGCCGAAACACTTGTATAGGCCATACAACTACCAAAACTTCCTCTTTTCTAACTATTTTCTTGATTTGACTTAATACCTACAAGTTTTTTAGTTAGTACTAACATAAATGACAATAATATGACATGAGGTATGTTGAGGAATAATTTGTAACACTTGTCTACCAAGGGAAACTATACAACCTTCATTAGTGGCTCAAATAGTGACTTTAAATGACATGAAATGACTTAGGACTAGATTTGACTATGACCAAGGTTAATAGCACATCAAATTACATCAACTAAGACCATGAAAGACCCCATAAGATCTTATAAGACCCCTATATTAAGTTTTTTACTATAGGGGTTGACCTATTTTGAATTGTGGTAAAAATAGTCAGCATTCTTGGTTATTTCCTAGGGGTGATATGCTTGTTATGCCAAGACCAATAGCCTACACTCATCCATTAGGCTATGGAATCACTTATGAAAATTTTTGACACTTAATTACCTTTGAAACCACACAAAACAAAAAGTAAAGACACACAAAATAAGACATACCAAAAGAAACACACATGTTCTCAAGAACACTTATGGAACACACACAATTGAAATAAAGACACACACCTAACCTAGTATTTACAAGACCTCACCCTTGAGGTGAAAAAACAACTAACCATGCTTTAAATAGGGTCAAATATTGTTCCTCTTTAATCCTTACTACTCCATGAAAATAAATTGTCATGTGAGGTGTGCTTATCATCAAACTCTTGACTATGTAGATGGTGAAATGGCTTACCATACATATGTCTTCTCATGCCTACAAGTGGACTACTTTGGGCTTTCATGAATGCTCTCTTTTACCCTCTAAGAACCTTTATTGGTTCTTCAATTTAACTGATCTTTGTCATATATGACATGCACTCCTCAAATTGAGTATTAGGAAGTATGATAGCTACCTTAAGTTTGCTTTCTTTTAGGATAGAATGTACTTGATGTGTATGACCATCAATTTCATCTTCACCATGTTTCAACACCTATGAATGTGATTCTACCTTATATTAAGGTATTAGTTATTTCTTAAGAATAAACACATCTACCTTAACTTCACTAGGCCCCTTTAGAGCTACAAGTTCTTTAACATTAATAAGACATACACTCTCATATTTGGTGAGCTCTTCTCTTTCTTGTTCAATCGGACACTCAAACATATACTTGTTAGGCTCATTAGCAAATAGATCATCAAATTCACACTTCTTCAAATTAGGAGTAGTCTTACCTAGCTACTCAAACTCCTAACTTATGGCATTGAACCTTTGCCATAAGTCATCTTCTTCCTCATAAATGTCATCCTCAAGGGTTATTTCATTAAGTGTAGGTATAATTACATGGTTCTTCTCATCATAGTGATCTATCATTCTCTTCAATATATCATCATCATACACATGGATCAAATAATTACCTTTAATAGCTTATGGAAAAGAATGCTCAATACTCACCTCAGATTGCTCAAATTCTCCTTCATGGATGATATAGGTGCCAAGGTTAGTTTACTCAAAATAAGTGTAAGATTAATGTTCATAAGCATCTACACCATACTCATCTAGAAAAAAAATATAAATTCCTTCAATTTTTGAAGAAACACCATCATTTACAATACACTCCTCCTTGTCATTGATCACATAATTGAGATTGGAACTTGCTTCTACATAGGGCTCAATGTGGAACCTTGCAAATGGTAGAGTTCTTATGGTCACCTTTGTTCCATAAATTATCCTAAAGGCTAACAAGGACCAATTAGCTAAGAGGTAGCCTCCTATCTTAGCTATGAAATCTCTTGAGAGATAGATTTCAAATTGGGTAGGCAAGTCAAAAACCATAATGTCTTGGAGGATAGGAAAACTAGGATAATCATTCAAGAAAACCTTCAACCCCTTGATCAATATTACTGACTTGGTAGGTTTTCCCATTAATTGAATCACTCTTTTAATATGTGGTCCATACTTTAGGCCCAATTTATTAGCTACAACCTTAGGCATCACTGATGTGCTAGCTCCACTATCAAGTATGTAGTTGTGGACTAGTTTGTCTCCCACAATGAGAGTGAGGTATAAGGGTGGACGATTTTCAAATTTGGTAGATGGTTTCACAATGTTATTAAGGGAATTATGAAGAGCTACATGACCATGACCATATATTTAATATGAAGGACTAACATGGATAGTGGACAACTATTTTTTCAAGATTTCTTTTTGGTCAAGCATATGAAGGACATCCCAAAGGGAAATGGATGCCTTAGCACTCTTCAATGAATCTACAATGTTCTTATCATAAGTGCTTACATTTTCTTGACTCCTTGGAGGTAAGAGAGTATTTGTATCTTGAATAATTGAAACACATTGAATAGACCTTCCCACATTCTAATTTGGAGGAGGTGTAAGAGAATTAGGACTGCCATGCTTATAGTCATGTTTGGTTTCCTTGTAAGAGGATTATTTGCACTTTTAGGCACACCATTAACATCTCCAAAATCCTTCCTCTTAGCTCTAGTTTTGTTGACAATAGAATTTCCTTGACTAATCACATAAGAATCTTCAACTAGGAAGTTAGTGAAGCTTTATCCTTGAGGTTTCCAACCTTCAATTGCTTGTATTAGGATTTCATCTTTTGTTGATAGTAGAGGAGTGACTCTTCCTTGAAAAACTAGGGCTTGTTCTACACCCTTCATTTGCATACATGAATTGACCTTGTTTCCACTCTTCTCCTTAGATCAAATTTTAATGCACTAGTAGCATTGCTCTTATGTTAGATGTTGAAGTAGGATTACATGTATTGGCAGGCCTATTCAAATTAGATTGCCCTTGACCTCTCCCTTGCCCATATTGTTGACCATATTTCTGATGATAGGGATAGGAATTTTTATTCACACTCTTTTTCATTATTTCTTGTCTAAGTTGTACTTATAACCATTTAATTTTTGCATCTTTATCTATGGCATCATCTACCTTCTTAGGAGAAATTGTAGGCTTAGTTTTTACATTGGTAACTTGGGCAACACTTGGAGAAGTAGTAGGAGTATTTGGTAATAGAGGCATAGATACTTTTGGAGACAACTTTCCTACTTGAATGATGCCATTCTTAGCTCTGATGGAAAGTTAATATGATTTAGGTAGAGTGAAACCACCCATGGATTGTAACATGATGGCTATATCAGTGCCAATGGCCCTCTAGTATGTGGGAAACATAAAGCTAGCAAGTGGTCTCATGGGAGGGGGAAACCTATGCCAATTCTTATGGAATATCTTACTTAAATCATGCATTATATCCTTGAGGGATCTTTGGATCACATTGAGTTGGTGAATGGGTGAATTTTGGTCATTCTTGTCCTCAAACCTTGATATTATCATCACTCCAAAGTCATCCCAAGTTGTGATGCAACCACTAGGCAAATTCTTACACCAGTTAAGAGTTTTCCCTCTAAGGTACATGGGAAGGAGTCAAATGTCAATGTTGACCAAGTGACATTGTGAAAACTATATAAGTTTGATGTATTCCTAATGTTCTCACTAGGAGTGACACGGCCTTCACCATTGAATGTATGAACCTTCTTTGTAGCATTAGGGGGAATGTCATCATAGGCATCACTATGGATTAGATTTTTACTGTAAAAGGATAGAATGGCATGTTTCCTAGCCATGTTTTTTTCAATTTATTTCTCACTCTCTTGGATAGAAAAGTCCTCTTCCTCTTCAAAGGGTAGAATAGGTTGAGGGTTTTGAACTTTAAGAGGAAGTTCAGGTTGAAGAGGTGGATTGAGAGGATTGAAAACTCTACTAGAAGATGACCTAGTAAGGACCATGAAGTATGATCACAAATATATGAAAAAATAAAGGTATACAAATATATTTTACCTTTAAATGAGTTTCCAAATGATAAGTATCACACCATATGTAGTTGATGTTGTCAAGACCAGCATTCACCTTGACAAGTTATCTTTAGGATAATGGTCCCACTGGGCATTCTAAAACTATTGTCACTAAATCTCTCACCCTATATTAGGTTTTCAAAGACTACTATAATATTTTGGAAACATTGTAATACTTTTAAGTATGTGTGTTACCTATAGTAGAAGTAGACCTCTAGGTTTAAGGGCTAGCTCCTTGGATTAATCTTTAAGTGTTTATCACCTATACTAATTGATTACTTGTGTGAAAAGGGGAAGAAGTATGCATGAAAGAAAGATAAACTAAGGGGTGATAAAATGAAATAAATATACTCTAATTGGTGATACACCATTAATATATCCACAAAATTATCATACTTCTTTCATTAAGAAATAAGACCTACAACACTAGCTTCAAAGTCCTAATATGTTCTAACATTAGTACTTTAATATAGAGGTTATATTAATAAGAATTCTCAAGGTAAGTAGACCAAAAGTAAAATTATAGACTATAAGGACACTTTCACACTTTAATGGAGCCTAACACACTAGCTACACTCCATATGACCTATTAGAATGAGAAATCCTTGTCATGAAACATGAAAGGATAAAGAGAAGCAAGGATAGAAGTTTATCACTAGAACTCACCATACATCACTTTACACACTTGCAAAATATGTTTGTGAACTCAAAAAAAATTTAATTTATTATTAAAAGTCAAAATATAACATCAAACCAATAAGGCTTCACCATACATGGTGTGGAATTAGTTTACAAGAGCCAAAATGGCTAGTACTTATAGAATGTGAGAGAAGAGAGAAAGAATGAAGCTCAAAAGTCATAAGAAAAAGTGTCAAGATGAGAGAGAGATTTAAATATATATGATAATTTAATATTAAATATACAATTCAAGTTATCTTTGGATATACATCCATCCAAGCATGAAAACTCTCCAAATTTGGCATAGGACCTCTCAACTGGCTTCTTTGAAACTGCCTTCATCATTAGTTTCTCTTGAGCACTCCAAGGTAGACTAAGAATAATTTATACATGTCAAATATTATGGGGGGTTAATAAAAATCTCAAACATTCATTGGATGTGTCCCTAATCATTGATATTCTTTGGGACAAGCGTTCTCACTACCTATAGTCATTGTCATCCTTCTTTCACTCACATCTCACACTTGTCACCAATATGCCCATTAGTTGTTAAATAAAATCCATAAATGGGGTGTTATGACACATTTAAAGATTATTATATCATCCAAATACATCAGGTATACCTTAAAATTCCTCCTAATTAGAGTTATCATCTTCTCACTTAATGATCACCTTCCATTCACTATGCCAGTTTGGACTGCCTAAAGTGAAGGGGCTAGCAGAGGTACTTGTGTGATTGAATAAATAAATAAATGGATATGAGGAGTTAGGTTAGGTCCCATTTTATCTCAAAAAGTGATCCTCATCCTTTAAAACTCCTTTTTACTTGTAAAACACCAAAATCTATCAAGAAAACTAGTTCTATACCCTATCCATATAAAGAGGGTACAAGTCAAATTGATAGGAGGGAGCCTGGGGGATTCCTCTACAAGTCAAAATCACTTTCCAATTCATATTATCTCATATTTATGCATTCCCTTCTTTTATTTTCCCATCGAGTCATTAGCAAGGGGTTTTGAGGGTTTTTAGTGGTTTTGACCTTTAAGGATTGTTTATAAAAGTTTGATGTTCAATCCTTAGAAAATTTCCACTAAAACCTTTTTTATGATTCTCTCTAATATATCCTTACTCTTCAAGTTTCCATGATAAGTATCTGTATAGATATGAGCTTCTAAACCTAGCCTCTTGAGCTCTTCTTTGCATTTTATACACCATGTCAAGTTTCGAAGCCAAGAAAGGACTTCTTTATGACCTTATCTACAAATTAAAGGTTTAAAATCACCTTATAACTCCATATTAATGTCCTATAATTCTTATTAAGGAAAATATATCCCTAGAAGTGGTATTAGACCCCTTTTAGGTATTAGGCCTAGTTTAGGCCTAATAGGTCTAACTACACTTATGTGGGTTTAGGCCACCATGTTTGGCCTCTAGAACTTATGAGTTTTTTAACATGTTTTTTCATATTAAACTCAAATCCTTACATCTCCTTTTAATTATCCAACATCACCCAACACACTTCTTTCTCTTTAGTCATTCAACCTACAATTTTGCATTTTCTAAGAGTGCCTTATGTCTAAGATAGAATAGAGGGAATATCCCCTATTGTCTCAGTCATTTTTGGAATATGAGGGGATTAAATAGGTAATAGGTACCCTATATATTAAATCTCAAGGTTATGTCACACGTATATCACCTTTAATCATTCCAAAACTCCAAGATAAACTTCTATGTAATATTCATTGTGTGTAGGGTTAGTAAGTATGGTTATATATTGAAATTTGGAGTTATTCATTGTCTTATGGGTCACCTAATACATTCATCACCACTATGATAGTGGTCCCATTCATATACATCATCCTATCCTTTTCCAATTCTCTCAACACGTATTCTCTTCACCACACTTGGCTTAGTTGGTAAGTTATGTGACTATGTTTCCACTCAGAAAAGGGGATGCATGTAGGGTGTCACTTAGATTCATACATCATTACATATTCATATGCTCCCCTTGAATTCCTCAATGTTGCTTTTAACTCACCTTATAACTCACTCCATGCTTAAATACTTGTGACAAGACTAGACTACCATATGATAGTGTATTGTCATGCTCCAATCAGACTGTAGGTGGTTTTTTTAAGATCAAGAGGACATTTTTAGAGGGTTTTTAGACTCTTAAAACTTGTGATTAAATCCCCTCTAATTTTTATTAGGAAAAAGTGTCATCTCTCATCATGTTGGGTCACTTACTTGTAGGGTTTACTTCTATTTCCAATGCCAACAGAGTATGTTGCAGACCTTGACTATAGGCACCTTATTTGAGAGACTTGGGATCCTTCTATAGGTGAACATATACACTAAGCATTGAATATAAACTTTATTAATTCTCCTTGGAGGGAAAACACAATATTTGACTCACACAAGTTCATTTGTCTTGAAAACATACCATCCCTATCAGTGTTATCTCATATGATCACTTGCACTTCAAAGTATTGTAAATAACACAAAGAAAGTGTAGTGATTGATTGCATGAGTTGGGAGCCCTCTAGCATTATACTCCTTTGGCTAAAAAATCACTTGTCATGTCAACTCACTACCCCTATTATTGTATTACCTCATGGAATCATTCAAATCCATCTAGACTTCATGTTACCATATTATATGATAGCACCAAATGTGGACAAGGCCCTATTTCAAAGGAATTAAGGTAACAAGTCCCTAAACTTCTTCCTCCAATTATGAACCTAATTAAATTATACTTGTCACTCTATAACTCCACTATTATATTTATGGCATTCTCCAACTTCTCAATCCTCTATAAAGGTCTCAAACATGTCTAAACACTAGCATTCCACCTACTCGGTCCTTTATGAAGGTTCCTATAGATGTATATGTAGGTCATAGGGCAATGAGGATAAGATATGGACAATATGCATAGTATATGGCCCTATAACCCATATTATACATCCTATCAATCTAAAAATTTATATTTTTAACCTTGAAGGACCTCTTACCAGTTCTAATGTCCTCATTCCAACTTTATTATCCTCTTATAGGTTCACATTAGGCTATAGGACTATGCATATAGAAGAACTAGTTGTCATAAGTCAATCATATGTCATTTGAATAGTTTATCTTTATTTCTCATGTTTTAATATTTTTTTCAAACTTTTTAAAATCCTCATCACATTTCCATAAATGTTCTCAAAACTTTCATACACCTCATTGTAAGTGAATACATGCAGAGAATTGACTGTGTTGGCCCTTCTTGAATGAAACTCCATTGATGTTAGCCTTTGAGACAAATTTTGGAAGGAGAGGTGACCATTATGATAAAAAAATCATGAACCTGGCATATAACCTTTTTTTGAAACCACTACAAGAAAGGAAAAGCCTTGTAGTTGATGAACATCTTGCACATAGCAATGGAGCTCCTATCTAGCAAACTAAGATGTTTTGCTCATAAAATCACCTCCACACATGAAATAAAAGATGTAAACTATGAGATAATGATGTCCAAATCTGATATAATCAATTTCATTGATTATTTTGTATGAACCAACTCAAATAAGAAGAAAACATGTAGGGTATGGGGATAAGCATGTAGAAAGGAGCAGTCAACTTATAAACAATGGTTAATAAATAAAAACAAATCAATACCTAAAATACTATTATTAAATTAAATTTTAATAATTTTATTATCATCCCTTAGAGGAATTTGACCCAATTCCTCTCTTATTGGTCATACCATGATAAAACCTATTAACTATTTTTGCATGCCTAGTGAAGTGATGGAGAAGTGAAATGGTTTTAGGCCAATTTTAAGACTTAAAAAGTATATTAAATGTATAATTTAACTCATTTAATCTTAATATTCATTTTAAAACCTTCTAAATGTGCAAAAATACTTACATACATCATACAACTACCAAAACTTCCTCTTTTCTAACTATTTCCTTAATCTAACTTAATACCTACAAGTTTTTTAGTTAGTACTGACATGAATGACAATAATATTACAGATGGATGTTGAATAATAATTTATAATGATTTTATACTAAGGTAAACTTTACAAAATTCATTAATTATTCAAATAGTGACTTTAAATGACTTGAAATGACTTAGGACTAAATTTGACTATAACCAAGGTTAATAACACATCAAATGACATCAACAAAGACTAGACACACCCTACAAGATATTTTAAGACTTATATATCAAGTTTTTTACTATATTGGGTTGACATATTTTGAATTTTGGTAAAAATAGTCAATAGGTCAGTCATTACCTTTAAGGGCCAAAACCACCATTAGGCCTAATAAAGACCTAATGTAATTAGGCCTTCTCTAAGCACATGTTTCACTTAGGCATCATTGAAACAAATTTATCCTCAAAAAATGGATTAAACACTTCATAGAAACTTTTATTATACCTCTATTAATCTCACCTTATGTCCCCAACACCATTTAGCTCATTTGACTCTTTGAACCACACAATTAGGTCTACTTGTCATTAAGCCTTCTTACTACCAGAAAGTTTTCTTATAAATCTAAATCATACACTAAAAATTACCACATAAACATACTAAAAATAAAATTTATATAATCTTCATGTCCTAAGGTTCAACATCAAGTTCATTATAATTCATCAAACAGTATTAAAGACCTCTAACTGATCAACTTCATATGCTCACTCAGAACTGCACACAGGCCTTAAGAACCCAGTCAAAAGCCTTTAAATTTTCACACCTCATAAAAGTTTCTCATACATAAAAATGTGTTAAAATTAAATTGAGACCTAAATAAAATCTTTATGTGCATTATATTCATCAACTCTAATAAAAAATACTCAAGAACAACATTCTCACTCATACATAGGAAATTTCCTATAGCAACAAAAACACGGTCAAGAAGATCAAATCTTAGAAAACCTATGGGAGCACTTTTATGATATTAAAATGGGTTTACATGAACCTAAATCATCCTTGCATTATCTTTAAAAATATATATTACAAGGTTTAATATCAATATTGGTCTTACATACCAATCTCAGATCTTCACTCTACACAGACATCTCTTTATTAGACAAATCACTTTGAGAACAACTTTTAGCATGTTTTTGTGCATCACCAAAACTTATAAAAAAAATTTATATGAGTTATACGTCCTTAAAAATGACCCCATGCATTTGGATCCATCCTTAATCCTCTATAACCAATCACTAATCTCTTTCTCACTACTGCCTAGTTTTCTCAGTGTCTTGCTCATTAGGCCATTTTAGCGATAGGCTAACTTCCATGACATTATTATCAAATTTTAGGTCTAAAATTTTCTCAAAAACTTACATGGTCAAAAAAAACAAGTCTCAGATTATTCTCCATCCATTTTCATGTTTTGACTTGGTCAACCTTGTCTATCACATCAAAATTCCAAGAAAGTTGGAGTTTCTTATAGCTTCTACTCACTCTTATGGAAAATAAAAAACACCTAGAGAAACTTGGATGATCCCTTTACATGTTATAAACATCAAATTAGGTCAAAAAAACCATTCTAATCCATAATTTACAAGATCTTTCCGATCGGGTTAGTATGAGGGTTTTGAATAATTTTCTTCTTAGCAATCATTCATAAAGGATTGCCTCTTAACTCCAAAATTAATGCTAAGAAATTCAAGATAGGAACCTTCCCCAAATTTCATGAACTACTTAGGATCTCATGCAAAGGTTTCACGTGCCAACAATCATAATAAATTCCTTCTCAAGTCTACAACACCCCACTTTGTGCCCACAAAAAACCTTAACACCAATTTTCATTCTTTCTTATTTAGGCTATAACCTCAAACTAGGTCAAAACACTTAACACATCCTCTCACACCTATGTAAATTCTCTCAATATATATGGCATATTGTAAAATGATCTTGACCTCTCATTAGGCCACTTTGCATACTAAGCCTTAAACTGCAAGTCATACTTAGACCATGATCATACCTTGAAACCTCTTGTATTGTTCTCAAAACCTCATTCTCATCTCAAATGACCTAATACCTTTCTCACACGCTACAACCCATCAACTCTTAAGTCTCATACTTCTCAACTCATTATGATACTAGGCATATGCCTTCTTACTAGATCTCTCAAGTAAGGACTAAGCCTCAAAACTTGACCTTAGATGTTCCATCCTGATTCCTTGCTAAGCAAACCATTTGACTATTCATAAATAATTATAGTGGACACATATGATATTGGTTATATTTCTAACTAGGTTGGACATTTATGCTATTATGAGATAGTATAATGTTACTTAGTTATAAGATGATACATGATTTCTTAATGTGAGTGTTAATGTATGAATTTACATTTTAAACATATTAATGTATTATTTTAGTTATATATTATTGATTTATAATTATCATGTGATATGATCTAATTACCTGTGTATTGTGAGGTGGATGTAGTATAATTCATCCCTCAAGCGTGCCAGAGGGAGAGCATCATCAGAGAGGGTGATGTAGATGGAGATGTTGAAGGTCTACAAAGACCTGGCAAAAGCCTTCACATACACACACTAGTTAGTACATGGTAGAAATGCATTAAAATAATTTATTATCATGTGCTTATTTCTTTCTTGGAATTTTGTTTTATTTAGATTGTCAATATAGTTAAATGTTAAAATGGATTCTATTGTGGTTGTGACACGTCTTGTCATTAATAATGTTAGGAACAATTTTGGCAAGGGTAAATTTAATTATGGGTTATCTGTACATTTCAAAAAATTCCATTTAAATTTTTATAACATATTTAGATGCTAATTTAATTTAATAAATAATGATAATTGAACATTCCATATTAATATTTATTAAAAAAATGAAAATTATTTTGAAAAAGGAAAAAATAAAAAGAAATAAAAGAAAAGGAAAACTAGAGAATAAAAATAGAAAATCTAAAAAAAGGGAATTAAAATATATATTAAAATTAGTAAAAAGAAAAAGAAAAGAAGAATGAAAAAAATTGAAATAAGATTTGTGCCCTTTTACTTAAGGAAGCAAGAAAAAGTTAGAAAAAGAATCTTATGCATCGGAAAAGAAGGTTAGACAGGAGAGCAAAGGGGCAGTAACTGAAGAATAGATATAGTGTATCAATGAATTCAAGAGGTATGAGATGTTTTCAATTATTCATCATTGCTCAAAGAATTTTTTGCATGCTTTTGGTTTTAAGAAACTTGGTTAAATAAGTACTAAAACCTTTAGCTAAAGATGTGATTCTAAATGAACAAGAATTTACTTTCAATCCTAGTTATTAATTTAATAAATAATTAGAATTATGAATAAAACATTAGCTAAAAACATCTAGGATTATCCTTGTGAATTTGAAATATAGTGTATACCTATAGATTTCTATATGGTGTTGACTTAGTCAAAATTATTGTTGTTAAGTTTTCCTAACATACCTTGCATAAGGCATCACTTATTTTGGAATCATTGTATTGTTGCTTTCTTTCGCTAATTGATATTACCAATTCACTATGGTTAGTGTATAAATAAAATAGATTATATAGTTATAATTTTTTGTTTATTTCCAATAACATAGGCACCAAGCTATATAGTGAAAACTCATGTAGTTTATAAAACTGGTAAAACTAACAAATTTTGATCTTGGCATCAACTTACTATATAAAAATTAGACTTCCATGGAGTGTCAACCCAGTATTATTATACCTAATGTCATTCTATTTATGTATTTTCTACTTGGATATTATCTTTTAGGTCATGGTAAATGACCAAGGCATTGATCAGGCTTAGCAAGGATGGTCAGTGAGAATTTTATTGAACTATTTTCTATTCAGATGAATAGTTGAAATCATATATCTTGCTTATTTAATTAGATGATTTTGGATCTCAAACCAAATCACTGCATATAGGCATTAACCCAAATTTAGAGATTAATTGTAAGTTTTTTCATGCTAAAAGAATCTCAAACCATGATTTAATGTCAATGTTAATATCTAGTCAATGGCCTTAGGCAAATAGTATCGCCCCACTATATTGCCTAGTCATGAGTAGATATACCTAAGTCATTGTTTTTAAAGTTTTTTTTATATATTTCTAGACATGGTAAAACCAAAACCAAAACCTATAGCATATTAGAATAAAAATACTAATGCAAAGGCATCAATATGAAAACTATGTGATAACCCAGATGGTGAATAGAAGTCTGAAAATTTTTGGGTGTTACCTTATGGAGGAAAGTTGCATGTAGAGAAACTAATTTTTTATTTAAATGATTTGTTGAAATCGATTAAAGTATAAACTATGTTTTATATTACTCACTAAAATGATTCACTGGAAATGATTCATTGAAACTATGTTTTATATTATTATATATTAAGCATAAATTGATTTAAGCATATTATAAATTGAATACTATATTTAGGCATACTACCATAGCCAAACATTGACATGAGTATGATGATGCCACATGCTCTATTTTGATTGGATATTTCTGGAAGTTGCTAAAATTGGAGGGTCTCAATCATCTATTTTGAACGTAGTCTCATCTTAGTGAAAATAAAAAATAAAAAATATACATCAAGACTTTTGAGGGTTTTTGGTTAAGATTTTTATGACATCACCATATGTATTAATCCATAGTATATTTACATCAAACCATAGTTATTTTGACCACCTATGGTTGGATTACAATTAATTTGAAATATAAATCCATATGACTTGAAAATAATATATGTTTTATATTAAACTTGCTTATTTGGGTGAGGTAGTGCCTTAGTAAATACAGTAGCTATGGTAATTTGATGAATCCTTGTGGTGCATTGAGATTACATGTTGTATGCAACCTCTCATATATAATTTAACATTATATCAAGTTATACATTCATGGATATTAACAAGAGGGCTTATTAGATAATGGATTTAATGTGGCTAATAGTATATAATAGTACCTTGAGGTGTGTACTTAGATTATAAACTACATTAAATAAATATAAATACTAGAGCTTTATGGGGGTTGTAAATAAGACTCTAAGAATATAAACAATGTGCATTCTATGTTTTGTACGAAATGATAAATTGCTTGTTTATACTTGATTGGTTGAATAAAGGCTTAGGTTTCCATAAAATTGTGACTACTTATTTGATTGGTTTTGGTTTTAGTAGTTATGCATGTAACCACTAAACTATGGTAATATGGGTTGCCATAGGGTGTAGTTAACTAGAAATAAATTGTATTATTTGAAATTTGTAGTAAATTGTGTGTTTACTCAAGTTGTATAACTATAGTCATTATATCTGATATGGGATAGAATATAATGCAAGATTCATTCATATGTTTCAAGGATTAAATATATGTTTTTATTACGCCTAAGTTTAGCATGCCATGTGATATATTTTCCAATGGGATGTAAGTTGTGTGAATCTTGTGGTTTAATTGTATTTAACCAATCTACATTGCTAATGTAGAGTAAGGAGTGAGATGGACTTCACTAGCTTACTAGCATTGCAATGTTAGATGATGGCAGTCCGATCAAGTAGTTTATATAAATTTGATTTATCTATAGATCACTTTTATATTACTATTTGTAAAGCTTTAGCCAAAGTATGTTTAGTGAAACATTATCATTTCATGAGTATGGTTTACATGTATGTGTGATATCTTGCAATAGATTGAGTTTTCTATGATACACTACATGTTTACTTAGTTAGAAATCATACAACACATAGGTACTTGTTTGTCTCTCTAGATTCATGTGCCATCACTATCTACTCATCAGTGAAGGGAGGTTCATTTCCTGATTGGTTTAGTATGGGGGATCATTGATATATGGTTGGTGTGAAAAACCACTTGGATGATGATCTCCCTCCCCACATCAATACTAATTATCGAGATGACACTTGAGATTGCCACAAATACTTAAAGTTTGGTAACTGTGTTATGAGGAAGCCATGTATCTTATTTGTACATTGTGTTATGTTGTACTTATTATTGAGAACTATCATGAATATTTATAATTATTCATTATTGAATAATGACAGTGGTGATTATATATTTGTATCAACCATGGTTGAGTAATTTTAATTACTTTATTCATTTATGTTTGACATACTCTCATGATGTTAGAGACCTATAATTTATATTGTTACTATTATCATGCATGTGTACTTTAAATGATCTCAGATAGATTCTTAGAGATGTAATCTATTTTGGCATATGTGTTTAATTAAAAAAATCATGCATTTCTAGGTAGATCCCAGTGGGGATGTTACATGTGGTATCAGAGCTACAATTCAAAATCTAGGACCTAATGAGTCCACTAATGATTTCATATCCTTCTATTGATAGAAAGAAAGATGGTGAAAGTGAGAATTTTTGGAGAGTTTCCTTTGAATGCTAATGATAGCAACCCTCTATTTGATCCTAGTTGATTTGTTGTTGAGTAGTCAGTGAAGATGGACTAGATTATCATAGTTATGAATGACACTAGAGATAAGATTAAAACTTTGGAGTAGGTGGTTCATGGCCATGAGGATGAGGAATAATAAGATGAACCTAAAGAGCATCTGATTAAGAAATAAAATCCTCAAGATGCTAGAGCCTAGGTTGTTGTAGAGTTGGCCAGACACATGAAGAAGGTGAACCCACCTAAGTTTGATGGGATTATTCTAGGTGATGGAACTAAGGCATGGCTAATAGAGATGGAGATGTATTTTGAAATTCAAAATTATTCTGAGGTCACCAAGGTCATTTAGGGAGAATACCAATTGGCTGGCAAAGTAGCTACATGGTGGGCCAACAAAAGGTTGGAAATGAATCTGAATTTGACCACCACCACTTGGGATCATTTTTTGGCTTTATTTAGATCATTGTGGCTCACATAGCTATATTTTGATTAGAAGCTCATAGATTTTTAGAATCTAAAATAGGGTGATATTTCGGTGAATGAGTACTGGGAGAATTTCACTAAATAATTGAAGTACATACCTTAGTATCAGGGAGATGAGTGGTTCAAGATCAATAATTTTATCATGGGTTTGAGGCCCCAAGTTGGTGAAGAGGTGTATGTTCATGGAACTTATACCATGGACCAAGGGTTTGAGAAGGTAATCAAACTAAAGAAAAATTTAAGATCTCTTTCACAAGCCAAGGATAAATTCAAGAAAAGGTTTGGTAATTCTAAGTCAACCTTTAAGAAGAAGAGTTAGAAATAGAGGAGTGGATACTCCAAGAAATAGTTTAAAAACTAGAATTCCAAGTTCAACAATAGTTTAGGCAACAAGAAATAAGGCAATGAATCCAAAGATAGTTTCAAGGGAAACCAACATAATGTCATGAAGGGACCACTAGGAGGGTGTTGCATTTGTAGAAAGGATCATTATATGTGTGATTATCCTTAAGACAATTCAAAGGACAAGGGCCTTAATCCTTAGTAGGGTAGTTTTTAGTAGTGAATTCATACAACAATCAACAATCAGTATGCTAAATATTAAGCATTACCTATTGAGCTAGTAAGTAATCTATTTAAACATCTAGTTTCCATTTTGATAGATATAGGAGCCACTAAATGTTTTATATCTCATAAAATGCTTAGTAAGTTTACAACAAGATTTGGTGTAATGGAAAATGCATGGTCAGTATAGTATGGGAATGATGCAAAATTCATGGTAGATAGGTGTTTAATCAAAGTGAAGATTAGGTTGCCTGAATTCACAATAGTTTTGGATTTATATGTAGCACCTCTAGGATCATATGATCTGATCTTAGGAGTTAATTAGACCATGAAACATAAATCCAAGGTTGATTTTTATCTAAAAAAGGTTGATTGTCTTAATGATTTTGGGAATCAGACATAAATTCAAGGTGAGAAGAGACAGTTGAAGCTTAGGCATATTTTAGCTATGTAGCTTAAGAAGGCTCAGGGAAAATGGTGCCAAGTATTTATCATCAAGATAAATGAAATTGAGGAACCCAAGGAACCATCTCTTAATGATTACCTGTTTCTTAGATATTTTCATGATGTGTTTCCATAATAATTATTGAATTTACCTCTTAGACATGAGTTTGATTTTTCTATCAACATCATACCTAGTTCAAAACCACAATCTAAGGCACCATATAGGATGACAACCATCGAGTTGGTTGAACTTAAGGCTCAACTTCGGGAGTTATTGGCTAAGGGGTCAATTAGACCAAGTATGTCACAATGGGGTGTATCAGTTGTCTTTTTTAAGAAGGATGGCATGCTTTGACTCTGCATTGATTATAGAACATTGAATAAGGAAACCATCAAAAATAGGTATTTATTACCACATATAGATGATCTTTTTGATCAAATGTGAGGAGCAACAATATTTTATAAGATTGATTTTCAAGCAGGATACCATCAGTTGAAGATTCGAGATGAGGACATTCTAAAAACAACATTCAAAACTCAATACAAACACTATGAGTTTATACTATTACCATTTGGACTGACTAATGTTCTAACAACATTCATGAATCTCATGAATAGTGTATTTAGAGATTACCTTGATCACTTTGTTCTAATTTTTTTGGATGACATTCTTATCCATTTAAATAATGAAGAGGAGCACCTTCAACATTTAAAATTGGTTCTACAATAGTTACAAAAGCATAAGATGTATGGAAAGTTGTCCAAGTGTGTGCTTTTCCAAGAAAGAGTCTAGTATTTGGGACACATTATCACTGTAGATGGTATCTCTATAGATCTAGGGAAGATTAGAGACATTATGGAATGGCTATCACTAAATAATGTGCATGAGGTTAGGATCTTCATGGGGTTAGTTGTCTACTATAGGAAGTTCATTCCAAACTTTTCTAAAATAGCTAACCCAATCACTTCTTTGCAATAGAAGAACCACAAGTTTGTTTGACTAGAGAAGTATGAACTATCTTTCCAAGAGTTGAAGAGAAGGCTTACATCTATACTAATGTTAAGAGTTTTAGATCCCAATGGTCATTGTTTAGTGATTATGGATGCTTCATGTGAAGGATTAGGTGGATTCCTTATACAATATGGTGTAATAGTAGTTTATGAGTCATGAAAGTTAAAGACATATGAGGTGAATTATGCCCCTCATGATTTGGAGCTTGCAGTGATTGATCATGCTTTGCAAGTGTGGAGGCATTACTTGTTAGGGAAACCTTTTGAGCTCAATATAGATAAATTGGGACTCAAGTATATTTTTACCCAACCTAATTTGAATGCTCATTAGAGATGACTTGAGTTTTTATCTGACTATGATTTTGATATTAGTTATATTAAAGGCAAAGATAATAGAGAAGCCAATGCCCTCAATTGTAGAAGGTATATAGTAGCTATAGCCATTATTATGAGTACCTTTAGAGATTGGGTGATTGAGTTCTCTCCAAGAGATGAATTTTATGATCAATTCAAAAAAGCATTATCATAAAATTCTTAGAATTCTTAGTACAAAGGATTTAGTTTAGAGAGTGATGGTCTATTACGTTACAATGGATGGATGTATGTACCAGATCGAGAGAATCTATGAATCACATTGCTAAAATAATTTCACAATGCCCCTTATTCAAGATACCCAGGTGTAACCAAACTCATGATAGAGCTTAGACCACTATATTTTTGGAAATTAATCATGAAATATGTAGCTAATTATGTGTCACATTATCTGGAGTGTCAACAAGTGAAAGCTGAGCATGTGCATCTAGTTGGATTATTATATCCACATGATTTATTGGAATGGAAATGGTAGGTGATCAACATGGAATTTATCCAAGGGTTACCAATGTCATGTAATAGTTATGATATGATCTTGGTAGTTATTGATAAACTAACCAAGGTGGCTCACTTCATACCAAGCAATTTGATAGATGATGCACGTACCCTTGTGAAGAGATTTATAAAGGAAGTGTATAGGTTGCATGGATTTATAGAGAAGATCATTTTGTATCATGATCTAAAGATGAATTCAAGGTTTTGGATGACTCTAAATTCAGCTTTGGGTATGGAAATTAATCATGAAATATGTAGCTAATTATGTGTCACATTATCTGGAGTGTCAACAAGTGAAAGCTGAGCATGTGCATCTAGTTGGATTATTATATCCACATGATTTATTGGAATGGAAATGGTAGGTGATCAACATGGAATTTATCCAAGGGTTACCAATGTCATGTAATAGTTATGATATGATCTTGGTAGTTATTGATAAACTAACCAAGGTGGCTCACTTCATACCAAGCAATTTGATAGATGATGCACGTACCCTTGTGAAGAGATTTATAAAGGAAGTGTATAGGTTGCATGGATTTATAGAGAAGATCATTTTGTATCATGATCTAAAGATGAATTCAAGGTTTTGGATGACTCTAAATTCAGCTTTGGGTATGCAACTTAATTTCAATACAGCTTACCATCTAGAGACAGATGGACACACTAAGAGAGTTAATCAAGTGCTTGAGGATCTTCTCTAAATGTATTGCATAGACCAATAGTATAAGTGGGAATATTATCTTCCATTAGTTTAGTTTGCATAGAAACCCTCATACCAGATAACATTGAAGATGGCACCATTTGAGGCACTTTATAGGAGAAGGTGTAGGACACCCATTAGTTAGGACAGGTTAGAGGATGGGGTAGTTTTCAGACTTGAGATGCTCTTAGAGATGAAAGAGAAAGATAGACTAATCAGGTAACGATTGACTGAGCCTAATGATAAATAGAAGAATTATGCATATCTAAGAGGATAGAAATGTACTTTATAGTTGGTGATAAAGTATTTTTACGAGTTAAGTCATAGAAGAGCTTGATTAAATTTGGGAAGTCTGTAAAATTGTCACTGAGATATGTGGGACCCTTCAATGTGTTAAAAGTGGTCAATCCTATTGTGTATAGGATTGCATGTCACCAACCCTAGCTCTTCCACACAATGTCTTTCATGTTTCATATCTTAAGAAATGTATAGTTAATCCTATGCATGTGTTGGATTGGAATGTTTTGTAAGTTTTGGATCCTGGGGTGGTCATAGTAGAACCAATTAGGGTAATTGACACATGTAAACTTTGTTTGCATAATTGAGAGATATCAAAATGCAAAGTCTAATGGGACCAATATTTTGAGGATAGTGTTACATGAGAGAACTATGATGAATTCTTTATAATATTTTCACATGTATTTGCTTGATTAGACACTATTATACTATGTTATTTTCAGTTGAACAATATTTTTATTTCAAAATATATGTTTTAATAAGAGTCATTTGGGATGATGACTAGATTTAGGGGGGAAAGATATTGCATCTTGTTTCCTCGTTAAGAAAGCCATTTAACTATTCATAAATAATTATAGTAGACATAGATGATATTAGTTATATTTCTGACTAGGCTAGAGATTTATGTTATTATGCGATAGTAAAATGTTGCTTAGTTATAAGATGATACATGATTACTTACTATGAGTTGGTTAATGTGTGCATTTACATTTTAAGCATATTAATGTATTATTTTAGTTATATATTATTACTTTATGGTTATCATGTGATTGAGTTAATTACCTACGTGTTGTGAGGTGGATGTAAGAGAATCCATCCTTCAAGCATGCTAGAGGGAGAGCATCATCAGAGAGGGTGCTGTATATAGAGATGTTGAAGGTCTACAAAGAGCTGGTGAAACCCTGTACACACACACAATAGTTAGTACATACAAGAAATGCATTAAAAATAATTGATCATCATGTGTTTATTTCTTACTTGGAATATTATTTTCTATGGATTGCCAGTATAGGTAAATGTCGAAATGGATTCTATTATGGTTGTGACACGTCTTGTCATTAATAATGTTAAGAACAATTTTGAAAAGGGTAAATTTAAATATGGGTTATTTTTATATTTAAAAAATTGTCATTTAAATTATTATAACATGTTTAGATGCTAATTTAATATAATAAATTATGATAATTGAACATTCCATATTAATATTTATTAAAAAAATAAATAATTTTTAAAAGGAAAAAAAACAAAGAAATAAATAAAAGAAAAGAAAAACTAGAGAATAAAAATAAAAAATCTAAAAAAAAGGGAATTAAAATATATATTAAAATTAGCAAAAACAAAAAGAAAAGAAGAAAAAAAATCTTGAAAGAAGATTTGCGCCTTTTACTTAAGGAAGTAAGAGAAAGTTAGAAAAAGAATCTTATGCATTAGAAAAGAAGGTTAGAGAGGAGAGCAAAGGGAAAATAGATATAGTGTATTAGTGAATTGAAGATGTAGGAGATGATTTCAATTATTCATCATTATTTAAAGGATTTTGTGCATGTTTTTAGTTTTAGGAAACTTGGTTAAATAAGTACTGAAACCTTTAGCTAAAGATGCGATTTTAAATTAACAAGAATTTAATTTAAAACATGGTTATTAATCTAATAAATAATTAGAATTAGGAATAAACCATTAGCTAAAAACATCCAAGATTCTCCTTGTGAATTTAAAATGTAGTGTATACCTGTAGATTTTTATATGGCATTGACTTATTCAAAATTACTGTTATGAAGTTTTCCTAGCATACCTTGTATAAGGCATCACTTATTTTAGAGTTGTTTTATTATTTCTTTCTTTTACTAATTGATAATAGTGGTTCACTATGGTCAGTGTATAAAGAAACTAGAGTATACAGTTTTAATTTTTGACTCATTACCAATAACATAGGCATCAAGTTATATAGGGAGAACTTGTGTAGTTTTTAAAACTGGTAAAACCAATAAATCTTGATCTTGGAATCAACTTGTATAAAAATTAGACTTTTGTGGAGTGTCAACCCAGTATTAGTATGCTTGATGTCATTCTATTCATGTATTTCTTACCTGAATATTATCTTTTAGGTTATGGTAAATGACCAAGGTGTTGATCAGGTTCAACAAGGATGGTCAGTGAGAATTTTATTGAACTTTGTTCTATTTAGATGAATAGTTGAAATCATTGTGCACCAAATTTTAGATTCAAGAAATATTAATGAACTTAGTAATAAAAACCTTAAACTCAATGACACCAATAGGAATGGATGAAAAAGGAAAATTAGAATGATAGGACCATGCTCACCATCATTTTTACCTCTTTATGGATCCACTCTAGGATTTGCAATAGATTGTTGGATGTCCAAAACTTGAAATGTTGGATTGTTTTCTAAGTGTTGTTAATGGCTTCCAAGTGATTGATTGAACTTGATAAGGGTTATGAATGGATGCAAGAGAGCTTTATGGATGCAAGATACTAGTAAGATGATAGTCTTAGGAATTTCCAAGTTCACTTGGCCATGGCCCAATAATGGCCTTTTATAGGATAATGGAGGAAATTTTAAGGAAATTTAAAATTATTTAGAAGTCTCTAGTTTAGAGACTTCTAGAATTTTGGAGGAGCTCTCCTAGCTCTAGAGGTTTATTAATTAGCTTATGAGATAATGGGGGGATTAAATGGGAGTTAATGAGGTTTAAGATTTATAGGGATGTAGGAATGGCTAAGGTGGTAGGGTAGATAGTGTGGTAGTTGAATAAATATGATTTTTAAATTGGCTAGTTGGTTTAGGGAATACGTTAGTAGGTAATAGGCTCTATTAGGGGTTTAATCAAGAGATTAATTAGTTTTAGGATGGGGTAAGGGTTTATGCAATATAGAAATGGGATGTAGGTTATTAGGTCACTGATTAATTTGGCTAAGAAATATAGAAATTAGACTTAATTAGTGGAAATTAGCAAAATTAGTAGGGCAAGCATAATTTAGTGCATACATTTTCTAAAACTATCATTGCCTCCTTATTTTCAAGAACAATCACCCTCCATTATTGAGGATGTGATATAAGTCAACATTGGGATGGTTCAACATCCCAAAATGTTTAAACTAGGGGCATCTCTCATATCAGAGGAATGTGTAGTCATCATAGTATTGCTTAAAGAATTTATTGACATATTTTCATGGAGTTATGCTGACATTCCTAGATTAGACCACTCATTATTAGTATACCACTTGGTTGTGCATTTGAATGCAAAACCCATCAAATATAATCTATGAAACATGCACCCCAAGGTGGCTCTATTATTCAAAGAGGGCTTACAAAAATTCATAGAAGCTAGTTTTATCCACCCTATAGATTATTCATATTGGATTTCTAATATTATCCATGTAACTAAGCCTCATGGTAGAATCAGAATTTGTACAAATTTTTGGGATATAAATAAGGCATGTCAAAGGATGACTTCCCCCTTCCCAACATCAACATGATTGTAGGCATGACCATTGGATATGAAATTCTCTCCCTCATGGATGGTTTATCAGGATATAATCAAATCAAGATCACCCCTAAGGATTAACATAAAATGGATTTTATTACTCCATGGGAATATTTTGCTATTAGGTCATGTTATTTGGCCTTAAAAATGCAAGCATAACTTATCAATGGCCCATGAACATCATCTTTCATGACATGATGCATGACATCATTGAGGATAATTTGGATGACATTTTGGGGAAGTCTCACCTAAAATCTAAACACCATGTGGTTTTAAGAAGGATTTTTGAACTATTGCAAGAGTATAAAGTCAGGTTGAATCCCAAGAAATGTGTATTTGGTATCACTTCAAGAAAATTATTGGGACTTATAGTTTCAAGAAGAGGTATAGAAATAGATATATAAAAGGTCAAAGCAATAATATAAATGCTTCCACCTTGTAATCTTAAGTAGTTTCAAAGTCTTCAGGGTAAACTACAAGCCATAAGGCATTTCATTTCTCAACTTGCAAATAAATATCACCCCTTCACCCATCTACTAAAGAATGGGAATACCTTTTATTAGAATTATGAGTGATATCAAGCCTTTGAAAATCTCAAACAATATTTGGTTAATCCACCTATATTTTCATCACCCATCTTGAGAAGACCCTTGCTCTTTTATATTTCATCAACTCCATGTGCAATTAGTGTTCTTCTAGCACAACACAACGATCAGGGAAAGGAGTAAGCCATATACTATCTTAGTCGCAAATTAATATATTATGAGATGAACTATACTCCCATTAAAAAGGCATGTTTAACCTATTTTTTTCCTCATAAAATCTTTGGTATTACATGCTAAACAATCAATTACAACTCATTGCCAAAGTTGATCCCTTGAAATATTTATTGTCCAAATCAACTCTTACTATAAGAATGGAAAAATGGATAATGTTGATTAGTGAGTTTGAAATTGAATATTTCAACCAAAAGGATATAAAGGGACAAGTTATCATGGATAAATTAGCTAAGGCACCACCTAAAGAAACTAAGCCCCTTATCACAAATTTCTCAAATGAGTCTATAATGAATACTTCACAATCAAATAGTTGTAAATTATACTTTGATGGTTCATTCACCATGCATGGGTTAGGGGTAGTCATCCTCCTCATCACTCCATAAGATGATGTTATTCTAAAATCTTTTTGCCTTGCCTTCCCATGTACTAAAAACATTTTAAAATATGAAGCCTTGATAGCCAATCTTCGCCTAGATACTTAGTGGAACATCTAAAACTTGTAAGTATTTAGTGACTCATAATTAATTATCAAATAGGTCAATTATGAATTCTAAATGAAGGATGAAAATATTCTCCCTTATAAGTAGCTGGTGGATTAGTTAAAATAAAAATTTTAATCCATAACCTTTGAACAAGTTCTATAAGGAAGCAATAAAGCAGCTAATTCAATGGCTACCATTGGCTCACTCATTGACCTCCTTGAAGGTGTTCCAGAAGGTAACTTTTTAATTGAACATCTCATTATTTTAGCACATTAGTCCGTGTCTCCTTTTAAAATCTTTGTAATTAATAATTCTAGTCTCCCTTGGTACCATGACATTTATAGGTATCTCTATGACAACATCCTCCCTCCTAACCTCAATCACCACCAATGTAAATCCTTCATTCATTGCACCTCCCAATACATCATCCTTGGTAGAACTCTTTATCATAGAGGCTAAAATGGAACCTTGTTGAGGTTTTTAACATCAAAAGAGGATTCTCATGCAATCAAATAAGTTCATGATGGTATATGTGGTGGGCACATCAGTGGAATGGTCATGGCCAAGAAATTCCTCCAAAATGGCTATTATTAGCCAATGATGGAATAAGATTCTTGTCAATATTTGTGAAAATGCATGGCCTATCAGAAAGATGGAAACTTCATTCATGCTCCTACACAATAATTTCAACCTATTATGATTTTGTGGCCATTTTTCATATGGGTCCTTGATTAAATGGGTAAGATTAATCTGACTTCATTACATGGTCATAAATTTATTATCATGGTAATAGAGTATTTTACCAAAGGGGTAGATTCAATGCCACTCACTTATACAATGGGCCTCTGGATCTCCAAATTTATTCTCAATCAAATCATTTGTCATTTTAGCATATCGACCAACATCATTTCAAATAATGGAAAATCATTGAATAATTAGAAAGTTGAAGCCCTGTGTCAAAAATATCACATCACATATCATTTTTCCTCTCCTTATTATCCCTATGGAAAAGGACAAGTAGATGCTACCAATAAAACCCTCATTAAAATATTTAAGAAGATAGTTAATTAAGTAGGTAAAAATTGGCACACATAAGTATATCAAGTTTTGTGGTCTTATTATACAAGTGTTTGCACACCTATTGGGTTAACTCCATATACCTTAGTTTATGGGACCAAATCAATCGTACCAATAGAACTACAGCTTCCCTCCCTTATAATTTCACTAAGGGGAATTATCACCAACCATAATTATAGGCAAGAATGTTTATAAGAATTGGAACTCTTTAATGAGAAATGTCAGAAGGCTCTGATCACCTTTGAGCATATCAAAATAGACTCAAAGGCCAATATCATAAGAAGAATTGATCCAAATAATTCAAATTTTGTGACTTGGTATTAAAATATAATAAAAAAACCACCAATGCAAACAAGGAAAAGAAGGGGAAGTTTAAATCTAATTGGTTAGGCCCCTATATCATCATTGCCAAGTTTAGATCAGGAGTATATAAATTGGCCATGCTTGATGGATAACTTTATGATCCCATGAACATCATGCATCTAAATCACTTCTATGCTTAAATAGTATTCATCATCCTCCATCTATGGGACATCCCATATCTACTTCGTCCACCCATCACATCTCCTCGATAGTCCAATAGTTTGAAATAAACATCTAATGGTGAAAATTAGTTCTCTAGCACCTTGGGCAAGTACAATGATGAAAAATAGTCCCTAACATCATGGTAGAATAACCCTAACCCTTGTCTCAATATTTATCATCCATCACATGGTTCTTATATAGCAAAAGGAGATAAATAATTTAGCACAAGGAAACAGGCATGGTTTGTCAAGTATTGAGAATATTTATTGGAAGGTTATTTGAAGTCACTTATCCATACTTGGTACACATATCCCCAAGTCTCATCTTACCCTTGTCACTCCTATCATGTCTTCCCAAATATTCTTTGATAAGTGTGTCTCCCCTTTAGCCTCAAAGCACCAATCCCATCTCTACTCATCCATTGCTATCACTAAGCCTCAAGTCCACACTGTCCCACTAATAATCATCATTATGGAGGATTACAGCATATAAAGTTTTCTTTTTTGGGTTTTCAAGCATATATTGTGCCACTGATTCTTGAAGGGTCATCTAACCCCCATTTTCTAACTTAGTTGGAATCCCATCCTGACATGGACAAAATTTTTTGGGGTACTACATATCTTATATATAGTCTTTACATTATCACTAGATCCATTATATATAATCATTCCTAATCACTTCATTTCCCATGTAAATATCCCAATTAATAATGGTGTTCTTATTTTATGATCTATTTACTTGTTTGGTGTGATGGTGTGTTTTGTTTTAAACATGTATGTGTGTAGGATCTTTATGCACATATTAATGTGTTTTGATTAGTTTTCATAAGTGATATATCTCTATTTTATCTTGGCAATTTTCATGGGAACAAGAATGGTATGACTTCTGAATATCTATTCAGGCAAAATTCATCTCTTAAATAGAGTTCCTCATGCATCTATACTAATATGTCTTGGACTTATTATGTCCTTGACATGTAGCTAAAAGATGAAATATTGAAATGGATTGCATACATTCTAATTGCTTCCAACACCATTATCCATTTTCCTATGATCCATCCCATATTACCCCGTCTAGTCTATCCCCATCCTAACTTAAGCCTAAACCTATTCCATCCCATAAGCACCCTACCTCCATGGTGCAAGAGGATTCCTACCATAGAAAATAAGGAGAATGTGAAACAATAGGGGATTAATTTTCACATAACATATTCACCCCATAGGGCATAATTGTGTAAACATCAAAACATATTTATAAACCACCTATATATCATGAAATGCAATCATACATCCATAAACATCTCAATCCACATCATAAAAAACATCAATAAACAAAAAGAAACTACATACATCACATCTGACATCATCCATGATAATCAAAAAACATTTACAACATGTCTACCTATCATCATAACATTACTAATAAAATATCATGGTATGCATAAAAGGAAACCACATCATCTACATAATACATCCATCATAGCATCTCTATAAATAAAGCCCATAACATCTAATCTAATCACATCATCCAAGTCTCAACAATACCATGTATTTTAAATAATGTCTATGTAAATCATATCATCATCACATAAAAATAAATATATCTCACATCAACATAAATAAACAATGTGCATACACCTATCAACATAAAATCTCATCATATTTATATCAAAATTGAAAGTCCATCATCCACATGGAAACCATGTCAAAATATATACTAAAATCACATGAGCCCATGAGGAAAGAATGAACTAATAATACAAAACATCCCCTATACATCTATACATCTCAAAATCATGGATGTGGCCCAGGTGGCCCTAGAGGTCTATGTGCTCCCCTAGAAGGTTGATGGACTGCATGAGATGTGCTAGCCTAAAAGGAAGATACACACTAACCTGATGGTACTATTGCTTCATATAAGGTATGATAATACTACACCTCCCATGTGAGTAACATAATGTTCCTCATCACATCCATCATACCTCACTCCCTTATTGCCTGGTTGGCCTCATCCTTGGCCCTCTTGACCACCTCCACCTATGTTATCAAAGTGCAAATGCAAGCTTATAGCTATCCAACCTAACCCTAAAATGTTATAATCTATCCATCTCTACTTTGGATCTAGATCTTTAAGGTGGCAATTTGTGCCTGAGTATGGGTAAAAGACTCCTCATCTCATTATATCACTTATGTTTGCAATGTTTTAACATGATTTTATAATGCAACACCCTATCCCTATACCTAAGCCAACTAATCATCTCTCTTGGCTATCACATTTTGAATTCAGGCTTATAGATGGTCTCATTCACACATAATCCCTACAATCTTTGATAGTCATGCCCATATCTCACCCTGTATCTAGGTAACTAGAGACTGCTCATCTACTACCATAGGCTATTGAGAAGGACCTACTCCACTACTATCATCTACTTGTGTCTTAGATTTTACCTATGGCTAAACTGGCCCCTATGCCTATACCTAGGCTTGAGGCCCCATCTATGCCACCATAACCACTAGAGCACTATCCCCCTATCCACATCCATAGCATCATCTCTATCACCTCCATCCTATCCACCTTGCACCAACCCCTGTCTCCTCTTCCTCTATAGTGTAGCCTATGCCTAGATCACTATTCTCAGTACACCTCGCTTAACCACAACCCATAGTTATGTCAATCTCATTAGTATCCTGGGCCTCCACCATGATATATAGGCTACTATAATGCCTATATTAGGAATAGGTGTGTAAAAAACCTGCTACACTAGGGCAATGTTGTCATAATCAGTGTAGGCATCTACTATATCCATTAACCTTTCTAAAATTGGTACTGCACATGATCCAGTCAATATCTCTCAATAATCAAATCCTTATGACCCATCAAATAACACTCTGTCAACATGTGCTAGGTCACTACCTTGTCATCCTAGCCAAATCGAATACCTCTATATGGCATCCATATAGTTTTCTCTAGTCATAGGTTATTAAATGTATCTTTATAAAACCACATCCCACCTGCATGTCCCAAATGCACTCCTAATAGCATGTGTCAATGAAATACCATCAACTACTCAGGCTCATGCACTGCTAATGTACCTAATGGCTACTAGATAGCAATGTGCTTCTAACTCCAGATCTACAATAATAGTGATGGCCTGAAAATGACAACTCCTCTATATGATCCCAAGTGAATCTCTCTATATAAATGTGCCAACACTATAAGAACCTAGGCAAATACCCAATGGTCTTGAACCATATTTGCTACCACATCCCCCAAACTTAGGTAGAACCACTGACCTCTCATGTCCAATAGAAGTATGCCAAAAATAATAGACATCAGCACCAACATTAGTCTATCCAAAGTCCCCTCATGTAAATACCTATCAATATTAATACATTTGTCTCACATCTCCATCTATAACACACCCCCTAGGTGTTATAATGTCTACATCAATGCACATGACTACCAATATATGATACCCCCATGTATGGGTAGATGGAATATCCTATATACATCCTCTAGAGTCACAATCATCTCCCCAATCATGAAATGGAAGGTACTAGTCTCTGAATGTCAATGCTCCACCAAGGCTATGATCAAAGCCTAATCAATGTGAATCATGGGCATAGTCACCACATCATGTAACCCAGTCCACTCCAATACCCCAAACTCTATTGGTGTTAATTAACACATCTCATAAAGCACCTCTATATGTTACAACCATGATGTCATCATGCCTACATCCTCATCACTATCACCATCCACTTATCACTATCTCCATCATCAAATCCTTATCCTACCTCATTTATCCTCACTATCCAAATCCTTAAAAACACCAACTATTCCCTTATCCTTAAATCCCTCTCACTTATCTAAGCCATCTAAATCACCCCCATCCTTAGTTTTTTTATCCCTCACCCTAGCCTAACCCTAACACTATTAACACTCCATACCCTACCACCTAATTAACCTCACATCTAATTAAAATACTTAACCTAATAAACCCACATAATCACCTAACATCCATATAGTCACCTCACCCCACCCTATCCATCTAACTTACCCAGCCCACCTAGCCAACTAATTTGTCTACCATTATCCAATCTAACACATTCAACCTAATACTTACCCATTTTCCTATCCCTGAAAAAATTTCCACTTGAAAAATGCCCTTAGTGGTGGTTTTGACAAGATCACGACTTACTAATAATGATTTTTCAAAATCATGACTTCATAGTCATGATATTGTAATATCATGATTCCCCTCTTATAGTATTACAATACCACAACTGAGGACTTGCAATATTACAATATTGTGGGCAACATTTCAAATTCATAACTTATGATGACAACATTATGACTTGGTCATAATCGATAGTCATGGTATTATTAGGTCAATTTTGATGGAATTATTTTCTACAAAAATCCATCTAAAAATCTATAGAAACTAGCTAAAAATCAACAAAATAACTGATCTATGGGATTTTTACTCACCACAAGTCCAGCATCTACCTCCCTATGGTGCTCTCAAACCCTCTCACCATGGTGGGAAGCTTGGGGTAGCTGATCTATGGTCTCATATCAATGGGAATCTTGGGGTAGTTGATCCATGGTCTTGCCTCAAAACTCAAAACACAAGAAGTCAAAAGGTGTAAATGACCCAATTTTGACTCTTTTGTCCTATATGACCCCCCCATACACCATGAAGGAACCAGATGTTTAGTTTCTTGAGTGTCCATTGGGGGATACGTCAAGATGATGTCAAAACATTTCTCAATACACCTTCCACTTCCTTATGAAGGTCAAGATGGGAAGGAGTAAGAGATAGGGTGGATGACATGATGGTGTATGATGAGTAGGAATAATGGACTAAGGGATAAGATAAAGGTGACAAGGGAAGAGATAAGTATGGATGGATTGATAGAGGATGGATGTGATGACTAAAAAGGATGGATTGTGCCCCTAAGTGTTGAGATACAATGTGGACAATTGATTATTTTACCATGATGTCAGAAATTATTTTTCATCATGGTACCTTCTCAAGGCACCAAAAGACTAGTTTTCACCATTAGATGAATTATTTTTATTTCATTTTATATATTTTACCTCATCCATTTTTTTTTTTAATTTTATATGGTATCTTGATTTATTGGAGAAAGGTAAGATGCAAGATGCAGGCATTGTTGTGATCTTTAGCCAACACCTATTTTAGGGATATGTGATGTTAGGATCATGATAATAGATGTGTTAGGGTCTATGTGACCTTCGATGATGCTTGATTACAATTCTTCCAGATATCGAGACTAGGTGTCTTCATCACCCCTAGGAGAGACAACATTGCCTGGGTGGGTGATGTGAGGTATGGATTCGATTAGAGCTTGATTTTGATAAGGGAGTAATGAAATGGAATAGATGGTAGGACTTGATAGGATTATGAGAGTGTGATGGGTGGTGGAGGATTAGGAATACCAATCACACACATCATTAGAGATGTTGGACATTCTTCATTTGATTGGTGTCATATGATAAAAGACTACAAGAGATCCAAGATGCTTTGACTATGTGATTCATCTTTTGTCTAATCACTTGATGGATGATCAATTGTGCTTTTGACATTATTTCAATTTTGACTTCCCCTTGGTGCTTGATTTTGGGCTTCACTAGGGGAGACTAATTTTTGACTTAATATATGATATTTTGATTTTCACATCCCCCTAGTGCCATATTTTGGGCTTCAATTGGGGAAGATATTTTTTAATTAGGTTGATGATTTTATTATTCTTGATTTTGACTGATAGGATCAAATATGACTTGATTATGATTTATAACTTTTGGAATGTGGTCTTGGACCTTTGTATTTGTGGCACTTGTTATATTTCTCAAGGAAGGTTCCAAGGATGTACAGTCATGTTCATCCTAATGGAAGGAGGTGATTAAGTGATCATTGATGGGAAGAAAGGGATCTATGATGGATTAAGGTGATGGAGGTGGTGTGATGAGGTCAATGAGTAGGTGATAGGGTAGCATAACCTTGATAGGGGTTCTTAAGAGACCCAATTTTGACATTAGATAAAATCTCCTTGAAATTAGCAAAAGGATCACTAAGATTAGTTGTAGCAAATGCATCCCAAGTAGGATCAGATTCACTTGAATAATCTTTAATATATAAAGCTTGTAATAACTCTATTATGACTTCATCATCCTGATTAGGATTCAAAGGTATGCCTAGTGATGTATTGGAGGTATCTAAATTAGAGGTTTTTTCAAGAAGATGGGCATTACCAACATCAATGAGGGATGGTGTTTCTAATGATGAATTTGATTTAGATACAGGTGTTAAACATGATATTGATGAAGATAAGACTTTTGATGCTAACTTCAATGTAGACTCCAATGCAATTATGCTATTAGGAGATTTGTCATCTGCAATTAACCTCTCAACAAGGGGTGTTTGATGTGATGGGTGAAGAGAAGATGGGAGAGAGATGATGGATTTGACTAAGAAGGGGCCATGAAATTTTTTATAGGAGATGGGTGGACTAGGCTTGTCTTTGATGGAGGGATCATGGAATATAAGTGTGGTGTCTTAACCTTGGCTTAGAAGGGGAAGGGCTTGATCATTATCAGGAATGAAATCTTGGAATATCCTCCAAAGGACCCTTAGGTAACTAAACATCTGATTCCTTCATGATGTAGTCATTGGCAATCCCTAGTCCCTTCTTTCTTGGTCCCCATCACCCTCACCATTTTGTCATTTCATCTATGAATCCAACCATCTTTTCCCTATTGCTAAGTTTGGTATTCCCTTTATTAGTAACCCTATTTGTAAAGTACACATACATATTCCAAAAATCCCTAAAATTTAAATATGTCAAAAACCCTAAAAATCATAAAATCTAAAAAAGCCAAAAATAATCCATTGTGTCTTGTTTTACGCCTAATCCCCTAGTCGCATCCATCTCCATTTGTATCCTATTTTCCCATCTTTGGATACCACATTTTGTCTTGTATCCAATCCTAGTGGTCACCCATCCCTTCAATCTCATCCTTGGCCTAGGTATTATCAACATCCATAGCCTTGTCAAAGAATTTAATCTAGCACCCATCATTTCCCTATCAATGCCTTTTCACACCTAACACCCATCACATCACCTCTTTGTTAGTGTGGAAGGTACTTGATCCCATAACTGTCTTTATCATTGCCTCTTCATACCTAGCACCCATCCAATCACTATTTTTCCTAGTATGAAAGGTATTTTAATCCCATCATCTCCTAATATTTTTATAGATTGGAATCTTATAATGGCCTTATCTATTGGTAATCCTTGGTCATCACTTTTCTAAACCACCTTATTTGGCCACTATTTGATTCAATTTCAAGATCAAATCAATATTCAAAGATGTTATCATGTCATCCATCCTTCCATCCTAAACTAGGGGAAACATCTTAGCCCAATCCTAATCATGATCACCCTATACAAATCCAAGTCCATCCTAAGTCCATAATCACATCATGATCATCCAATCCATCACCTAGCCACTCATCCCATCATTAGACAAGACATTGATACTCGTGTGTGTTACTTGTTTGTTCAGTTTGTCTTATTTGCATGTATTTTATCATGTACATATATTTTTTATCTTATGTTTTGTTTGAATCATGTGTTTTTATCTATTAGCCAATGAACAGGGATGCTAGAAGTCACCAAATCTCTCATAATGTTTATAAGTGCCTTTGAGGATGTAGATTTCACTATTTACCTATACACTTTGGCACAATATCTTCTTGGTCATCTTTATATCATGGGGAATATTGTCAAGTGCTATATTTATTAGATTGATTAGACTATGATGATATTTATGACATTTATGATGGCTTAATCACCTACACCTCATCATCTATCTAATCATATAATCATCCTTATTCTCATCACTAATCTGATCTTTACAACCCATTCACCTAACATGTAATATTTTATCCTCATCTCATATCTAAGTCATATCCTTTCATCACTAACATCTAATCACTAATCATCCTCATCATCATCCTCTATCCTCTAGTTAGAACTACATCAACCTAAGGTCTTTTTATACTATGTAGGTAGCACTTGGCCACTTTTTAGTGCCCAAGGATATATCAACCACTATCTATCTCATCCATCCTCATCCCCTAGTCTTTTAGTCACTCGATCATATCACTGTTCTCTTTTATCCTCCTCGTCATATTGATAAACTTTATCTTTGAGCTACACCCATCATCAATCTTATCAAATCATTATTTTATCATAGCCTATAGTTCTCCCTTACATGCATCCTTTCCTTGGATACATATAAATCTTGTGGCCTTTTAATCCTATCAGCATCCTATTACAATTGATTCCCCCTTGGGATGTGTCAACAACCATGACACCAATCACATTTACTCCATATGCATGTGTCTTTATTAGGGGCATCACCAATTTGTAACTCATTGCTTAGGTCAATCTTCTTTTATCTCATACTTGGCATCCCATCCCCTTGTTTATGAATTGCATCCCACCCCTCATTTCTTGTTTTGAGTGGCCATATGTCTCTTTCTTCCCCATATGTCCCCTCAAGGGGACATCATATCACCTAACATAATTTACCAACATTTATTTACAACATGGTTTTTCTTTGAAAGACCATTACTCCTTCCACTTCACTTTACTTGCAATGTCCTTTTAAAAAGGGGGAAAATGTATGCATCTAAATTCGCTCCCTACATTATTGTCAGTAATATTTCTATTAGTTGACACTAATTCTGTTTAATCTAATTTATCCCCCTTTCCTAGTCATTTATCTAATATTATCATTCTATTATTATTAATATATTAACCTTATTCTATCCCATCTCACAATTAATTCATCATAAATCCCCATTATCCTGTCCTAATCCTACTTACATATTATTTGGGTATTTTAAAATTCCCAATGACCCACCTACTAGCCTATTCTTAGGCTTTCCTACACCCCTAGTCCCTAATCACCTACCTAATCCCTATCTAATCCCTCCCTTAACCCTAATTAATCCCTAAGAGGATTATAGAATTAGATGATTATAAAATCCTCTCTATTCTAACCCCTCCTCTCTATAAGCCTCTAAATCTAGAGGCTTCCAAGTAATTTTAAATTCCTTGGATAATCTACAACCCTTGATTTCCTCCAACCAAGTTTAAACCTCAACCATTTATTCTTCCCTCCTCTATCTATCTAACCAACTCACTTCCTCCATAGAAGGCCATCTCCAAGCTTCATAACAAATCCATGTCCAATAAGAAACCAAGCATAGAATCTATGTCCACGAATCAATCATCAACATCATTGATCAAATAACATCGCTATGTCAAATTGAGTCTTAAGGTAATCTCCATCCAAATCCTTTTATTTTAATTTTTTTTAATCATGGTTTGGAGCACTTTGCTTTAGGATTATATGCTTGTATTAAATTGTATATTCATTTATTGCATTAGGTTTTAATGGCTCTAGACTTTAACTAGGTAGTTTGATATTTGAGTTGATTGAATTGCATAATCTATTCTATTAAGATCAAATCTCCTAATACAAACATATATCCTAATTATTTAATTAGATGATTTTGGATCCCAAACCAAATCTCTACATATAGGCATTGACCCAAATTTAGAGATTAATTACAAGTTGTTTCATGCTAAAAGAATCTCAAACCAAGATTTAATGTCAATGTAAATATCTATTCAATGGCCTTAAATAGATAGTATCACTCTACTACATTTCCCAATCATGGGTAGATATACCTACGTCATTGTTTTTAATTTTTTTTTATATATTTCTAGACTTGGTAAAACCCAAACTGAAACTTGTAGCATATTAGAAGCAAATACTAATTCAAAAGCGTCAATATGGAAACTATGTGACAAACTAGATGGTGAATAGAAGTTTGTAAATTTTTGGGTGTTGTCTTATGGAGGAAATCTACATGTAGATAAATGGGTGTTTTATTTAAATGATTCATTGAAATTGATTAAAGTATTAAATGTGTTTTATATTACTCACTAAAATGATTCGATAGAAATTATTCACTAAAACTATGTTTTATATTATTACATATTAAGTATAAATTGATTTAAGCATATTATAAATCAAATACTATATTTAGGCATACTACTATAGCCAAACATTGACATGTGTATGATGATGCCACATGCTCTATTTTGATTGGATATTTTTGGAAGTTGTTAAAATTGGAGGGTCTCAATTATGTATTTTGAACGTACTCTCATCTTAGTGAAAATAAAAAATATCAAATATACATTAAGACTTTTGAGGGTTTTTGGTTAAGATTTTTATGATATCACCATATGTATTAATTCATAGTATATTTACATCAAACCATAGTTATTTTAACGACCTATGTTTGGATTACAATTAATTTGAAATATAAAGCCATATGACTTGGAAATAATATATGTTTTATATTAAACTTATTTATTTGGGTGAGGTAGTGCCTTAGTAAATATAGTAATTATGGTAATTTGATGAATCCTTGTGGTGCATTGAGATTACATGTTACATGAAACCTCTCATATATAATTTAACATTATATCAAGTTATACATTCATGGATATTAACAAGAGGGCTTATCAAATAATGGATGTAATGTGTCTATTGATGCTTAATTTTGCAACTAATCACCAGAGTCATGGGAAGTTTCAAAGATATGGGACTTGACCTCAAAACAACCTCTAGATTTTAAATAATCTAGATCTTCTCTTGGATTTTGGTGTAAAGGGAGATAAAACAATGCATAAAAGGATTATTTAAACTACTAAGGTGATACACCAAGATTGGATTCATTTACTGAATAGCACAATGAAGAGTACTAAAAGATTAAAGAGTGTAAAGCATGATCAATCATTTTAGTAAAGACTATAGACTAACCAAAGGCTCATAATATAAAATTAACTTGAATCATCATCTATTTATAATATCATAGTATTAGTTTCAATAGTTTTTCCTAAAAAGATTAAAGAGTATGCAACATGGTTAATAATCTCAGTAGTTATGTGAAGCTGACAAAGGCTTATAGCATAAAATGAGAATCAATACTGAAAGCAGACTATTATTGCATAGAACACCACTCTCTCTTTATATATGAACAAAGTACATAAGGTAAAATATAAAAAATAAAATCTTCAAACTCTTAAGAAAGGCAACTGCTAAGGCAGTCCAATGCTTCCAAAAACTAGCTTCTAAAACTCTGTCTATGATCTCAATGAATCCTCTTATTTTTCCATTTTACAGCTACTTATAGCCCAACAAAATATCTACTATGAGTCTCTACCACTTATCTGAGGTTTAACTAGTTGTCCATAATTTTGGATCTGAGAAACTGCATGTCATTGGAGCTGAACCACTTGGGGCCTTTTTTGGTTAATGTTTCTAACTATCCCTCTCATTCTATTTCAATTGTTGATCCTCATTTGTCTTTAACATGTAGTCTCCCCAAACATGGACATTTGAAAGCTTCCATGGGATTTTAGAGTCACTGAGACTCTTTCCTACTCTTTACTTAGCTTTTAGTTTTGATGACTCTTGGAGGTTTTGCATCGTTAGATCCATAGATCCCAACTGAGTTGTTGATCCTTTTTTAATTGTCTGGAAGCTACACATGGAACCTTTTCACAATTTGGGAGGTCTTTGATATTTTCCTTAGATCTTAAGGATTACAGTGGCAACACGTGGATACCCTCAGTGTACTTCATACTCCCATATTACCTCTTGACTAAAAATAAAACACCATTTATCCACATGTTAGTCTCATGCTCAACTGAGGCTTGTAAAAACTATTTTTTCTTTGAGGGAGCATTGAGGTGACAAGTGGCATTAGTCCATGCTCATTTGAATCTCAAAACCTTTTTTTGAGCTTTATCAAAAGGGGACTCTATGAATCCTAGTGTTTACCATTTAACTCATTGTTGGGACCTTTACTTTTATAAAAAGGGACTATCATTGCACCACATGTCTGTCAGGCACAAGCGGAAGGCTCTTTTTCATTCTTTTGAGCTAGAAATAGTGTCAAAGTGACACATGGATACCCTCCATGCTCAGCTCTATACTTAGGTTATTTTAGCCTAACACTTAGAATGTTGTTATGGTACTTATCAAAAGGAAAATAAGAGTCTTAAGTAAAAACAAAACTTTGTAGAAAATAATTTTATAATTCATAGCAACTCACTAGGGGATCCATGCCTGCATGGAAGAATCCTTAGCCTTTCACAACCAAAAATATGCCCAAAATTATGGTTCTCATCATTATTCCCATAAAGATTTTGTAGTGACGTCTAGTACCTAAACCATTCTACCTCCATTAGGTACTCCTACTACTATAGATCTTGAAAATCTCTATCTAACTCGATGATTTCCTTGTAGGAAAAGGATTGGAGACCTTGCACCACAAAATGCAACTAGTTCTCTAGTTTAGTCATTAGAGCCAAAATTGACTCCACCTTAATGATGTCAGAAAAGTCATTCAATAACTAAAAAATAGTTTGATCATTTTGCTTCTCGACTAGTAAATTTTGTATATGGTCTTCCATCAGGATAGTGGTATCATTAGGGAAAGGGGAAGGGAGTCCCATCTGGACCAAACCTTTAATATGCTCCTTCATTACTTTGACCCCTTCCTTTAAGATATTTAATAGATTCTTGTATTTCAAAGTGACTTTATTGTAGCTCAAAATCTCACTGACCTTCCCTACAACTATCCTCTTGTTGATGACTCTAGCTGCCTAAAGAGTCTATTCTATTACGTCATATAATTTCTAAATCAACACCTACGATTCAAGGAACTTAAATAACATTGATAATAGGATCTTCTCAATAAAGGACTCTACCTTTAAGCATAATTTTTGTGCAACAAATATGAATCTAAGTGTAAGCTTGAGCTAGGTAACATCGGTGGAGATCCGTTGGCCATAAGAAACATAGAGCCCCCTTAACATTTTGATAATGCCTATTGCCTTATGTTGTTGTGCTAACTATTGGGTCAACTAGGTGGCCTTATCCTCTGCTACCTTATACCTGGCCTATGAACTAGTCTTTTCTACCATTGCAACACTTAGCTTTTATTGAAGTTGTGATGCCTATGTTGCTTTATCATTGCTTTTCTTCTCTAATATCCTATTATCTTGCTCCAAAAGTTAGGTATATGCCTTGATTGAATTAAGCTCTTTTTGGAGTATGGCTATTTTTTCCTCTAAAGTATTCAAAAATTCTTTGGATATTGCCCCTTTTAGGTCCCTGTTGAGTTGGGCAATTTCTGTGTCTTTGGCCTTAAGCTCTAGGCTTAAGCGGCTTACTATGTTTTAGGATTGAGTTAAGCCCAATTTTGCTTTCTAGAGTTGATATAATATTTTTTTTAAATATGTGGCTACCACAGAAGTAGTCTCATTCATTAGCTCTACTTTGTCTTGTGGCCTAAACTGAGTTAAGTCGATCACCATTGGACTCATTGTATAATCTTTGTGTTGCATTTGCTTGAGTGGCTTACTCATGTTAGGGACTATGTGGTTGATAGTGAGGGAACGTTGCTTGTGGTCATAAAAAGATTGCATATATTGTGTGGCCACAAACGTCATATCTTTGTTCCTTTGATTTTCCTTTCTTGCCTCTTTAGCCTTCCTTGCTAAGTTAGATTGGGCATGGAATTCTGAGGGAGATGACACAATACCACCCACAAAAGGAGACCCATGGGGTAAACCATAAGGCATGTTGATGGATTGTTGGGTTTGATCTTGTGTGGGAGATGGGTTTGATAAAACCCTAGGAGAATAGGTTGGCAAACTCATCTGTTGAGAAGTGAGAGTGAAGGGGGAAATAGATGGTATTATAGCTTGAGTAGGTATATCCAAGAAGGTCGAGGGTGCCAAGACATGTGAAGACTTAGGTAGAGACATGTGTGAGGCAAGCTGTGCCTATTTTTCTTTGTCTCCCACCTAAAAAATTATTTTTTGCTTCTTCTTCTCAAGGATCTCTAAGGGATATTCTCCTACTATTTGAACTGTTACTAGCTGAGACAAGTCCAACACTTCTTATGTAGAAGATGTTTCCTGAAGGGTATCTAAAGGGGCCACCAATATAGGGGGTTATCAAGTAAGTTGGGTCATCCTTTGCTTTTCCACTTCACTAAGTGGAAGTGGCTAGGTTAAAGTAGTGGGTACAATCGTAGATGCCTCTACCTCTACCTCTTGAGACTCATTTTGGGGCTCTAGGATATTAGTGGTATCTATGGGCACAACCTTAAAATTTTAGGATAACTCACTGATCTCTTGCCTATATGTCCAATAGGTGGTTATTTTTTCCTGAATCCAGTCCATCTTGACTAAAGCCTATCTTAAACCCTTAGACATGACCTTTATTGGGTCAAAGTTTTGAGTGGGTTGATAAAAAGACTCCCATGGAATAGTTGGGATTTCCTATAGCTCTACATATAAGTCAAGTGTATCTCTCCTAGGAGACATCCTGTCTTCAAAAAAAATTCTTCTCATGCTTGAAAGGAGCATGGAATTTACTCTTGGCAAGCCAAGAGGTCATGAAGCCATCTGGGTCATATCTCCATAGATCTTGAATTAAAACTAGCCCATAAGTGGCTAGTTTCATATTCAAGATAAATTTTGCCTATCTCTTTACTACAGTAATGCCATACCTATTTAGTGGAATGTCATGGAAAGCCCTCTTTTTCTTTCCCACTCTAAACTTAGAGTCAATAACCACTAATTGCCATGTCACTTCCAATCCCACTATTCTACTGGTCAAAACATTGGGAAGCAAAAAGGGCTCCTCCCCAAACCCATGAACCTTAATGAAATAATGATGGGCCTCAAAAAATAAATCATAAAAGTGACAAGCATCAGACAAGATGGCCCTAACTAAGTCATTCATTCTATTATTTATTCCCTCTGTATCCATTTTCCCCATTAGTGGTGCCATAAAACTCTTAGCAAACTAATAGGTATTTGATGAGTTTGATAACACATGAGTCCATGTAGACATGGGGATAACCTTGTAGGGGTATACTTCTAGGTCCCATAGAGTCAAATTCGTATGATGTTGGAAAAATTGGGTATTTTGTTATAAAATAAGGTAGAACATATATAAAGAATACCTAAAGGTAGGGTGAATAATAAAATTAGCCAACTATTGGTTCATGGAATAGGCGATGTGCTCTACAAAATTGAACTTGTATGTTGTTGACCTAGAGATGGTCTTCATACAGAAAATGGCTACCAACTACCATTCATGCACCATTACATAATTATTCTCCCAAAAAATGAAGGTGACCATCAAAAATATGTCCTAGGTTTATGTGGATATCTTGCATTTCTCAAGGGGTAGGGATAGAGTTAGAGTACTATTTTTAGGAAGACATAGCTCCTTGTTTAGAAATGCCTATTACTAGTGTACCTAGAACCAAACATGTCTCAACTGATTCATGTCATAAAATTTAGTAGAAGGGTCATGTTATAGACCTAACATGTCATAGATAGTCTGGGGGTGATCACTACCTTGATTAATCCTTTTTGAATTATCGTACTCACAAGATTATAATTTTGTGTGCATAATTCAACTAATTCAGGGTATAGGGCACTATGGGTACTAGATATTGAGCTAGCCTTGAGGTCCAAATCCTTAAGATAAAGGTTTTAGGCATCCTTTGATTCATAATTTTGGCATGTGCTACCTCTTAAAGGGCTTTAGTCTTTTTTTGTTAAAATAGGGTCAAAAATTTTGTCTGCATAGTTGAGGACGAGGGAAGAGTCTCAGGAGACACCTTTGAGTACTATTCTGATTCTTGGGTATATGGTTTTGGGTTGCATAGAGCTGAAGCATATGACTTCAATGATTTTGATGTGGTGGCCATTTTTCTAAACCCTCTATCTCTAAAAACACTCTTTTTTCTCTTTAAATCACTTCCTGGGCTCGATTGGACCTAGATGTTAGTTCTTTGCTTAGGTCTAAGTAACCACTATGATTATCAGTAAAGAATAATGAGACCCAAATTCTCTTTACACTATTTGGCCTTTGGGATCAATAATTAATTACTTTCCTCGATGATTAGTCATGTCTCATTAAAACTTACATCAAGTCATCAAAAAAATAAATCTTTGAGATCCCAATTGAAAATTAAAATTTTTAACATTAAATACCCTTGGGGAACTGTTAGATAGGCATCCTTTAAGAAAGGCATAGGAGACAAAACCATAAGGGATTCAAAAGAGTCTTTAATTTTATCATGCACAAAGAAAACTTATTAGTAGAGAGGTGGGTGAATAACCTCAAAACAAGAAAATAGAAAAGAAACTAGCCTAACTATGATACATGGTCACATGATTCTTATACGAAGAGTTTAAGGAAAATTCCATTAACTGGAGTACTTAGAGACTCTCCTTCCTTTGTCTCTTTCATAATCATTTCATTGCTTATAATAAATTATTTTGAAGGGGCCTATCCACAAAGAATCAAACTTATCATGGTTTCTAGGTTTAGTCGCTCTTGCATCTCATTTTAAGACCTAGGCACCAATTTTAAAATTAGGTTATGAAGTTCTTTTATCAAACCAACTTTTGATAGTTTTTTTCAACTCATCATTGACTCATGTGCTAATTCTCTTTTCTCCCGAAGCTCTAACAACTCTGCTAGTCTAACTTGCATTGGACTATTTTCTCAACTTCTATTTGATTTATCAACTATAAGGCTAGAATTTTGATATAAATAGGCACTATTGCCTCTTTTCCATATACAAACTCATACAAAGAGGCCTTTATGACCTTCTTAGGTGTTATTCGATCTACCCATAAAGCCATCTTTATGTATTCATGCCATCTTCTTTTGTGTTCATTCCCTATTCTCTTTATGAGTCTAATCAGGTTCTCATTAGTTGATTCTACCAAACCATTCCCTTGAGGGTAAAAATTTAATGTGTTAGTTGAATATTTTGTCGATCAGCATACTGATAAACAAAATAGGTCTGATCAACCAAAGTAGGAAGATTGGTCATCCAAATGTGTAGGTTCACCACATCAAAGGGGGACTAATCTCTCCTCTCATCAAGGGGAGGTTCCCTATATATATATATATATATATATAAACAGAAAATAATACTCAAGGGTAGGATAAACCATCCATCTCTCTTTCTTCAGAGATGATGCATGAAAATCAAAGGAAAAAACTCAAGGGAAATGACAGAGAGCACTCCTCTTCTTTCAAAAGTACTATTCAGCAAACCATAAGAATACTCCTGGTAGTAATTGCAAAATGTAGCCAAGGACGTAGTAACTAGTAAATTGAGATGTAGCACAAAGTCTCCACCTAAATTGCCCAAGAATGAGATATGAAGGACAATGAGGGCACAAAGTCATCCCAAGGTCCTTTACATAGAAACAAAAAGAAAACACACTAAAGGCAATTATGGGGGCACAAAGTCTCTCCACAGTTGACTCCAGGACACCTTCCTGACTAATTTCACTAATTTTGCTTGTTGAATTAAAGGAGCAAAAAATATATTAAGGAAAAAGACATAAGAACAGTTTCCCCAACAACAAACATATCACAACACAAAGTCTGAAAAGTCACTTGCTTTCTTATTCCAATAACAAAATATGATCAACAATATGAGCTCAAAGTCTCAGTAATGCCTTTCCATTTGGGTAGAGTTTCATTTTTGATTGTCAGAGAACCATCCCCTTTTACAATAACAAGAGAGTCCCTTATATCGCCTCTTCAAGAAGGACTTGGGAATAGTAACACATCATGTTGCATTGAATTTTGTTAAGAAGACATGCTAGAATTTAGGGGCATTTGCTTTTCTCAATGTAGAGAAATGGGTCATGCTATTGAAAGTTTGCATCTTTTAATGTCCTCCTGGTGATCTACTTCTAGAAACATATCTGATGTGCAAATGTTTCTGATCCTTCCTCATCATTCTTCCTTTTTTGGTTAATTGAATCAGGTCCTTGATTCAATTTGATACTCTGTTCCTTAGTCACTTTCTGCTGATTTGGCCTTAAAGCCTTTGAATGCATTCAGGTCCATAGATTTAAACCTACAAAGATCAATGGTTATTTCATTGTCACAACTTTGACATCTATGGGCACATCACTTTCCTTGACAATTCCTTTGACTTTGTCATTTGATTTTTCCCAGAGGTGACCTACCCTTTGGGGCCTTGAGAAACGGTCTACTTTGGGTCGAGAAGAGCCCCCCACAAGGGTATCTACCCTTCGGGCGGTCTTTGGATGGCCTTCAGGCTTCTTTCTTCTGGTGGGTTGCTAAGTTCTTTGGCTCTTCTTTAAGGCTTTTCAAAATCAATGGATATTTTATGAACCTTGAAATTGGCGTTCACGTACCTGTCACTATGTTTGAATTTCCAACAGCTAGTTCACCATTCTTGACTATGATGTCTTTGAGTGCGTCACCCCTTAGACTTTTTTTAGACTTTTATGCTACTTGCTTCCTTTAGATTTCTTGTTTTGCATCCTCCCAAAGGGAAGGTGACCCTTCAGCTTTGGGGAAGTGTCCTTTAATTTGGCAGTCGAGAGTCCCCCACAAAGGCACCTACCCTTTAGGGTCCTTCGGTGACCTTTTATCTTTGGAGTCCTTCAGAGCTTTCCTGCAGACTTTTTCCATGGACATTTTCCCATGAACAAAAAGTCTACAAGAATTGTTTTAGCCGCTTTGTCTTTGGCCTTCAGAAATTCTTTCAGGCTTTTCTCCCGTGGCTTCCCCAAATTTCTTCAGACTTTTTGTCTGAAGGAATTCCTTTAGATAGAAGTCTGAAAGAATTCATTTCTTGCCTTAGTCTTTTTCCTGAAGGGAATCCCTTTGTCTTTCGGTCTTTTCAATTGGTCCATTTGCCTCCTTCCTACCCTCTGCAAGGGCTATTTGAGCTCTGAATTAGCCTTTCAAGTTTTTGCAACGGTTTACTTCAGCTTCTGAGTGTCTTCTACAAGGGCTATTTGTCCCTTAGAAATTTACCTTAGTTGATTTTATGTGAATTTCAAATTATGACACATGGTAGCATCTGCTGAGTTCTGTCAAGTTTTTGCTCACTACTCTCTGCAAGGGTATCTGATCCTTTAGCTTCGGGGCAACCCCTTGAACCTACCAATTGAACCAACTTTGGTTCAATGGTTTAATGGTTCATTCCCTTTGACCGCTTGAACCAAGATTCATTAAATCATTGAACGCATTGAACCTTAAACCTTGAACCCATTAAACCTTTAAACCAAAGTGGTTCAGTGGTTCATCGGTTCAATTGGTTCATTCTTTTTATTTGGCTAAGTCCTTTTGATCTTTTTGAACCAAACATGTTGAACCATTTGGTCATTGAACCTGTTAAATCTTTGAACCAAAGTGGTTCAATGATTCAATGATTCAGGCATTGAAAACTTGTTCTTTTGATTGAAACTACCTCTAGAAGCCTTTGAACCTAGAAGCAATTGAACTCTTACTGCTAATGTTGAACCTTTGAACCTGTTGAACCAAAATGGTTCAAGGTTCAACGGTTTAATGGTTTAATCCTTGCTTAGAAGCTTACCGATGAACTCTTTTGGTTGAGCCTTGTCACTGAACCAAATTTTGAATTGCCTAAGTGTTGAGAGCTTTCTTTTTCCTATAAAGTCCTTAGAAATCAACCTATGAAATCCATTGAACTTGGACTGTAGAGTCTATAGATTTTCTCTTCCTACAGAGTCCATAGATTTCTCTTCCTGCTGAGTTCGTAGATATCTCTTCTTGTTGAGTCTGTAGATTCAAGCCTACAGAGTCCATAGATTCAAGCCTATAGAGTCTGTAGATTTAAGCTTGTAGAGTTCATAGATTTCTAAGAAGCTTGAAAAATGAGGAATTTGAATGCTTAAAACAAATTTTGAAATGGGAAGAGAGGATTTTGGTCTGTAGGACCAAAATAGTTCAAATATTGTCCCAAAAATGAGTGATATTTTGGAGGACAACATAATGAAGTCTTAGGTATATACCATTTTTTAATGCAAAATTAGACACTTTGGACTCTAGGAACACCTTGGCATTGTCAGATATAATAATTTGAGGAGGTCTAAACCTAGTTTTAATTTCCTACAGGAGATCTAAAATCACATTCTGTGTTTCTTCTTTTAAGGGTACTACTTCTATCCACCTTATGAAATAATTTATTACGATAAGGATCCACTTGTGTCATGTGCTCAAAATTGGATTTATCATCTCAATAAAATCTAAGCTCCATTTTGCAAAAGGTTCTTCAATAATTATAGGGCTGAGTGGCAATGTAGTATTTCTCCTCTTACCAATGAAAAACTGACAAGATTGACACTTACTAACTATAGTATGACAATAAGAAAACATAGTGGGCCAAAAATACCTTGCCTAGAGTATCTTGATAGCTATAGTCCTTGTAGAAAAATGGCCTCCAGATGTTCCATAATGCAGTTCATGTAAAACCTTTCCATTTTCTTCACCTCTATGCATCTGACTAAGATCCCATCAAAATTTCTTTTGAAAAGGAAATGGTCTACTAGAACAAAGTTGGACCCTTGTCAATAGTATCTTCTTTTCTTGTAGGGTAGATGACTCAAATATTAGTTAGTCTTTATAAAATTAACCCTATCAGTCATCCAAAACTCTAATTTATCTTCTTATATTCAGAGTATAGTATCTTTAACTGCAAGTTCTTTTATTAGAGTTTTAGAATCTTGAGCAAGGTATTGACACAAACCCCTACCTCTTACTAATTTAGTGGGCTTAACTTTGATATCATATTCTAATATCTTAGTTATCTAATTGGCTCTCTTTTTGGTGATTTCACCCTCCATTATGTATTCCTTTAACACTTAAATGTGTTATGAATATTATGATCTTGTTGTTATTAACTAAGTGCCTGAATTTTTTGAGTCCCTTAACAATAGCATAAGCTTGCCTCTCAACAAAATTATACCTTAATTCATGGTCCTAGAGAGTCCTTGAGAAGAAGGAAATTAGATGTTCTCCTTGTTTTGTGTCCTTTTGTATTAGTATTGATGATATACTATGTTCTCCCTCATAGACATACATGATGAAATATTTTAAGAAATCTAGGTTGTGCATGACTGGGGTGGATGTGATTGCCCTTTTGATACTCTCAAAAGCCTATCACCCCTCATTCATCCACTTAAAATTGAGGTCCTTTATAAGAATTAGGGTGATGGGTCTAACCATTTCAATGAAGTCCAAAATGAATCTACTTACAAAGTTAATCTTCCCAAGGAAAGATTGTACCACTTTCTTGTTTACTGGTATCGATAAATCTAGTATTACCTTGACTCTTTCTAGATCTATGGAGATCCCTTCTTTTGATAAAATGTGTCTAAGTAACTTCCCTTGGGGTACTCCAAACACACATTTTTTTGGGTTTAAAGAGATCCCATATTCTTGGTACTTTTAAAAAATAGCCTCCAATTGATCAAAATGATCTTCGATCAACCTAGTGAAGACGGTGAGATCATCAAGATAAATCAAAATTGATGTATTTATTAATTCCCCAAAGGCAATGCCCATATCTCTTTAGAACATAACCCCTACATTTTAGAGTTAGAATGGCATTTTGGTATAAGTGAAAGTCCCCCACTTTGTTATGAAAGTGGTCTTGTGTTGATCTTCTTCTGTGAACCATATATGATATAACCTGAGAAGCCATCTAATAAATAAAACTTCTCTATTCTTGCCACGATCTATAGAATCTATTATATTGAGGGTAAGGGGTAATGATCCTTAAGAGATGACTTATTAAGATCCCTGAAGTCCACATAGATTCTAATTTCTCCATTTTTTTCCGTAGTGGGACTAAGTTAGAAACCCATGTGGAGTGTTTGATGGGGAAGATAATCCTAGAATCCAATAATTTTTAGACCTCTTTTACCATGAGATACTTTATCTTTGGATTAACCAATCTTTGCTTTTGGTGAACAAATTTTAATCCTTCAATTAGGTCAATAGTATGTTAGATAATCTCTCTCTTGTAATTGTGAAGATCCTTGTATGTCCACACCATTACCTTATTGTATTCATGATATAAAGCCACCAATCTTTCCTTTTCCTTTTGAATGGTCACCTTCCCTACTTTCAACTTTCTCTCATTAGAGACTTCAAGTTTAGAATAGTCCCCTTTACTTACCATGAACTTTCTTTTATCTATGTTTCCATCATCAAGATCAAACAAGTTCTCAAGGGTTATTAACCCCTTTAAAAGCTTATTGGACCTTAATTGTATGATTTGGTAACCATATGCTTCTTCAATTTTAGGTTTTAACTGGTACACAAACTCTCTTGACTATTGTAGAAAAATTATGATCTATTGCTCACTCTCGAAGACCTACCAATTATCTTCATTATCAAGTACAATGGGTCGATTGATTACCTTGACAGCTCCCTTATTGTTTAATATATATTGGTCAGATCAAACTGGGATCTGATTTGAACCATTCTATTTGCTTTAATGTTTTGAGTCCTTGTGATGAATGCAATATTTGAAGAATCAAAACTTTTGATCAAGTCCCAAACTCTATGGCAGTAAGACCTCATCTTCAGGTTCTTTATCGCATAAGTTTCTTTAATTTGTTTAACAACCAACTCTGAGTCCCCTAGGACTCTTAGATTATTGATTCCTTCCTTATGAGCAAGAATCAGGCCATGCATTAGAGATTCATACTCTAATTCATTGGTAGTACAACCAAATTTAAAATTCAAGGTTTAAGGATATTTTTTCCCTTTGGGGAAGTGAGGCATATACCTACCCCTTAGCCCTTCTTGCTTCTCACTCCATCAAAATTTAGCATCCATATTAAAGAATTTTCTATGGGGATTTCCTTTTCAGTGATTTCACTCTTCATTATGTTAGGGATTTTAGGATTCTCATCAAAGATGATATAAGTTCCTAAGCTGGTGGAATCAAAATTTCCAAAAGGATCTTCCAATGTCAAAGCTGACAAATAGTTCTTACCTTCATGTTCACCAACTTTTTATATTGATTCCTCTATATAACTTCTTTCTTCTGTTGTGATCATCTCATGGGAGGCTTCAAACCTTGATTCCATCTGGTCCATAATGTGTTCCTTGCATAAGGGTTCTGATAACACTTTCATCTTAGAACCATAATTGGTTCTTAGAATCAGATGTGACCAATAAAGAGACATATATCCTCCAATATTTGTTGTAAAGTCTTTAGATAGGCATAACTTGAAGATAGGAGGGATGTCTATAACTACTATATCTTGAAAAATAGTTATGTTTTGGAAAGAATGTAGTCGTAATGGACACCCTCTAATGATCCCAATGGTTTGTACTAACTTTCTATTGAGTCGCATGACTCCTTTAGTCAATGGCTCATAATTGATCTTTAAGGCATCGGCTATTAACTTAGGCATGACTATAGTGCTTGCACTCGAGTCTATCATAGATTTATGAAGAAAATTCTTACCCACTATAAGAGTCATATAGAAAGGGTTAGGTTTAGGTTTCCTTGCCTCCTTTTTGGAATTCATTAGGATTGATGGTTATTGTGGCTGAGGTACTACCAATTACTCTTTACCTTTATTTGTTGTAGCTTCTTTTGTGGTATTAGACATTGGGTCACTATGGTCATTTAGTGCTTCTTTAAATAGCTCCTTTTGCTCAGGGATGGCCAACATAACCCATAACAAAATATTAGTAGGGACTTTCTTTAGCTATTCCACCACATTGATTGGTCTAAGTGGTTATGCCTTGACATACTATGGACACCTTGTCCTTTCAACCATTGTGTTAGAGATCCCTTCTTTATGAGTGGTTATTGGAACTTCTTGCCTTGTCATGGGGACTTGAAAAATTGGGTCTAATGGCATCTTTCTTGATTTAGTGTTGATAGCAAGGATAACCTCAGCAAACTCAATCATCCTCCTTTTTGACTATGTGAAATAATCAGATTGAACCACATTTTTAGAGGTAGATGTTTCATTAATAAACATAGATTATTCATCTTAAATCCATGAGAACAAAGCATATTTAGTGGAAATTTATCCTTCCTATTCTAGTTGCATACCTTGCATCTAAGCCACCATGGTTACATTTTGAAATCTGGGTGACTGGTATGGTCTTGATGAGGTCATTTATTGGCTTCACATTCTTCTTTTTTTACCTACTCTTTGTTGTAGATTTCATATAGGGTAATCTCTTAGCATGTGAGAGTTATTACAAGTAAATCACAATGTATTTGTTTCTTTTGCCAAGTTGTTTTGGCCAGGGACTAGATCTCTTCCTGAGCTTGGCAGAACCATCTACAATGGTGTGGATATGGGGACAATCTGGTTAGGCAATTGTGAAGAAGTTGATCTTTGAGTCCCTTAGTAATAATTTGACTGGTAGGGGGTTCTATTCCCTTAAAAACCTTGATAAGGAGGTTGTTGGTGTGAATCCTAGTTCCTCTTAAGATTGATCATTTCATTAGAGAAGGTTTTAAGGATATTTTGGACATCATTCACCTCTAATGAGGCCGAATATGTAGTTGTGGCTGGTGTTTTTTGAGATGAAGGAAAGGTATATAGAGAAGTATTGGCCTGAGAATTACTAGGAAGCCCTTCTTGAGTTGGGAGGGATAATTTAGGGAACATAAGCATAGGAGGCCTTGGGGATAATTTTCCAACATCTATCAAATTATTATCTACTCTTATAGTGAGTTCATAAGCATCAAGAAGAGTCTACCTTCCTAGTGACTGAACAATAACTGGTATATAAGAATTAAAATCTTTGAGATAGAAAATGATTTCCATACCTATAGGCGGTTGAGCCAAGGTTAGGATTATTTGCCATGTCTTCTGAAATCTAGTATTAAAATTGATCATTGCTTCTTGGGGGGCTATCTTGATAGTGATTAATTGTTGTAGGAGGGATGATATATCTCCCTTCTCATTGAATTTTCCATATAATATGGTTCCTAATTGGTCGCAAGTTGCAATATAATTTGGTGATAAATATCTATACCAGTCAAGAGCTCTTCTCTTCAAAGAGGCAATGAGTAGTCTCAAGGATACATTTTGTTGTGTAATAAAGTGGATAGTACATACATCAGCCACATCTTGAAGATGCTCTATTGGAGTCTTGAATTCCTCTCCAGTGAATTTAGATAATTCTTTTAGAGCATTAGCTAGAATAGGATCCCATGTATTAGGAAATGTTGGTAGGATAAGTGGACTTCCACCATTCCAATTGACAAAGTGTCTAAGTGGCACTTGAATAGCCTTTTGACCTTCCAAATTAACTTGTTGAGTTGTTTTTCTCCCTGAAGTAGTCACCAAAGGTGTTACTAAGAGTCCTCAGTTTATTGCATATTGAGATCTTGTAATTGGCCCATGATTCTCCCTCCTTGAAGGATGTCTACTCATACACTTCTAAACAATATTAGGTTCGATCCCATCGAGCATGCTATAAAAATTGTTGATGTTTAATTTTTTAACTGATCACTAGAGTCATGGGAAGTTTCAAAGATGTGGGACTTGACCCTTGAAACAACCTCTATATTTTAAATACTTTGGCTCTTCTCTTGGGGTTTGGTGTAAAGGGAGAACAAATAATGCATAAAATGATTATTTAGACTACTAAGGCGATATGGCAAGATTGGATTCCTTTACTGAATAGCACAGTGAAGAGTACTAACAAAGTTTACTAAAAGATTAAGAGCTTAAAGCAGGAAAAATAATTTCAACAAAGACTATAGACTAACCAAAGGGTCATAATATAAAAGTAACTTGAATCATCATCTATTTCTAACAACATAGTATTAGTTTCAATAGTTTTTCTTGAAAATATTAAAGAGTATGCAACATGGTTAATAATCTCAGTAATTATGTGAAGCTAACAAAAGGATTATAGAAAAAATGAGAAGCAATACTGAAAGTGGATTATTATTGCATAGAACACCACTCTCTCTTTATATATAAACAAAGTACATAAGGCAAAATGCACATAATACAATCTTTAAACTCTTAAGAAAGGTAATTGTTAAGGTAGTCTAATGCTTCCAAAAACTAGCTTCTAAAACTTTGTATATGATCTCAATTAATCCTCTTGTTTTTCCATTTTATAGCTACTTATAGCCCCAAAAAATATCTATTATGAGTCTCTACCACTTGTCCAGGGTTTAACCACTTGTTCACAATTTTTGGATTTAAGAAACTATATGTCATTAGAGCCGAACCACTTGGGGCCTTTTTCCATTAATTCTGTTAATTGTCCCTCTCATTCTATTTCAATTATTGATCCTCATTTGTATTTAACATGTAGTCTCCCCAAACATAGACACGTGGAAGCTTACATACATTTTTAGATTTTCTGAGACTCTTTCCCACTCTTTACTTAGCTTTTAGTTTTGATAGCTCTTGGAGGTTCCACACTGTCAGATCCATAAATCCCAACTGAGTCATTGATCTTTTTTATGTTGTTTGTAAGCTACATGTAGAAGCCTTTTACAAGTTTGGAGGTCTTTGATATTTGTCTTGGCTCTTAAAGACCATAGTGGTGACACATGGATACCCTCTACATGCTTCATACTCTCCTGCTACCTCTAGACTCAAAATAAAACACCATGTATCCACGTGTCAGTCTCACACTCAACTGAGGCTTGTAAAAACTCTTTTTTCTTTGAGGGAGAACCGAGGTGATAAGTGGCATTAATCCATGTTCATTTAAATCTTGAAACCTTTTTCTAAGCTTTATCAAAAGGGGACTCCATGAAGCCTAGTGTTTATCATTTGACTCATTGTTGGGACCTTTACTTTTATAAAAAGGGATTGTTGTTGCACCACATATCTATCAGGTGCAAGTTGAAGGCTCTTTTTCATTCCTTCAAGCTAGAAATATCATCGAAGCAACATGTGGATACCTTCCACACTTAGCTCTATACTTAGGTTATTTTAGCCCTGATACTTAGAACGTTGTTATGGTACTTATCAAAAGAAAACAAGAGTCCCGAGTAAAAACAAAACTTTGTAAAAAATAATTTTACAGCACCTAAAAGTATATAATAGTACCTTGAGTTATGTACTTAGATTATAAACTACATTAAATAAATATGCTTACTAGAGCTTTACGTGGGTTGTAAATAAGACTCTGAGAATATAATAATGTGCATTCTATATTTTTTATGAATTGAAAAATTTCTTGTTTATACTCGATTGGTTGAATAAAGGCTTAGGTTTCTATGAAATTATGACTACTTATTTGATTGGTTTTAGTTTTAGTAGTTATGCATGTAACCACTAGACTATGGTAATATGGGTTACCATAGGGTAGAGTTAATTGGAAACAAATTGCATTGTTTGAAATCTGTAGTTAATTATGTGTTTACCCAGGTGGTATAACTATAGTCATTATTTATAGTATGGGATAGAATATAATGTAAGATTCATGCATATATTTGAGGGATTAAATGTATGTTGTTGTTACTCCTATGTTTAGTATGCCATGTGATGTATTTGTCAGTAGGATGTAAGTTGTGTGAATCTTTTGGTTGAATTATATTTTACCAATATGCATTGTGAAGGCAGAGTAAGGAGTGAGATGGACTTCACTAGCTTACTAGTATTGTAATGTCAAATGAAGGCAATCTAATAAAGTGGTGTATATGAATTTGATTGATCTGTATATCAATTTTATATTACTATTCATAAAGCTTTGGCCAAAGTATGTTTAGTGATACATTATCATTTCATGAGTATGGTTTATATGTATGTGTGATATGTTGCAATAGATTGAGTTTTCTATGATACACTACATGTTTAGTTAGTTAGAAATCATACAGCACACATGTACTTTCTTGTCTCTTTGGATTCCCATGTCATCACTATCTACTCATCCATGAAGGGAGGGTCATTTCTTGATGGGATTAGTGCAAGGGATTGTTGGTCTGTGGTTCACATGGAAAAGTGCTCAGATGATGCTCTCCCTCCTCACAACAATACTACTTATTGAGATGATACTTGATATTACCATAAATAATTGAAGTTTGAGAAATATGCACTAGGGAAGCCATGTGTCTCATTTTTACATTGTGTTATATTGTACTTATTATTGATAATCATCATGAAGAGTTGTAATTATTCATTATTGAACATTGACAGTGGTGATTGTATATTTGTATTAGCCATGGTTGAGTTATTTTAATTACTTTCTTCATTTGTGTTTGACATAATCTCATGATGTTAGAGATCCATGATTTATATTGTTTCTAATATCATGCATGAGTACTTTAAATGATATTATATAGATTCTCAAAGATGTAATCTATTTTGGCATATGTGTTTAATTTTAAAATAAAATCACACATTTCTTGATAGATCCCAGTGGGGATGTTACATTAGAATTTATTTAAAGGATTCTTTGCCTCTTGATCACATTTACATAGCTTTGTATACTCTCTCATGCCTATACTGACATAACTCACCAATCTTTACTATGCTTCATGCATACACCTTTTCTCAGGGCTAGACTAGACTTCTCAAGACACCTAGTACACAACAATAGCTAACCTTGTACCATGATCTTGATTTTAACATGCCATCAATCCTCAAAAATATTACCAAGTTTCCTTCAAATTATCTCTTATAAGAGATACAAGAGGTTTCCTTCAAATTTTCTCTTGTCATGAGACTTATTTGACACATATCATCTCACCATGCATGGCCTCAGCTCTGACCTTGACATTAATGACACATGTCTTGACTTTGACATCAATGACAACAAAAATGCTTCAATAACAATAACATGAACATAATTCAATAGTGTTTTCATACATATCCTCATCACCTCTGAGATATATAACCCTTAATGAGAACAATGGTTTTAGACATGCCCCTTCCTACCATGGTATCCATCCCTCTAGCACTCCAACATCATCCACATCGAAGTTAATGAAGGGCTCATCCACCTCATCATTGTCATTATTTATCATCTCAATCAGTCTCAATGGTGGTCTCTATCCTTTCCTTAGGGGACATCTTCATGGTCTCCTCCATGATAAGATGGTTGGAGGTCTATCCAATCTAATACCAAACTACTGTGTAACCTGATCAAATTGAAATACCTCCATAACAACTAGAAATTGGTGTTGGTACCATTGATTAACTGAAATACACCAGAGCTAGGTCACATCTTCAAGAAAACTAGGGTTCCCTTAATAAGTTCTTCATATGATGTTATCCTCTTATAGATTATTTAATATTCTTCAACACTCTGTATTGTCACCCTTATTGAGTCTCCTTATGGGTGTTATCTCCCATCTCCCTACATTATGAGCTATTTATATCCAATCCTTTTATGGGAAAATCAATGGGCATGGTAATCATAAATCACTCATATTCCCATCCCTATAATAAGGTCCTTGCTAATATACCTCTATCATGTTATTCATAAGTAAATTTATAAAAATTCATGTACAAATGGCGTAGCATGCACTAGCCCCAAACATATATGGTGTGATGTTCCTATAAATCTTGAATCATAACCCACATCCCATATGAACATGGCACACCACTCATATATGCATCTATAAATTAAGATAATAACATAATTAGATATTTGTGCAACTGTGGCACATCACCCATTAACATATCACTTAGCGTGATACCATACCTACCCATGACATGTCCAAGGGCACCACCATGTAATAACTTGGTGTCACTACTTGAATCTCATGAGTGGTGTCCTCTATGACTAGCCCACCTCTCTACCAATGTTTTCAGCAAGGGTTTATCATACATGATAGTCTATAATCACTTGATGTCCCCAATACAACAACATCCACATGCACTTGAGCCTCCACACTTAACCTTAAAACTTAAATGGTCTTTATCACTCTCTCATAATAACACTCACAAATATGTATATCATTTTACATCACAAATAGATAAAAGCATTGTTTATATCCATGGTATACCAAATTGGGGCATGTTATTTATTATATCACTTTGATTGATTAGATCTTGTTGGCATTGATTGATTGTATATCACCCACAATAGGGTATACCATGGATCATCATTTATTTATTATATCTTGCCCATATCAAGGGAAATTTATTGCTACGCATGTGTCAATTATTTTATTGCCTATATATGGAAATACTATTACAGTGCTCAATCACTTATAAATTGATAATTCAATATGCCCATGTATGCATAGATTATACATTTCTTAATCTCTTGGATGTCATCACCATGCCTCATACCTTATATCTTGTATACACTAGGACATACTCTTATTTGTGTTTATATTGATGGGTGGGTGTAGGCTAATGGAGGAGCAAAGGGGTCTTAAAGTGTTATCCTTTTTTTAAAAAGAGTAATATTTGAATTTGGAAATAATTTTAGAGATATTTAGATGGATTTTTTTTTTAATTATATTAATAAAGTAAGAAGGTGAATTATGAAAATCTCAATCTAGTTTTTAAATATACAATTTTTTAAATATTTATATGAAAAAAGTATGTAAAAATTGATACATTTATGACAATGATGTAATAATATGAAAAATAATTAAACTATATATGTATGGGTATAATTTTTTTGGAGTAAACGAATGAATTTTTATATGAAATCACATATATGGATAAAGAAAATGTTGAAAATTTTTTAGAATATGTTTTCACGATTTATCAATAAAAATATTTTTTTAATTAATTTTACAAGTTAATAAAGTTAGAAAAATGCAACAAAAAATGTATACACACAACTTTTTGACATTAACTTCATAAAAATCATTTTTTTTAAATGTAACAACCCCACTAGGTTAGACATGGACATATGTGAATTTTTTTTAATTTGAACACATATACAAAAAATAGATGACACCATGAGAATATATAGAGACCATATGAAATACTCAAGTGTGATAATAGCAACAACATATTACATCACATATCACTGATCTCTAATATCATGAAAGCACATCAAAATGTAAATGTAGCAAGTAACTATTTTAACTCAACCACAGTTGATATAATCCTATAGCCACCACTGTCAAAATAAAATAACAAGTAATTACAACTCTCATGACAATATTCAATAATAAGTATAATATAATATAATGTACATATAAGATACATGGCTCCCTTAGAGCATAGTCCCTGAATTCAAGTATCTGTGACAATCTCAAATATCATCCCGATAAGTAGTATTGTTGTGGGGAGGGAGAGCATCATCCAAACGCTTTTCCACATCAACCATGGACCAATGATCCCTCACATTAATCCCATTAAGAAATGGTCCTCCCTTCACATATGAGTAGATAGTGATGACATATAAATCTAGAGAGACAAGCAAGTACCCATGTGTTGTATAATTTCTAAACTAAACATGCAGTGTATCATAGAAAACCAATCTATTTTAAGATATCACATAAACATTTAAATCATACTTATAAAATGATAATGTCTCATTAAACATACTTTTCTCCAAATTTTAATGAATAATAAATAATAATGATCCATGGATCAATCAAATTCATACACACCACTTGATTGGATTGTCTTTATCTGTCATTATGATACTAATAAGCCAGTGAAGTCTATCTCACTCCTTACTCCATATCAACAATGCAAATTGGTTAATACAATTAAACCACAAGATTTATTTAAATTACATCCTACTAGCAAACATAAGCATACAACATGCTAAATATAAGAGTAACCAAAGAAAACATATATTTTGTTAAATGTATGAATGAATCTTACATTATTTCTATCCCATACTAGAAATAATAACTACAGTTTATACCAATAGGGCAAATATATATTTAAATATAAATTTTAACAACCACAACTAGTTTTCAAACATGCCACACACTAAGATAACCCACATTACCAAAGTCTAGTGTTCTAAGACATAACTACTAGTTTTCCACAATCAGTCATATAAAATAGTCTTAAATACAGGGAATATAGGCTTATATTCAAGCAAATAGACATAATAAACAAGTCACAATTTATATGAAACACATATTATTCCATTTTAGAATACACTACTCTTTTAAAGATTATATGCACACATACACAAAGTCTTATCTATTATTATTAAACATGCTATTCATAATAATAACTAGCATGCATATGATAAATCAATCAAATGTAGATATAAGTCAAGACATCACAATTACAATATGTGCCATCTGGATACAACATACATTTACACGATAATACTTTATGATATCACTACTATCATAGTTTGTAACTACATAAATACCCATAACCAAACTTATGATTTCAAGAATCAATGACTCACATTCATAATAATAATCAATAATTATAAGATTATACCACTCGAATATACCCTAAGTTAAAACTGCATAATAACATTCAAAACAACATAACTTATAAGCATGTATCATGATAAACCATTATATGCTAGGTATAACCTAGCATTTATACACTTTAACACTCTCATAACTTATATTGTACCTAAGTATTCAATACTGAATATATATAGCTAACAACCAATCAATCATTTGTAGAGAAATAGTGAACTCATAATCTCGTTCAACATTCCTTTCAACATCTCATTCTATTTTCTAGATGATTGTATTAATATGGTTATAGTTTCAGTCCCTCAAACACTTAATGACTAGATAAAAGCATACTTCTAGTTACAAGCTTAGGTATATGACCCAACACAACCATTTTCATTATGTACTTATTTTGCATACTTAAATCCATGTGATTATATCAATAATGGATATATCTTTAGTCAAATAGCAGTATAGAGAAAATATAATATTATAATATAAATGTTAAATATAACAACTATAAATACTAATACTGGTTATATCCCTATTATTTAGCTATATAAAGCTATTCACTTTACTAAAACCATGTATGCCCATGTATAACTATATTTATGTACATTTATTATAAAACATGATCATCCTATGACTTTGGTTCACAAAAGATAAGTACCCACATTCAATCTTCAACTTGGTTATATTCATAACTCATCAATTGTCTATATTGTATAATGCATGAGCTAAGCATTAAATATTTCTTGCCTACAATAAGGATTATACTAAATTTCAAATTGGAGTGTATGCATAACTATTTTTGCATAATCATTTTTATAGACTCCATCGCCATAATTGCTCGTTATGAACCAAACTTAAAACAACTAACTCAACAAAACACTAATGATTATAACTTCCATATAAATAATAATATCAAGTTCATGATCCAGATGATAGACCTTTCATTGCACACTAATATAAGGTTACTTTACTTTTAATTCAGTCCATAATCATATTCTATTTATTTATAACCCCCCCCCCCCAATTTTTATTTATAAAATATTGGACCTAAGTAAGTACCTATGATACATACTAATATGTTTTCCATATGATACACAACACTAAGTTTACATATACTCAGACCTGTGTTCAACACAGAAAGGCAACAACCAAATCATTCATATCTCTGAATAACATGCTCTGGACTATAATCTGCACTCTTAATATATTATAATAATTCATGTAGGTTGGCAGATTGATTAGTAGAATGTCTTTTGAGAAAGTATAATTAAATGATACACAAATTCATTATTGATCGCTAAGCCTTTTGTCAATATTAAATTGCTACTTAAATCATTTTCAAAGCCAGTAATATGTATAATTCTTTAATATTTCATATTAATATTATTTTCAACATAATAATATTATTTTGGTATATACATATCATATAATTACCAGCAGGTAATACTGAGGTGCACATATCTCATTTTGAGAATTGCATAAAATAAATCTTCAGTAATACAAAGTAAAACTTAGGCTCAATGTTTTAAAAGACTCAGACTCATTAAAACAAGATGATTTATGCATGTCTTTTAATAAGACGTTGTCCACTTAAAGAGAAGTGATGCTCAATTATAAGGGGTCACTATAGGATGCTATGAAAATCTTTGTTATTGGATATAGATCATTGTAATTGGTTATAGATCGCTGCTAGAATTTATGGTAATCTTTATGAGAGAAAAAGAATGGAATTCTCACACACACACACACACACACACACACACACACACACACACACACACACACACACACACACACACACACACACACATATTCATTGGGTTCCTATACTTATTAATTAGTGATAGACTCTGATATGATAATAATATTTTAGAACTTATATGTTAAAAATTTCACTCAACATAATCTCCTCCCTATTACCATTGTCCATAAATCTCAACCTCAAGTTATATTAATCAAATAAGTATAATGGAGTTATTACAGTGGAAAACTTAATTAATACACCTTGTGGATCCTTTAAATCCACTCATGGAATTATGATATACTAGAACGCCATGTGAATATGCATGCTCAAATAGAATTTTCACCACCGATTTAAACTGATGATAGACCCTGATATAGATTGTGATAAATTTTGATTGTTAATACATATATTATATATAAAAGATTCATTGTTGTTGAGTATAAAACATGGTTTTATACATTTTTGCTTATTAACATATATATAGTTTTGACCCCAAGTAATATATTTCTTTTTTTATTAATCTATTTGCAGTTTCATTAGTGTGCATATATAGACATTTTTGGATCCATAGCTAACACAATTTCGATTATATGTATTATCTAGTTCGTTATCTATAAATACGTGATTTAATCAAAGGCATAACGTATCTAATGGTTATATGTGCTTATACATGGATCTCACAAGTAAATTATTGAAATATTATCAATTTGTTAAAAAAAATTAACATGAATATATAGTATTTAATAACACTAGCTACTGGCATTATGATCTATTATTCAACCACTTATCTCCTTGTATTCGTTCTTCTCTCCTTTGCTCTTCCATGTTTTGTCCTCTCTTCCAAGATTTCTTCCCCCTTCCCTGAAGAAATTGTGCCCCCTCCTTTTAATATTCTTTCCCTTTTAACATAAGAAAAGGTGTAACTATCTTTTTTTTATTTTCTTTTATTTTTTTTATTATTTTTCTATTAAATTTAATTATTTTTTATTTTCTAATTTTAAACTTTTTTTTTTTTTTCTCATTTTTTTCTTTTTCCAGATAAATTTTTATTTTCTATATATTTTAACACTTGAATGTCAAAATTATATGATTTTATTAAATCAATTTCCATTCATAAATATTATAGAAATTCAAATGACAACTTTATAAATTACTAAAATCCATATTTTAAACTTATCTTTGCTTATAATATTCTTATTAGCATTAATGGCAAAACATACCAAACACAAAAAAAAATTCATTATGATATTTATCTATACTGACAAACCATAACAAGTAACATTCTAAAGCAAATAATAAACACACCATAAGCAGACTATTTTTAATGTATTTACACCATGTACTAACTAATGTGATGTGTGTAGAGGTTTTTACCAATGCTCTATCGACCTCTGACATCTCCATCTACATCACCCTCTCTGATGATGTTCTCCCTCTGACACGCTCTATGAGATAAATTCTCATGCATCCACCTCACAATAAAATGGGTAGTTAGACCATAAAAGTCATGATATATATTCATCATAAAATATAGCAAAAACAACAAATTAATATGATCATAAAGTAAACATATACTTACAACTAACTAATAATAACATGATCATGTAACCTAAGCAATATCTTATTATCCCATAATAGCATATATCTCAAAACTTAGTTAAAGTATAACCAAATCAAATGTGTCAACTATAAATATGCATGAATAGTTAAATAAATTTTTTAATGAGGAATCATGATGTAACATCATTCCCTCTATAGCTAGTCATCGTCCTAGATGACTCTTGTCAAATATAAGTTCTAAATTAAAATCAATGTTCAACATAAAAAATAACATAGTTTAAAGTATCAAATCAGGTAATATATGCAAATTGACTTGTATAACTCACATAAGTCCCCTCAAGTTGCACTATTTCTAGAGTATCAGTCTGACAAAACCCTACTTTATGACATCTCACTACTATGTAAACAAATTTTGTGAGTGTCACTTATTCTGAATGTTTATATTATGACCACCCTGGGGTCCAGAACCATCAAGAGAAGTATATAATAACTTGGTAAAAGTTTTACTAACTTCCCAAAAACATATGAGATCATCACAATAGTCAAAACAAATGACTATAAATATTTCCATAAAATCTTCTATCCCCTATACACACATCTCTAACCTAGAGAATATTTTTCTCATTTTGGAGAAAAGTATTTAGGTAACCTGACAAGAATGATGTGTATAAGTTAATACTTTCACTACTCTGTGTAACTCTTGATAAGTATAACATGTTAATAATGTCACTACTCCATGGAGCTCTTAACAAGGATGATGATGAATAGGAACTAAAAATATTACATTTCTAATATACACAAAAATTATGAAATACCTATCCACAATATACATATGTATGGCCATATGACTGAATTTGAGAAGTTCATCTGTCAAATATTAAATTTGACAAGTCCATCTATCAGATCTAACTTAGTAACAATTAATTTAATGTGAGACTTAGTAGGATACATCCTATCACTTAGAACTCATATTCCTAATTCACCACTCTTCCCTTAGGTTTCTAGGACCTAACGATCTGTACAATGTGCATAATGTTCAATGAAACACAAATCTATACTAAAAAATCATAAGAAGCAATACTATATGTTCAATGATTCTAGATGTACCAATATACATACAAGAAAAAATTATATAATTATTTTTTAATTGCATTAAGTTACCACTAGCTAAACATAACTAGTGTCATATTCTATAGCTTAACCTATAGTGTTATATTCCTAATAAAGAGGAAATAATATCATAATTAACATAACATATAGAGGTTAAGGATTACACCATCCTTACAACCTTATAAAGGAACAAGCAAGATAATACCTCCTTATTTTTTTGGCTAGAATTCATCAATTAAAAGTTTATGTCAACCCCTAGATTGACAAGATGTTTCACATATCTTATATCCTACTCACTTTCAGTGAAAAGTATAAAAATATCTCTTCAAAACAACATGCCTTAAGCAAAAGAGAACAATATAAATCTAATCAAGGGTGTATAATATCATACTAATTATAATCAACTTATAATTCTTAATATAAAAATTAATATATAATCAAGGTTTGGCACTCCACACGGTATAAAATCATAACACTAGATAAATTAATGACCCTAAAGAGTCACCAGTGAAAAGTAGAGAACTATCATCTCAAAAACTCCTACATACCCTCACAGGGTAAAAAAAAAAGATCACAACTCAATGTTTCCAAATCACTACCTACTTACCAAATCTGTAAGTATAGTATCCCCATCTATTCCACAACTGGGAGAAATAAAATACTATCCACAAAGATGTATCAATTCATCAAATCCTACAACTTATCTCTCAAAAATAATTGGAAGATATTTACTCCATGACTCCATGAAATATAGTCAAATAATAATTCAAAATCAAATTTCAATCATCAAGAAAATATGAATCCTCACAGTAGCTTATAATAATGTAAAAGAAGAATGAGATAATAACAACTCACTTCTAAGTTAACAAAGAGATATGACACTTCTTCTTAACCCACATAACATAAGGGGTTACAAACCATAAACAAGCTCCTAACACAATAAATTCTCAACCAAAGACATCAACACTCTACTATAATAAAATTCCCACTTCACTAGGTGGTACTAAACCAAAAAAAATGGTCTTATATGATTTTCCATTTCTAATATTTAATGAACACAAAAGTAAAGCACACATAAATAAAGTGAGAAGAAAACACTCAAAAAACCAAACACAAATGGTGAAGGTGACTTGATTACCAAAAAGGATGTAATCATACTCGAGGTGTTCAATTTAAGTGATCAAACCATGGTAGAAATCTCTTGTTCATAACTCATGAACTAAAATATGTATTCACCTACCCACCTCATATGAAACCATCACCATTGGAACACTCATTAAAGCAAGCCCCATATACAACTTACAAGCGTACAAGTGCTCCTCAGGGTACACATTCAATGTTTCCCCACACACACGAATCTCTCAAAACTCCAATCATGGTGTAACATGATTTTACATTCAGGTACTATAAATCCAAATATATTAGTGCAATACTTCATGTCACTAGGTTCACACTGGTGAACAGAAAGACATAAAAATGATAATGTCCTCATTAGGTCCTAGAGTTTGAGCCATAGCTCTAATATCACATGTAATAACCTCGTTAGGTTAGACATGGAAATACATGATTTTTCTTTTAATTTAAACACATACCAAAAATAGATGACACCATGAGAATCTATAGAGATCATATGAAATACTCAAGCGTGATAATAGCAACAACATATTACATCATATATCATTGATCTCTAATATCATGAAGGCACATCAAAATATAAATATAGCAAGTAACTATATTAACTCAACCACAGCTAATCCAAGTCTATAACCACCACTGTCAAAATATAATAATAATTAATTAAAAATATCATAACAATATTAAATAATAATTAAAATATAATACAATGTACATATAAGATACATGGCTCTTCTAGAACATAGTTTCTAAACTCAAGTATATGTGGCAATCTCAAGTGTCGTCTCGATAAGTAGTATTATTGTGGTGAGGGAGAGTATCATTCGAGCACTTTTCCACACCAATAATGGACCAAAGATTCCCCACACTAATCTCATTAGGAAATGGTCCTCCCTTCATGGATGAGTATATAGTGATGGCATGAGAATCCAAAGAGACAAACAAGTACCTATGTGTTATATGATTTCTAAACTAAACATGCAGTGTATCATAGAAAATTGTTCTATTACAAGATATCATATAAACATGTAAATCATATTTATGAAATGATAATGTATCACTAAATATACTTTGACCAAAAATTTTATGAAAGATAAATAATAACAATCCATGGATTAATCAAATTCATACACACCACTTGATAAAATTGCCTTCATCTATCATTCTGATACTAGTAAGCCAGTGAAGCCATCTCACTCTTTATTTTGTATCAACAATGCAGATTGGTTAAATAAAATTCAACCACAAGATTCATTTAATTTACATCTTACTATCAAACACAAGCATACAACATGCTAAACATAGGAGTAACCAAAGCATATATTTATTTTATCAAACGTACAAATGAATCTTATATTATTTTCTATTTTATACTACAAATAATGACTACAATTTATACCAATTAGGTAAATACATATTCAACTATATATTTTAGCAACAATAACTAGTTTTCAAACATATCACACACTATGATATCCCATATTACCATAGTCTGGTGTTCTAAGACATAACTACTAGTTTTTCACAATCAATCATATAAAGTAGTTTTAAATATAAGGAAATATAGGCTCATATTCAAGAAATTAGACATAAAAAACAAGTCATAATTTCCATGAAACACATATTATTTTATATTAGCATACATTACTCTTTCAAATATTGTATGCACACATACACACAATCTTATCAACTATTACTAAACATGTTATTCATAGTAATAACCAGCATGCATACAGTAAATCAGTCAAACATAGATGTAAGTCTAGACATCATAATTATAGTATGTACCATCTAAGTACAATATACATTTACATGGTATTAGTCTATTATATCTCATACCATCATAGTTTGAAACTATATAAATACACATAACCAAACTTATGATTTTAAGAACCAACGACCCACATTCATAATAAAAATCAACAATTATGGAGTTATACTACCCAAGTATACTCTAAGTTAAAATTACATACTAGCATTCAAAGCAACATAATGTGTAATAATGCATTACAATGCACCATTATATGCTACACATAAAGTAGCATTTATATATTTTAACACTCTCATAACTTGTATTGTAATCAAGAATTCAATACTAAATACATATAATTAACAGCCAATCAATCATTTGTAGATAAACAATGAACTCGTAAACCCATTACATATTTATTTAAACATCTCATTCTATTTTTTAGATGATTGTATTAATATGGTTATAGTTTCGGTCCCTCAGACACTTGATGACTAGACAAAATCTTACTTCTAGCTATAAGCTTAGGCACATGACCTAACACAACTATTTCTATTATGTACTTATTTTGCATATTTATATCCATGTGATTGTATCAATAATAGATATAACTTTATTCAAATAGCAGCATAGAGATAATATAACATAATAATAAAAATGTTGAATACTGCAATTTTAAATACCAATACTAGTTATATCCTTATTATTTTGCTATATAAATTTATTTGCCTTGATAAAACCATGTACATCTATGTATAACTATATCTATGTACATTCACTATAAAATATGGTCATCCTATGACTTTTGTTCACAAAATATAAGTACCCACATTCAATCTTCAACTTGGTTATAGATCATTGCTAGAGTTTATGATATAGATCATTGTAATTGGTTATAGATCATTGCTAGAGTTTATGATAATCTTTATGAGGAAAAAGGAATGGAATTCTCACCCCACACACACACACACTCATTGGGTTCCTATACTTATGAAAATAATATTTTAGAATTTAATTCTTTTAAAAAATTTGCTCAATATATTTTCCTCCTTAATACCACTATCCATAAATCTTGACCTCAAGTTATATTAATAAAATAAGTATAATGGAGTTATTAAAGTGGCAAACTTAATTAATACACCTTGCATATCCTTTAAATCTTCTCAAATGGAATTTTGATATACTAGAACACCATGCGAATATATATGCTCAAACAAAATTTTCACCACCAATTCAAACTGATGATAGACCCTAATATAGATTTTTGATTGTTAATACATATATTATATACAAAATATTCATTGTTTTTGGATATAAAACATGGTCTTGTACATTTTTTATTATTAACATATTTCTAGTTTTGACCCCAAGTAATATATTTCTTTTTTTTTATTAATCTATTTCCAGTTTCACTAGTGGGCATGTATAGACATTTTTAGATCCATAGCTAACACAATTTTGATTATATGTATTATCTATTTTGTTGTCTAAAAATACCTTATTTAATCAAAGGCTTAATGTATCCAATGGTTATATGCACTTATACATGGCTCTCACAAGTAAATTGTTGAAATATTATGAATTTACTAAAAAATTCAACATGAATAAACAATATTTAATAGCACTACCTAGTGTTATGATCTGCTATTCAACCACTAGTCTCCTTGTATGCTTTCTTCTCTCCTCTGCTCTTCCACGCTCTATCCTCTCTTCTAGGATTTCTTCCCCTCTCCTTGAAGAAATTGTGTCCCCTCTTTTTCATATTATTTCCCTTTTATCATAAGAAAAGGCATAGTTTTCTTTTTATTATTATTATTATTTTTCTATTAAATTTAATTATGTTTTATTTTTAAATTTTAATCTTTTAATTTCTTTTTATTTTTTTATTTTTTGTCTTTTCTCATTTTTTCCTTTTCCAGGGAAATTTCTATTTTCTATATATTTTAACACTTGAATGTCAAAATTATATCATTTTATTAAATCAATTACCATCCATAAATATCATAGTAATTCAAATGGAAACTTTATAAATTACTAATAATCCATATTTTTAATTTAGTTTTGTCAATAATATTCCTACCAACATTAGTGAAAAAATGTGTCAAACACGCAAAAAAAAAATATTATGATATTTATCTATACTGATAAATCATAGAAAGTAATACTCTAAAGCAAGTAATAAACACACTATAAGCAAACTAATTTTAATGCATTTTTACTATGTACTAACTAATGTTATGTGTGCAGGGTTTTTGCTAGCTCTTTATTGACCTCCAACCTCTCCATATATGTCACCCTTTCGGATGATGCTCTCCCTTTGACATGCTATAAGAAATAAGTTATCTTATGTCCACCTCATAATAAAATAGGTAATAAGACCATAATAGTCATAATATACATTTATCATAAAATATAGAAGAATGACAAATCAACATGATCATAAAGTAAACATGTACTTATAGTTAACTCATAGCAGCATGATCATGTAACCTAAGAAATATCCTACTATCTCACAATAGCATATATCTCAAAGCTTAGTCAAAGTATAACCAAATCAAATGTGTCGACTATAAATATCCATGAAAAGTCAAATAGTTTGCTTAGCAAGGAATCAAGATGTAACATCATTCCTCTCTAAAACTAGTCATCATCCTAGATGACCCTTATCAAATATAAGTTTTGAATTAAAATCATTATTCAACAAAAAAATAACATAGTTTAAAGAATCAAATTAGGCAATTATACAAAATTTTCCTGTAAAACTCATAGAAGTTCCCTCAAATTGCACTATTTCTAGAGTATTAGTCTATAAAAATCTTCCTATGTGACATATCACTACTATGCAAACAAAGTTTATAAGTGTCACTTATTCTGAATGTTTATGTCATGACCACCCCAAGGTCCAGAATCGTTAAGACAAGTCTATAATAACTTGATAAAAGTTTCTTTGACTTCTCAAAAATACTTGAGATCATCATAATAGTCAAAACAAATGACCAGAAAGAGTTCCACAAAATCTTCTAGCCTCTTTACACACCTCTCTAACCTAGAGAGTATTTTTTTCATTCTAGAGAAAAGTGTTTAGGGAACTTGGCAAGAATGATGTGTATAAGTTAATACTATCACTACTCCATGTAGCTCCTAATAAGTATAACATGTCAATACTATCACTACTCTATGGAGCTCCTTAAAAGTATGATGATGAATAGGAATTGAAAATATTACATTTATAATGTATACAAAATCATGGAATACCCATCCATAATATATATGTGTATGGCCATATGACTAAATTTGACAAGTTCATCCATCAAATATTGAATTAGATAAGTCCATCTATCAAATCTAACTCAATAACAACTAAGTCAATGTGTGGCTAAATAGGTATCACTTAAAACTCATATTCCTAATTCACCACTCTTCCCTTAGATTTTCATGACCTAACAATCTCCACAATGTGCGCAAAGTTTAATGAAACACAAATATTTACTAATATATCATAAGAAGCAATACTATATTCTAAATTATTCCAAATGTACTAACATACATACAAGAAAAAAAATATACAATTATTTCATAATTATATTAAGTTACCATTAGTCAAACATAACTAGTATCATATTCTGCAACTTAACCTATAGTGTTATATTCCAAGTAAAGATAAAATAATATCACAATTAACATAATATATAGAGGCTAAGGATTATACCATCCTTACAACCTTATAAAGGAACAAGTGAGACAATACTTCCTTGCTTTCTTGACTATAATTCAACAATTAAAAGTTTATCTCAACCCCTAGATTGACAAGATGTTCTGCACATCTTATACCCTACTCGCTTCTAGTGAAAGGTATAAAAATATCTCTTTAAAATGAAATGCTTTAATCAAAAGAGAATAATATCAATCTAATCAAGGGTGTATAATATCATACTAATTATAATCAACTTATGATTCTTAATATAAAATTTAATATGTAATCAAGATTTACCACTCCACATGGTATAAAATCACAACACTAGATAAATTAATGACCCTAAAGAGTCACAAGTGAAAAGTAGATAACTATCATCTCAAAAACTCCTAAATACCCTCACAGGGTAAAAATAAAACACCACAACTCAATGTTTCCAAATCACTACCTACTTACCAAATCTATAAGTATATTATCACCATCTATTCTACAACTGGGAGAAATAAAATACTATCCACAAAGATGTGTCAATTCATTAAATCCTACAACTTCTCTCTCAACAAGAAGTAGAATACATTTGCCCCATGACTCTATGGAATATGGTCAAATAATATTTCAAAAACAAATTTCAATCATCAAGAAAATATGAATCCTCTCAGTAGCTTATAATAATGTAAAAGAAGAATGAGATAATAACAACTCACCTCTAAATTAACTTAAAGATATGACACTTATTCCTAACCCACATAACATAAAGGGTGCCAAACCATAAACAAGATCCTAACATAAGGAATTCTCAACCAAAGACATCAACACTCTACTATAATAAAATTCCCACTGCACTAGGTGGTACTAAACCAAAAAAAATGGTCTTATATGATTTTCCATTTCTAAGATTTAATTAACATAAATCTAAAGCACACATAAATTAAGTGAGAAGCAAACACTTACAACACCAAACATAAATGGTGAATGTGACTTGATTATCAATAAGGATGTAATCATATTTGAGGTGTTTAATTTAAGTGACCAAACCACGGTATAAATATCTCATTCATAGCTCATGAACTACACTATGTATTCACCTACCCACCTTGTATACAACCATCACCATTGGGACACTCGTTAAACCAAGCCCCTATAAAACTCACAAGGGTATGAGTGCTCCTAAGGGTACACACCCAATGTTTCCCGACATACATTACACAAATGTCTCAAAACTCCAATCATGATGTAACATGAATCTGCACTGAGGTACTATAAATCCAAAAAAACTAGTGAAATAATTCATGTCACTAGGTTTACACTGATAAACAAAAAGACACAAAAATACTAATGGACTCATTAGGTCTTATAGTTCTAGCCACAACTCTGATACCACATATAACAACCCCTCTGGGTTAGACATGGAAATATGTGAATTTTTTATTAAAAAAATTACACATACCAAAAATAGATGACACCATGAGAATATACAAAAATCATATGAAATATTTAGGCATGATAATAGCTAAAACATAATTTATCACATATCACTGATCTCTAATATCATGAGAGCACACCAAAATGTAAATATAGTAACTATATTAACTCAACCATAGATGATACAAGTCTACAGCCACTACTGTAAAAATACAATAACAAATAATTACAACTCTCATGATAATATTAAATAAGTACAATGCAATACAATGTATATATAAGATACATGTCTCCCTAGAGCATAGTTCTTAAACTCAAGTATCTATGGCGATCTCAAGTGTCATCTTGATAAGTAGTACTACTATGGGGAGGGAGAGAATCATCCAAGCATTTTTTTACACCAACCACGGACCAATGATCCTTCACACTAATCCTATTAGGAAATGTCCCTCCTTTTATGGATGAGTAGATAGTGACAGTGACAGAATCCAGAAAGATAAGTAAGTACCTATGTGTTGTATGATTTCTAAACTAAATATGTAATGTATCATAGAAAACCGTTCTATTGCAAGATATTGTACAAACATGTAAATCATACTTATGAAATGATAATATCTCACTAAACATACTTTAGATCCCAAATTTTTATGAATAATAAATAATAACAATCTATAGATTAATCAAAGTCATACACACCACTTGATTGGATTGTCTTCATCTGTCATTGTGATACTAGTAAGCTAGTGAAGTCCATATCACTCCTTACTCCATATTAGCAATGCAGATTGGTTAAGTACAATTCAACCATAATATTCATTTATTTTACATCCTACTAGAAAATACAATCATACAACATGATAAACATAGGAGTGACCAAAGTATATATTTATTCTATCAAACGTATGAATAAATCTTACATTATTTTCTATCCCATACTAGAAATAATGATTACAGTTTATACCAATTAGGTAAATACATATTTAAGTGTATATGTTAACAACCACAACTATTTTCCAAACATATTACACATTATGATAACTCATATTACCATAGTCGAGTATTTTAAGACATAACTACTAATTTTTCACAATTAGTCATATAAAGTAGTCTTAAATACATGGAAACATAGGCTTATATTTAAGTAACTAAACATAACAAATAGGTCACAGTTTCCATGAAACACATATTATTCCATCTTAGCATACTGATGTAAAATTTCTATCAAAAAATTTCCAAACTTTTCTTTAATCTCACATTTTATCTTATTTAACTATTCACTTTCTTGGCAATAGCCTACTTGTTCAATCCTTCAAGCAATATTCTAAGACTCACTTGCTTAGTTTAAAGTTATCTATGGTACCCATTGTCAATATCATCTACCCACTTCACTTCACAAGTCCACTCACATTCAAATCATTCCATACTTACCTATATCATGTTAGCTTCCTCAATTGTTATTCTTGCCAATCAACACATGTATTTATTTAATACATTATTTTCCCAAAATTTTGTAGGTTTTTATTGATACTGTGTAACCTCGTTATGCATTCCATCATGAATGGATTATTATTTTATACCCTTATCACATGGTTCACCCAAACTTTCAATTTGACTATATTCTTCAATCATTCCTTTCCACTATTAGTCTCTTTCAACTCCTCCTTGTTTTGGTATTCTTGTTGTGTTCTACATTCATTTCAAATAGTTATCTTTTGACCTATACATAGAGAACAGGGTCGGTGGTTTCTATCTCATGCATTAGAGTTTACTTTTTCTTTTTTCTTTGAAGTCCCTTTCTTTATCAATAACCATCAAATTTTCCTCATCTAATCAACAAATTTTCAATTTATTAGCTCTGCTCAAGTTTTATAACATTTGTTTTGATCTCATTGCGAACTCAACTATAGTAAACAAACTCAAGAAGGTCAATATCAAGTTCCATGATTTACATAGGCTTCATATGACTTTAAATTTTGATTTATGTATGTGATTATTTATTACACCTTTTGTAACCATTTCTTTTGCATATTGATATCAAATTCTCCTTATTCGCTCAATTTCGTTTGTGATTGTAGACCTTTGCAATCTAGATAATCTAATAGTCAACAATGGGTTATGTCAGGCTTTGGGTAAGCTTTCAAACCCTATACATGGTTGAAATACATTTGTGCAATCTACCCACTCATTCGACAGTTCTTATAATCTCTTAAAGAGGCCTTGATTTAGCTCTTAGTATAAATTTAGAACGAATACATAGGCTACAAGAAATCTAGGCATCTTTATGACTTAAGTGTCAAATGAAATTGGTTACATTCAATAATTTAGGGAATATAAAGAAACCAAATTAAATTTCAACCTTAATCTTCCCACAACTCCCTCCAAACTCTTTCTTACACAAAAAATTGCTTTATCTTCCTTATATAAGCTTAACAAAAAGAAACACAGGCTTCTCTTTTTATTGTACTCAATCTTTATGCACCCAAAATACAAAGTACTAGGTACATGGTTCTCAAGAACACAAATTTAAATTTAGTTTACCTTCCTTTGTTAATCCATTATAATTTCACCTTTCTATTGAATCAAAACAATATTCAACACTTTTAGTTCTTCTCATTTACATTTATGAGGTTACAATTCTTATCATGCAACGCAACTTTCAATAATAACACAGAACAAGAAGGTAAAACAAGTCTAAAATTAGTTACCAATTCAATAAATTCTTTAGTATTTTGGGGTTTATTATACATCTCTTCCTCAAATCCACAATGCCACCAATCTATCACATTGAAAGACCCCCCTTGTTTTACACTAAAAACTACTATTTATGCCAAAAGGCTTTGTAACTAACTAACCACCTTTTTAACTCCAACGTACCAAGAAAAGTTTATTACTAACATGTTTTAGGACTTTAATCATAACTTAATTTATAACAAGTGTAAAACATCCTAAACTCTCTTACGACCCCTAAATACCATGACAACCTATTAAGACTCCAAAACATGAAACTTAGCTTAGTAATTACAAAAGAGGTAGTGATGCTCCTGCATCATACTACTGAGGAGAGAATGAAAACTTTCCCCAAAATTTGTAAATGAATGATATTTTATAGGAGAGAATGAAAAATTTCCCCAAAATTTATAAATGAATGATATTTTACATTCTTTGTAGCACCTCTTGTATGATGGAATCTCCTCCCAAATCTCAAGGAATAGTTGAGACACGTAGACTTTTGTGGTGTTTGCTTTGTTGTATACTCCTTGTTTCAACTTTCTCTTACTTCCATCTTTGAGGTCATTTTATTGAATTTTAATCTTCCACTTGATCATCTTCAATATTTTATTCTTGTCCTCGAACCAATCTACACATGAAACACACAAGTTAACCAAAATAATCTTTTACTTGCCTTCTTAGCAATCTTTTTCTTTCTTTTCCTTGGTTATTTTCTCTATGCTTGGTTATGTTGTATGTTGTGTTGTTTTTTGTCTTCTCTTATCTTCTTCAAACCTCTTAACCTATGTAACCTCTTTATCCTCTTCTTGCTATTGTACCTAATCAATGATTTCCCTTTCCATGGCTAATGCCTTCAACATGCTCACTTTCTCAAAAAAATAGTCCAAACTTCCCTCATTTTATATGCATAACAAATGATTTGACAAACTTAAAAACAATCTTTCTAACTACTCATATGAAATTATCTCACCTCTTTCTTCTTCTCTTAGTTGGTCCTTCATATTGGGTAGTTTTACTCTCTCAAAAAAGTTTGTTTCACCTTGCTCCACCTTAAGCAAGTCTTTTCCACCTTGATCCTCTTTAAGTAAGTCATTTGCACCTTTCTCCATTCTCATCTAAGCTATTTCCTTAAATCAAATTCTTTGAGAAATAACTTCTCTCTCTCTTTGTGAGCTTCTTTATCCCCTTATTTGAAGCCTCTCTTAGCTTTCAAACTGCTTGACCAACTACTTGCATTCTTCCTTGATAGTCTCTTCAAACAACTTTTAGAATACTTTCAATGAACTAATCACATACATCAAATGATAATTGAAAACAAAACATGTACCTTCTTATGAAAATCTACTCCATAGAATCTTGCTCACTCTGATACCAAAAATGATGCAAAGGTTCTATCAAACTTTTTCCAAAATTGTCTTTAATCTCACATTTTATCTTATTTCACTATTTACTTTCTTGGCAATAGCCTAATTATTCAATCCTTCATGCGATATTATAAGACTCACTTGCTTAGTTTAAAGTTATCCATGGTACCCATTGTCAAAAAAATCTACCCACTTCACTTCACAATTCTACTCACATTCACATAATTTCATACTTACTCATATCATGTCAAGTTCCTCAACTATTTTTTTTCTAATCAACACATGTATTTGTTTAATGCAATATTTTACCTAAATTTTTTAGGTCTTTATTGATATTGTGTAACCTCCTTATGCCTTTTCCTCATCAATGGATTCTTCTTTTATACCCTTATCACATGGTTCACCTAGACTTTCAATTTGACTATATTCTTGAGTCACTTTTTACCACTTTTAGTCTCTTTCAACTCCTCCCTATCTTGGTATTTTTGTTGTGCTCTACATTCATTTCAAATAGTCATCCTTTGACCTACACATATAGAATAGGGTCGGTGGTTCCTATCTCATGCATTAGAGTTTAATTTTTCTTTGTTCTTTAAAGTCCCTTTCCTTATCAAGAACCATCAAAATTTCCTCATCTAATCAATAGATTTTTGGTTTATCAGCTCTACTCATGTTTTATAACATTTATTTTGATCTCATTGCGAACTCAACTATAGTAAATAGACCTGAGAAGGTCAATATCAGGTTCCACACTTTCCATGGGATTCAAATGACTTTACAAACTAATTTAGGTTTGTGATTATTTATTTGTAACCATTTCTTTTGCATATTAATATCGAATTCTCCTTATTCGCTCAGTTTTGTTTGTGGTTGTGGACCTTTACAATTTGGATAATCTAATAGTCAACAATTGGTTATGTTAAGATTTGGGTAAGCTTTCAAACCCTATACATGGTTAAAATATGTTTGTGTAATCTATCCACTCATTCGACAGTTCCTATAATCTCTTAAATAGGCCTCGATTCAACTCTTAGTGTAAATTTTGAATGAATACATAGGTTATAAGCAATTTGAGCATCTTTATGACTTAGGTGTCAAATGACATTGGTTCTATTCAAAAATTTAAGGAATATAAATAAACCAACTTACCTTTCAACCTTAACCTTCCAAAAACTCCCTCTAAACTCTTTCTTGCACAAAAAATTGCTCGATCTTCCTTATACAATCTTAACAAAAACAAACACAAGCTTCTCTTTTTATTACACTCAATCTTTATGCACCCAGAATATAGAGTACCAGGTAGATGTTTCTTAAGAACACACATTTGAATTCAATTTACCTTCCTTTACTAATCCATTATAATTTCACCTTTCTATTGAATCAACACAATATTCAACATTGCTAGTTCTTCTCCTTTACATGCATGAGGTTACAATTCTTATCATGCAACATAACTTTCAACAATAACATAGAACAAGAAGGTAAAACAAGTCTAAAAGTTAGTTCCAAACTCAATAAATTCTTCATTCTTTTGGGGTTTCTTATATATTTCTTCCTCTAATCCACAACCCCACCAATCTGTCACATTGAATGACACCCCTTGTTTTACACTAAAAACTGCTATTTATGCCAAAAGGCTTTGTAACTAACTAACCACCTTTTTTACTCCAACATACCAAGAAAGCTTTATTACCAACATGTTTTAGGACTTTAATCATAACTTAACTTCTAACAATTGTAAAACATCCTAAACTCTCTTAAGATCCTAAAAGACCATGACAACCTACTAAGACTCGAAAACATGACACTTAGCCTAGTAATTACAAAAGAGGTAGTGATGTTCTTGCATCACATACGTTACTCTTTCAAAGATTGTATGCACACATAAACAAATTCTTATCAACTGCTACTAAACATGTTATTCATATCAATAACCAACACGTATACAGTAAATTAGTCAAATATAGATGTAATTCTAGACATTATAATTATAGTATGTACCATCTGGGTATAGTATACATTTACATGGTAGTACTCTATGATATCCCATACTATCATAGTTCACAACTACATAAATACATGTAACCAAACTTATGATTTCAATAATCAATGACCCGTATTCATAATAACAATCAATAAATATGGGATTATACCACCTGGGTATACCCTAAGTTAAAATTGCATACTAGCATTCAAAATAATAAAACTTATAAGTACACATCATGATGCACCATTATATGCTAGATATAACCTAGTATTTATACATTTTAACACTCTCATAACTTGTATTGTATCCAAGTATTCAATACTAAATACATATAACTAACAACCAATCAATCATTTGTAGAGAAATAACAAACTCACAAACTTGTTACACATTCTTTTAAATATCTCGTTCTATTTTCTAGATGACTATATTAATATGGTTATAGTTTGGTCCCTCAGACACATAATGACTAGACAAAATCATACTTCTAGCTACAAGCTTAGGCATATGAGCCAACACAACCATTTCTATTATGTACTTATTTTTCATACGTAAATCCATGTGATTGTATCAACAATGGATATATCTTTAGTCAAATAGTAGTATAGAGACAATATAACATTATAACAAAAATGTTAAATATTGTAACTGTGAATACCAATACTTACTATATCCCTATTATTTAGTTATATAAAAGATATTCACCTTACTAAAACCATGTACATCCATGTATAACTATATCTATGTACATTCGTTATAAAACATGGTCATCCTATGACTTTAGTTGACAAAAGATAAGTACCCACATTCAATCTTCAACTTGGTTATATTCATAACTCATCAATTGTCCTATATCATATAACGCATGAGCTAGGCATTAAATATTCCTTACCTGTAATAAGGACTCTACTAAATTTTAAATTGGAGTGTATGCATAGTTATTTTTTCATAATCATTCTTATAGACTCCATCACCATAATAGCTAGTTACTAACCAAACTTAAAACAACTAACTCAGCAAAACACTAATTTTTATAACTTCCATTTAAATTCTAATATTAGGTTCATGATCCAGATGATACACCTTTCATTGTAGACTGATATAGGGTTACTTTACTTTTAATTCACTCCAAAATCATATTCAATTTATTTTTAAGCCCCCCATTTTTTATTTATATTATACTGGACCTGAGCAAGTATATATGATACATACTAATATGTTTTCCATGTGATACACAACACTGAGCTTACATATACTCAAACCTATGTTCAACATAGAAAGGCAACAACCAGATCATTCATAACTCTAAATAACATGCTCCAAACTATAATCTACTCTCTTAATCTATTATCATGATTCATGTAGGTTAGCAAATTGATTAGCAGAATGAATTTCCAGAATGTATAATTAAATGATACACAAATTCATCATTGATCGCTAAGCTTTTTGTCAATATTAAATCACTACTTAAATCATTTCCAAATCTAGTGATATGTATAACTCTTTGATAATTCATATTAATATTGTTTTCAACATAATAATATTCTTTGTGTATATACATTTTATATTATTACCAGCATGTAATAATGTGGTGCACATATCTCATATTGAGAATTACCTGGATTAAATCTTTAGCAATACAAAGTAAAACTTAGGCTCAATTTTTTTGAAAGACTTAGAATTATCAAAACAATATAATTTATACATGTCTTTTAAAAAGACATTGTCCACTTAAAGAGAAGCATTGCTCATTTATAAGGGTTCGCTACAAAATGCTATGAAAATCTTTGTTATTGGATAGAGATCATTGTAATTGGTTATAGATTGTTGCTAGAGTTTACCACACACACACACACACACACACACACACACACACACACACACACACACACACACACACACATAGTCACTGGGTTCCTATACTTATTAATTAGTGATAGACTCTAATATGATAATAATAGTTTAGAATTTAATTTTGTTAAAAAGTTTTCTCAATAATGTCTCCTCCCCAATACCATTATCCATAAATCTCAACCTCAAGTTATATTAATCAAATAAGTATAATGGAGTTATTACAGTAGCAAACTTAATTAATACACTTTGCATATCCTTTAAATCTATTCAAATGGAATTTTGATATACTAGAACACCATGCGAATATATATGCTCAAATAAAATTTTCACCACCAATTCAAACCGATGATAGACCCTAATATAGATTATAATAAATTTTGATTGTTAATACATATATTATATACAAAAGATTCGTTGTTGTTGGATATAAAATAGGTTTTATACATTTTGCCTTATTAACATATTTCTAGTTTTGACCCCAAGTTATATATATATATATATATATATATATATATATATATATATATATATATATATATATATTATATTAATCTATTTCCAAATTTGATAGTGCGCATATATAGACTTTTTTGGATCCATAGCTAACACAGTTTCAATTATATGTATTGTCTAGTTTGCTATATGTAAATACCTTATTTAATCAAAGGCTTAACATAGCCAATGGTTAAATGCACTTATACATGGCTCTCATAAGTAAATTACTAAAATATTATCAATTTGCTAAAATTTTCAACATGAATAAATAATATTTAGTAGAACTACCTACCTGGTGTTATGATCTGTTATTCAACCACTAGTCTCCTTATATTCATTCTTCTCTCCTCTACTCTTCCACACTTTGTCCCCTCCTTTTAATATTCTTTCCCTTTTAACATAAGAAAAGATGTAGCCTTTATTATTATTATTATTATTATTATTATTATTATTATTATTATTATTATTATTATTATTATTATTATTATTATTATTATTATTATTATTATTTTTCTATTAAATTTTTTATATATATTTCTAATTTTAATCTTTAAATTTCCTTCTATTTTTATTTTTTTGTCTTTTCTTATTTTTTTCCTTTTCCAGGGAAATTTTTATTTTCTAAATATTTTAACACTTGAATGTCAAAATTATATGATTATAATAACTTAATTACCATCCATAAATATTATATTAATTCAAATGGCAACTTTATAAATTACTAATAATCTGTATTTTAAATTTACTTTTGTCAATAATATTTTACTAGCATTAATAAAAAAACTTGCCAAACATGCAAAAGAATTCATTATGATATTTACCTATACTGAAAAACCATAGAAAGCAACACTCCAAATCAAGTAATAAACACACCATAAGTAAACTATTTTTAATGCATTTCTACCATGTACTAACTAATATGGTGTGTGCAGAGTTTTCGTCAACTCTTTATCAACCTTCGATGTCTCCTTCTACGTCACCCTCTCTAATGGTCCTCTCCCTCTGGCATGCTCGAAGGGATGAGTTCTACGTCCTCCTTACAATAAAAGTGTATTTAGACCATAATAGTCATGATATACATTCATCATAAAAAATAGTAGAAATGACAAATCAACATGATCATAAAGTAAACATGTACTTATAGCTAACTCATAGCAGCATGATCATGTAACCTAAGCAATATCCTATTGTCCCATAACAACACATATTATAAAGCTTAGTCAAAATATAATCAAATAAAATGTGTCAACTATAAATATCTATGGATAGTCAAATAATTTGTTTAGTGAGGAATCAGGATATAACATTAAAAACATAACCAATGATGTGTAGATTGTAGAGATACAAAATTTATAAAAATTAGATTAACAATTAAAATGTTATAAAGCTATTTGTAATGATATATCTATGAACCATAATAAGATATGTTGTGTAAAAATTAATTAATAATTAAAATCAATAGTTTAACATTAAAAATTATATATTCAAAATCTATGTTTTCCCCTCTACCAATTCATTTATTTTTTTTAAAATAAACAAAGCTACCTACTTAAATGTGTCTGTGAATATAGAAAAAACTTGTAATTTTTTTTTTAATTCTTGTGGTTTGGTCAATTGTAGGTCTGAATATTAGGTTTGGATCCTCCAAACCTAAAACCATATCTATTTTGAATGAAAATGTACTAAAATTTTAAAATTTTAAAAATAAATGGTGCTTGCCCTTTGCAAAGGGTGGTTGCCCTTTATAAAGGGTGTGTGACCTATATATTTCAAAGGGTGCACACCCTATGTATTTTAAAGGGTGTGTGACCTATATATTACAAAGAGTACATGCCCTACATATTGTAAAGAGCATGTGCCCTATACAATGGAAAGAGTACACACCATATATATTGTTTATCATAGTATTTTGTATATTTATAATAGAGATATATTTAATAAAATAAATATTTAAGTATAATACATTAATTTTTATTACTTTTTATCTCATATATTTAATTTTTATTATATTTTATAATCTTATATACTTAAATGAAAAAGTCTATAAAATGTAATAAAATTTAAATGTATTACATTTTATATACTTAAATTTATTTTTATTAAATTTTATATACTTAATTTTTTTTATTTTTTATATACTTTTTCATTTTAAGTATATAAGAATATGTGTATTAAAAATTAAATGTATCATGCTTTAAATTTATTTTAATAAAAAGAAAACTAGGGCCACTCTAGGTCTTCTGAAATCAATTCCAGAGTTGTAGGAGTTACCATATAAAAAATAGATTTACAAATTTTAATCTTGTCAGTATTTAGTTTTCAAAATTTTAGTATTGAACATAAAGTTTTTTGGGTGTAACTTTTACACCTGATGTCTATTTTGGAAAAATTAATGGTTGTTTCATAAGTTTTTGGGTCTTCCACATTGATTTTTGATGTTTGTAGGAGTTATAATTGTGTCAAAATTTAATTTGATAAACCTCATATCTCTTTGACATGGTGAGAGTTGAGAGGATATAGATAAACAAATTTACATGCACACTACAACATTTAGACCAATTAAATTTTCTCTCTAAATACTTTTGTCAACTTCTCTTAAGGAGAAGTACTATCCTCTCCACCACTTTGAGGATAAAAACATCAAGTTCCACTAACTACACTAGCACAATAACCGATTAGTGTAAGACTACACCAATAAGTTCCATGCCTACACTAGACACCTCCATGAGAACTTGAATAAATAGCACAAGGTATTGAAGTACTACTTGCACCTTATATCCCTACAAAGATAGATTATTTTACTTCTAACACTTTGGAGAAAGTTTACAATGCTACCAATATTGAATCCAAGTCAAATATGAATAAATTTCCCACTTATTAGTTTAACATCATGCACAATATCCAACCCATACACAACTCCTCATTTTAGCCTTCTACAAAGAAGCATAATGTTCTTTGCCAAAGAAAGTAAGCTGAGAAGGCTAAAATAAACTTGAAGGCTCTTTCACCTTCTACTTTAGACAAAGGAAATAATAATTATGGTGACAAGTGGTGTCATCAACATCATCACACACTAATGAAAAATTAGAATGTTGTGTATGATAATCCTTACTTACATAGACTACATCCAATCCCATGTAGATGAATGACATTGATCCAAGTGCCACTTAGATGAGCATTGGATTTCCACTTCCATAGACACCTCTAAGGAGTGATAACACCTCATCCACATTAATTTTTGGGTGAAGGGTTAGCCTCTTCATATAATCATTGACATTGTAAATCAAAATAACATCATCTTGCAAGGCACATATGAACTCCTAAGCCTTTACACTACTATGCATTCCAAGCTATACTCCTTGGGGTGGCTTTAAATAGGGTAAGGTATATAGGTTTAATGATAATGCACCTTCTAGGATAAATTCAAGCCTATGTAGGATATTTTCACTTGTGACATTGCCCCTTTATAGGTATGTGACATCTTGCTAGGGAGACCGTATTTATATGACTAAGACGATACATATCAAGCCAAACCATAGTCATGGACTATATGAGTAAAGTATCATTTTTAAAACCTATTAGAGTCAACTCTAATGACCAAAGTCACCTTTTGCTCTACCAAACAATGTCATAAACTTGTCTTGTAAATGTAGGAGTTCATGTTGCTCTTGGTCCATCCTAAGACACTTGTGTAACAAATAAAGTAGGCATTCATAGGGCACGTGGTTTAAATAATGTCATAGTAGAAATAGCTTGAAAAGTTACTATAACAACACAAAAGAGTCTTCATAGAGCCTGAAGTTATTCCAAAAAATTGTGTAGTATAACACCACACAAATTTAGTTCTAGGACACCCTCTTCTAAATAGACATATGTATCAAAATATAGATTAAAAAAGTGATAAATTCTTGCACTAAATATAATAGCTTCTCAATCAAGGTAAGATCAATCCTAGCTCTTTTCCTTTTAGGGTTCTAATAGTCCTCACTCTGAAGAAGGATGGGTCATGGCATATTTTTATAGACTATTGTGCACTTAACAAAATCATGGTTAAAAATTGGTACCCATTATTGTGTATTAACAACCTCTTGGACCAGCTTCAAGGTGTGTAATGCTATGTGCCTAATCTTAATCATAAAAACATGGTCTCCCAAGTAAGATGTTATATATCTCTAAAGGTGCAATGTCACAAGTGATAGTGACCTCCACATGCTTCAATTTGTATTGTAAGGTACATTATTTTTAGACATTTACACTCGTTATATGCTAAATCCATTCTAAAGAGTATGACTTGAAATGCAAAGCAGTGGAAAGGCCTAAGTCACTGGATTGTGACTTGCATGATGATGTTATTCTCACTTCCATTGTTAATTATTACATGAATAGGCTAACCCTACACCCAAAAATTAGTGTGAAAGAGGTGTTTTTTTTCCTTAGAGGTGTTTATGTAAGTGTCACTAGTGCTCAGATAAGTTGCTTTTGGATCAATGTCATATATCTATATGGACTAGATGTAGATTACACAAGTAAGGATTTTTATGTATAAAATTTAGAGCCATCATGCATGTGACTCCCCACCTTCACCCCATATATATAAATTATTAAAAGAGGTGTTTTTTTCCTTAGAAGTGTTTATGGAAGTGTCACTAGTGCTCAGATAAGTTGCTTCTGGATCAATGTCATCTATCCAGATGGATTAGATGTAAATTACACAAGGATTTTTATGTATAAAATTTAGAGTCATCATGCATGTGACTCCCCACCCCCACCCCATATATATAGATTATTTAAAGAGGGTTGAGGCCCCTCCCATTTATATAGTAGGCAACTGATAGGCCATATAAAATATGAGGGGATGAAGGCCAACCCCATTGGCATCTAGACCATATATAATATGAGGGGGATGTGGGCCCTATCTGGTGAGGTTTAAGAGCCTACATAACTACTATAATATATCATATCTCCCTTGTCCTCATCCCCCAACTATCCATATATAAGTAGAGTAGGTTGACCTATCTACTTATTATCTAGACCCACCCCTTCCCATAGTTATAAGTTATTTATAATATCCCTCAACCTCCTCCCCATCATATCTATCTATAGGCATCGAGAGAGGGTGAACCATACTATCAGGAGAAAGATATACCCCTTAGCTATACTTGACTCCATCTATACATATATATATAGGGGGTTTAGTTGAGAACTACCAAGGATCACACTCCACTATAGAATCTCTATATAGCTTGACCATCCCCAACAAGTCCAAATAGATATATAGGTGACCATATCTATCCATGGACTTCTTTATTGAGGAGGGAAGAAAGAGGAGGGCGATTCTGAGTTCTATCATATCTATATATAGGGAGGAAGGTGAGTCTATAGATTCAAGAATGGGCCAGGTAACCTTACATTGGCTCATACTCCTAAGCCTAAATAGATTCTCTATAGTCTCTAGTTCTATTTCCATATCTAAGGGTTTTCTCCCCTCATCATAATATAAATAGGGATAGGCTACTGACTATATATAGTTTCCCTACATTTCCTAGATATATAGATAGGGGGTGTCAATATATTTAGATGGATAGATAGGGCCTATATATAGGTATAAGGAGGTTGATGTTGCTATTCCAATCTCAATGTTTCCATATAGATGTTGATGTTTCCAGATGGATAGATGGCCCTCTATCTCTATTTAGATGGGGTGAGCAGGTGGTTGGTCCCCAACGTATAGATAAAACTACTACTAATAATTAGATAGATAAATAGATAGATAGATAATGGGGGGTGGGTTGGTTATAGGCAAATATATATGGTTGAGTGACCTACTGATTAGATAGGTCATGTTGGATAGTTATTGATTACATAGGGTAGGTGCTTTTAGGAGAAGGTTCAGATATGTACTTCTAAGATAGGGTATGTTAGTTTTGGATAGGGTGAGAAAACTAAGGGGAGATTGGTCCTATCCTATATAGAGATAGGGAAACCTAACTATTAGTCACACCTTAATTTATCAGACCATCCCCCTCTTCCCCCACCCATATACCTATCGTTATCCTTCTCTGAATTGAGAGATGTTGATGGTTTTATTTTTAACCATACTTATTGCCTTCTCTAGAGTAGATGGTGCAAGAACCTTCAAGTTTTGTAAAACCTTCTTAGCATTCTCTCCTTTTTGAAAATTATTATACTTCTGTGTACTAGGTTGAGACAAATATTTTTACATGGGTTGACTTTTGCATATGGCATTGAAAGAAGAGATGAGATGTTGCTTCATCTTTACATTGGCTTTCATTTTGGTGGCATTGTGATAATCTTTCCCCACAGTTTGGAAGTCACAAACTCTATATTTGGAGGAATATAAGGTGATTTTTTTGTGATTTAATTCAACACCTTATATTACTCAATCAAGTTCTTGTGTAGGCATGAGGTTTATTCATGAATCTAGTGCATGTAGTCTTCCATTAATAGCTCCTTACACTGGTGTAATTGGTGGAACTTGATCTATTCATCCTCAAACTAGTGGATAAGATAGTACTCCTCCTCTAGCACATCCATAAAAGTCTTCCAAAACTCGATTGGAATGTAGTCTTATGCACGTTGTGCTCTCAAAGTCTCCCATCATTGAACCACTAGAATAAACATATTCAACATGATGATGGTGATATTATCAACATTAGTGAATTGATTAACTAATAATTATGCCTTGAGTTCTCAAATCCAAGCATCCAAATATACAACATTAATTTTTACTTCAAACATGGGAATGTCAAGATTGAATTGTACTTTAAAGGGCGTTATCTATTAAAACTATTGTTGAGCATGTTGAAAGAGAGAGAGTTTGAAGGCTTTGGGTTGAGCTACATCAGTAACTCACTGAAATGGCCAAAGAGTTTGGTGCACTATGCCTTTGAAAGGCATATGTAATGAGCTTTTAGATGTCTGATAATGTAATTTTCAAGGATATAATGTGAATTTATGTTAATTTACTTCAACACCTTATGTTCTTAAGTTAGGTTCTCATGTAGGTGTATGGTGTAATCATTGAACTTATTGGTGTAGTCTTCACTTATTGCTTCTTACATTGGTGTAATTGGTGGAACTTTATGTATTCATCCTCAAATTTGTTGAGAGAATACTACTCCTCCTTCAATACATCACATAAAATCCTTCCAAGACTCTATTGGAACATAGTCTTGAGTGTCCTTAAAACCAATCACTTGAATCACTAGAGGGAGATATCGAATAGGGCATATTGATACCCTTAAACACAAAATACAAGAACCTAAAGTAAATTTACAGTTGATATGCCCTATTTTAGTGCCTTGGGTAATTAATCACTTGATTTGTTGCATGAGGCACTCAAACAAGGCACAATGAACCTCCTAAAAAAATGACAAACTAATTTGTAAATTTAGACTTGATATGTTCTATTTGAGTGCCCTTTGTAATAAATTGCTTGATAAATTTCACATGTCACTCAAATAGGGAATATCAATCCCTATAAACACAAATGTAACAACCTAATGTAATTTTAGACTTGATATTCCTTATTTAAGTGCCCCATTCAACTAATTTCTTGATTCATTGCATGAGGTACTCAAAATCAGAATATGGAGCCTTGTAAAGATAAATTCAATAACCTGATGTAAATTTATATTTTATAAACCCTATTTGAGTGCCCTGTGTAACCAATCACTAGATTCATTCCATGGGGCACTCAAATAAGGTATATGCATCCCCCTAAACCTAAATACAATCTAATGTATATTGGGAATCAATATTCCCTAATTAAGTGCCCCATGCAACCAATCGTTCGATTGGTATACAAGCACTCAAATAGGGTATATCAAAGCCCTTAAACACATATGTCACAACCTATTAAAAATTAAAATTCAATATGCCTTATTTAAGTTTCGAGTTCAACCAATCACTCTATTCATTACATAGGGAACTAAAATAGGGCATATCAAGCCCCCTAAACAAAAATGTGAACACCTAATGAAAATTTAGACTTGATATGCCATTTTAGAATGCCACATGAACCAATTGCTTAATTAGTCACATGACATTAAAATATGTCTTATTGAGCCCCCTAAACACAAATATGACAACTTAATGTAAAATCAAACTTAATATTCCCTATCTAAGTGCCCCGTGTAACCAATTGCTTGATTATTTACATTGTAACCAATTGCTTGATTATTTACATGAGGCACTGAAATAGGGCATATCAAACCCCTTAAACATAAATGTGATAATCTAATGTAAATTTAGACTCGATACATGCCATATTTAAGTGTCATATGCAACCAATATTTTGATTAGTTTCATGAGGCACTTAAATAGGGTATATTGAGCCCCCTACACATAAATGTGATAACTTAATGCAAATTCAGATTCAATATGCCCTATTTGAGTGCTTTGTGTAACTAATCACTTAATTAGTTGTGTAGTCATATAAAAATACAAAATTGGTAACTTGAGTGTGGCTTATGACTCCCAATCCATAGATCCCTCTTGCTTGCTCTCATAACCCTCACATGCTTATTTTCACTAATTCCCAATCATCTATAGCCTTCTAAACTTGATCCCAGCTAAGATAAGACCCTCTTTTCATGACCAATCCATCCCCCTAGGTCCTATATACCTAGGAAAATAGCACCACACTAGGACTATAGCACTAGTGCCACTCCTATCTACTTTTAATGCTATTGTCCAAGCTCATTTTTGGACCAAATGGTCAATTTCTTCTAGTTCCCCATCCTTCTCCTTGTCAGCCTAACATGAGCACATGTAACCCATGACCAATAGCTCCCTATAAAATCCCATTCAAAGATCATTTGTAAAGGGTTGGAAAATATCACAAAGTAAACAAGAATACAAGCAAGACTACTCAAGCACATTTCCCTATTCACTACATATAGCCATCTAATACTATTTCCAGCGTATTTGAATCCTTACAGCAGTCCCTAGTCATCTCAAACACACCCAATTTAGCATTTCCTTTCATTCTCATATCACAATTATACCAAGCACTTTCAAAATGAGAACTACAAATGGTTTGATCCCTCTTCAAAGTATTGGTATGTAGGTAGTGTGCCCACACAAGGGGTGTAGATCCACGTCCAGTGAATCTTACACACACTAACCCCCCGTCTTGTTTGAAATTGGTCAAAGTATAATAGAAGGTAAGATTTTAAGATAAAATCTACTCTATAAGGATCTATGTAAACTTTTGACTACTAAAACTTTAGAGACAGGGTCACATGGAATTGCTAAACAAAACCTAGAAAGCTCAGATCCTTAAGACAACAATGCCAGATAAGGACTACAGTGTCAATTCCACTCCTATCCACTTTCAACACTCCTATGTAATCAAAAAATGAAAGTCAAAATCCTAAGTATGATAGTGTCCTAGGCCTTCATAGTGAATATCAGATCTTGTCTCAGTCAGATCAACATAGTTTGAGCTAAGTTTTATTTTTTTCCCTCTTATTAATATTTTTAGAAAAACTCAAATTACCAATAAATTTAAAAAATTAGTAGCTTATTTACCACATATTATTTACTAATTTATCAATCTAGACCCTTTAACTAAATTAGGAATAAAACCCCAATTGTTCCCAAAACTGTTAAATCATTTGGTGGCAATGTGTGTGGCACATTTGTTTTTTTCTTTCCTAGTTCAGCATTATCTAGACATACTTAGCAGTTGCATTCCTTATTCCATCTGTAGGTGGTTAGCATCATTTTGGATTAGATTTCATACAATCCTACCCTCCACATTCCTAAGTTCTTGATTGGCTTCCACATAAGCTAGATTCTTAGTTTTGGAGTGGCTTTCATATAAGCCTAATCTCCATCTTTTGAAGTGGCCAAGAGTGGCCTAGTTTCCAGCACACATTTGGCTATCCATGATAACATTGTTAGATTACAATACATTTATGGGATTTAAGATTGATCTCATACAACATACATTTCATACTGATATCAATTCATAGCTTCACTTCACAGGGTAATGATGGAGCCAAAGGTCTTACTAGCCTTTATATTCTTGACCCACCTATTCAAAGAGATTGGACACACATTCCAAAAATTGATAAACACACACATGACCACCTAGATTTACTTAGTGGACAATGATGGAGCCAAAGGGATAGCCTTTGCATTCTTGAGCCACTTTTTGGGGAATTAAGTCAGCTCCATTCATGATATTACTCTTGGTACTATATTATCTAGCATTACTTAGCACCACAACAAGTTTTATATTGGTCCACATACCTGATGAGGTGTATTCAGTCCTTTCTCTTCCTCTCTCTTACCAAGATTTATACATTTTTATTTTAGATATAGCATATCTAGTAATAATTAATCTACTCTTGTTCTTTCTTACAGATTCACACTTCATAGCATGCTCTCTATGCACAACCTAACATTACAATAACATCATGAGCTTCACCCTTACAGGTAAGTTTGGGTACGCTTTCTCTTTTTCCTTTATCCTAGTATTTCACTTTCCTAAATCACTAGAATAAATGGGTGTAAATGTAGTCATATAAAAATCTAAAATTGGTACTTGAGTGTGGTTTGTGACTCATAATCCATAGATCCCTCTTGCTTGCTCTCATGATGCTCATAGTCTTATTTTCACTAATTCTCAATCATACGTAGCCTTTCAAAGTTGATCCCAATTGAGCCAGGACCCTCTTTTCATGACTAATCCATCCCCCCAGGTCCCATCTACCCAGGACAATAATGCCGCACTAGGATTATAGCATATGTGCCACTCTTGTCCCCTTTTGGTGCTATTATCCAAGCTCATTTCTGACCCCAAAAGTTAATTTATTTTGGTTCCCCATCCTTCTCCTTGTTGGCCTAATGCAATCACATTCAACCCATGACCAATAGATCCCTATAAAATCCCATTCAAAGATCATTTGGAAAGGGTTGACAAATATCACAAAGCAAGCAATAATAAAAGTAAGACTACTCAAGCACATTTCCCTATTCTCTACATATAGCCATCCATTACTATTTCTAACTTATTTGAATCCTTACACCAATCCCTAGTCATTTCAAGCACACCCAATTTAACATTTCCTTACATTTTCATATCACAATTGTACCAAGCACTTTCAAAGGGAGAACTACATATGGTTTGATCCCTCTTCAAAGTATTGGTATGCAGGCAGTGTGCCAACACAAGGGGTATGGATCCATGTCCAATGAATCTTACACACACTAACCCCCCTCTTGATTAAAATTGGTCAAATTATAATGTAAAATAGGGTTTACATATAAAATATACTCTATAGATAGCTTTGTATACTTCTGGCTACCAAAACTTTAGAGATAGGGTCACATAGACCTGTTAAACAAAACCCAAAAAGCTTAGATCCTTAGGACAATAGCACCAGACAAGGACTACAGCACTAGTGCCACTCCTATCTACTTGCAGTGCTCCTATATAATTAGAAAATGAAAGTTAAAATCCTATTTCCAATAGTTTCCCAAGCTTACACAATGAATATCAAATCTTGTCTTAGTTGGATCAGCATAGTTTAAGCTAAGTCTTATTTTCTCCCTCATATTAATATTTTTTTAAATCTCTAATTACCAATAAATTTCACAAATTAGTAGCTTATTTACCACATATTATTTACTGATTTATCAAACTAGACCCTTTAACTAAATAAGGAATAAAACCCCAATTATTCTCAAAACTATTAAATTAGGTTGCATGAGGTACTCCAATAGGTCATATCAAGCCTCTAAACACAAATTTTATAGCTTAGTGTAAATTCACACTTGAAATCCCTTATTTTAATGCCCTGTACATTCAACTACTCATTTTGTTGCATGGGGCACTCAAATAAGGCGTATCAAGCCCTTTAAACACAAATATGACAACCTAATGTAGATTTAGATTTGATATAACCTATTTGAGTGCCCCAAGCAAAAAATTGTTTGATTGGTTGCATAGGGCACTCAAATATTGTATATCAATCCCCCTAAACACAAATTGACAACCAATTATAAATTAAGACTATATATCACTACTAAAATTGCTATTGAATGTGGTACAAGAAAGAGTTTGAAGGTATTGGGTTGAGATCCATCATCAAATAAAAAAATGGCCAAATAGTTCTATGTGTTATTCTTATAGGTCATCCAAAATAATATTTTTAACATATGGAGTTGCCTTAGGTTGCTTATGGGCATTATCTATATTATTTTTTCTATGATATTATTTTGGATAAGTTGAAACAAATTTGACTAGTAAACCTTACTTCTCTTATTTTGCTCACAAGTTTACAACCATATAAAAGATATATGATTCAACACAAATTATTTGTGTCATGATGCCTAGGACATTTATGCATGAAGTAAAACCTTGCACTTAGAGATAAGTTGTGAGGATATGAAGAGTGTGTGTTGTGTTATCTTTTAGAAATTAAACCAACACACATGTAAGTAAGCAAAAGGATAATTCTTGCAATAAATGCAAATTCTATTCAATGGTAATGAATAGGGGAAAGTACAAAGATGAAAAATGCTACAAAAAGGATATGAATTGAGTTTTTATAATCAAAAGGGGAAAATGCTTCCTCTAATTTACCTAGATTGAAGGCATGAATACAATGCATATGATAAAGGTTAGATGTTCAAGGAATGTTATCTATCACTATGAATGTGTATATCATCAACCTTGAATAATATGCATATGTCACATATTTATACATAAAATATAATAAGGAAATTACAAATATCGAAAGTTACAAAGAGAATGGTTATAATTTATTTCATCTTATTCCTACATGTTGGTTGAGTTTATTATAAATGCATGATGGTTGACATGCTCAATTGAATTGTTAATTTGAGGGATTACATGACATGTCACCAAACTAAGAAGTGCCATCTAACCAACCATGTGGATATGGTGTGATGACAAACTATGCATGGGACACGTGAGATGTGGCACATGTTCTGCCAAGTATAAGAGACTCTACCTAGAAGTGAAGTGGTGTATGTTTATTAGGTGGTGTACAATATTTTTTATAGGTGTAATATTATCTATGTATAAGTGTCATGAGACTTGTGTTCACATCCAATAAATTCAACATGAGAGATTCTAAGTTGATTTGCATGTAATTTAAGTAGGTGTGCAAAGCAAAAGTATATACAACTGCATGACTGCACACGAAATGCTAATGTCAAATTTCAAAAATACTCAATGTTGTCTCTAAATACATCATAATTTCACCCCTTAATACATTAAAATTACATCTATAAAGATACCTCAATGATGCATTATAAATTAGCCTAAAGTCACCTACAAAGTCATCATAACATTGCCTATAAAAGTCATGTGGTATAAAGACACCTAAGTTGACCCTATAGAGATGTCTCCCTCATATGACTTTAAATCTGAAACAAGGGTTATAATTTTGAAAAATAAAATTCTAATATAACTTAAATTGAGTTAAAGGTGACTTTAGAGGGTGACTTTAAACGGTCTAAATGTTGTAATGAGTATGTGAATCTGTATGTTAATATCGCCACAACTCTCACCCTCTGAGAGATATGAGGTTTGTAAAATTAATTTTTGGTACACCTAAAAATCTTTAAAATGTCAAAAATTAATCTAAAAGAACCAAAAACCTACAAAATGTCCATTGGTTTGCCCAAAACAGACCCCAGGTGCAAAAGTTACACCCAAAAACCTTTATGTTCAATACTAAAATTCTAAAAAATGACTAAGTATTGACCATATTGTATTGTAAAAATGTATCTTCTAAATGATAACTCCTACAACTTTAGAATCAAATTCAAAATACATATAGTGGCCCATATTTATTATATTTAATAGAATAAATTTAAATTATAAGTTTACATTTTATTTATATTACATTATAAAATGTAATAAGAATATTACATTGTGAAATGTAATATAAACTAAATATAAATTTATACTAAATGTACAACTTGTACAAACAAATAAAAACTATGAAATTCAATACAAAGGGTGTGCACCCTTTTTACTATTTAGGGCACACACCGTTTTCATTAAATACGCCTTACACCCTTTACATTGCATAAGGTGCATGCCTTTATAAAGGGTGTGCACCCTTTGTTCTGAATTTTTTTTAATTCTATTTTATTTCCTTAAAAAATAGCATTACAAAGGTTGTGCACCCTTTTTATTACATAAGGCACACATCCTTTAGGCTTGGTAATCCAAGCCAAATCAAATTTAGGCTTGGGAGCATCCTTTCAAGGGTGTACACCCTTTTTAAGTCATGGATGGAATTTTTCCTTTTTGGTCCACCAACTTTATGCATCCACCCTGATCATATTCACCCACCAAGGGGCCACTCATTGTTCCTACACTTATAATGGGCATACCTATCCATAAAGGAACACTATTGGCATGCCTTATATTACTTCCACTCAGGCACATACAAATTTAGTAACTTTATACATATATGCTCTAATGATGATACTCACTTATGACATTTAGATCTTTATATGTCAAATTCCTCTAGTCCACACATGTTCTTTAATGATAAAGACCATATTTTCTCTGATTATATAAAATTTATGATAAATGAGCTTTAATTATGATACCTTTATATCTTATACCAAAATGTGATAGAAATGCCTTTCATGATGATGCCATCTTACAATTATATATTAACACTTTTATGGCTCCTATTTTTCATATGGTACATGTAATAGTTTGATATGAGTGATATGTAGGTACAACCTAAACCACAAAAGAGGGGTATATGATCTACTTATTATATCTTCTTCCATATTATAGCATACACAAAGCACATTACAAACATTTTCCATTGTATTGTCAAAGGTAATCACCAAGTACACTACAAATATTTGCCCCTACATAATTGAAAGTGGTCACAAGGAACACTAAGAACATTTTCCATCTGCATAGTTAGAGGAGGTTAAGTGTTTAACCCTAAAATAAAATATGTTTTATTTTTAATTTATACCATAGGGTTAAGAATATAGAAATGAATTGTCACAAGGGTGATAATCAAATCTATAGTAGACCAATTAAATCCTAAACTTAGATATAAATATACACTAAATTTATTATGTTGAGATAGTCTAAATATGGAAAGTATAACTAGGCTAGATATATAAATGATAAAGAAAAGAATTAATTAGATTATTCTAATTATAATGCAGTTCTAGATCTGAAATGAGTTGAAATTAGGCATGAAGATAGTTTTAAAACAATTATCAGATTCTAGATCTAGTGCCTCTATTTATTTGGACAGTTTCATCAACCCTAGATGGTTGCATCAACACTGCTATCTGAGAATGATAATAGTGTCTTGTATAGAATAGTTGGTATAATAAGATGTGACCACCTAGATACTTTTGGGTTTATCTTTACCTTCACTTTGATGCATTTAGATCTAGGTCATGGATAGTCACTCCTAGTTAAATGGAAAAACCCTAGCTTTCTATCGTTAATATGACTTTGAAAAAAATGGGTTAGTGGGCACATAATATTGAGTTGACCCTAATGACCCAATAGTCAAAGGGCATTAGTTACATAAAAAATACTCTAGAAGAGGGCCTCAGACTTATTTACTTCTCCCATATGCGTTGGATCTTGTGTCAATCATGCAATATGTGTAAAACAAGTAAAATAATTACCTAGCTTGTAACTTGAAAAACCAAGCTCTTGGGTTACTTCATTAGTACTTCAGACCTATAGATGTGTAGTTCCTATGACTAGTATGGAAATCGGGAAGGGACTTAGACTCATGTAGTTCTCCCATATGTGTTGGCTCATGTGTGAATCATGCAATGTGTGTAAAATAAGTACAACAATGACCTAGCTTAAACAATTAAGCTCTTGGGCTGCTCCTTTAGTACTTCAGACCTGTAGATGTGTAGTTCCTATGACTAGTATGGAAATAGAGAAGTTTTTATTAATTGAATGCTTAATAGAGTGATTTTTGATATGTTCCTTGGTCTTTTTGATATTTTCTAGGTGAAGAATGAATGAGGGTTGATCTTGTAGTTATAACAATCCTTTGAAGTAATAACTTACATTAAATCACTTAGGTGGACCATTAGAATATGTTTCACTTCTAAATTGGATGACTATAGGGCTTTAGACACTTGTAACCAGGTAGGATAGTAACGTTGACACTATTGTCTATCCTAGAACTTAGTGTCTAGGGAGTAGAAAAATACGTAATGGTCTAGAACTTGAAGATGTGTAAGATAAGTATATTTTAAGCATTTTGGGCAAGATAGATTGTCTATGTCATTAATATAAGACTGGTCAGACTAAGAGATAAACCAAGGGGCACAAGATATAGTAGATGTGAAGATTATGGAAGGAGAGTGTAGAACTAAGTGGAACAACCAAGGTTTGAGTTTTCCAAGTGTAAAAGATTGATGTGCTACATAATCAAAAAATACCATCTACATCCCCCCCTTTAATCTAGTAATGAAATTTCTAGTTTAAAGGAAAGGAATAAGTACATGGGTGTGTATGCACACATTGTCTTTACTTGAGTTGAATTTTTGAGTGTTTTTCTAGTGATTGACCTATAACCAAGAACATTTTATAGTGTAAAATAATTTTTTATAATCTGGGTTAAAATTACTTGAAATTAAAAGACCAAGGTTTAAGAGTACACCTATGTGTCGATGTAACTGCCTTACCTATTAGTGAGTTATTTTTTAAAAGATGTATCATTGTAGGGCTCTGAAACTAAGGTTAGGATAAATATAGATAACTATTAAAAGTGCATATATCCAAAGGAGAGAGAGAGAGAGAGAGAGAGAGAGAGAGAGAGAGAGAGAGAGAGAGAGAGAGAGAGAGAGAGAGAGAGAGAGAGAGAGGCACATGTCCCCAACTTTGGAACAAAAGTGGGTTACCACCTAGTAGTTGAGATTAGCTCAACTGTGCAACCCAATGATACTTATAACCTAGTGAGGTTGGATGATCAAGTCCAACCTAAAAACTTGTCAAGATTGAGTGATCTTATCACCTCAACCATAGCAAATGGTGAACTAATTATTGTAGTAGATTGGCTCAATATGGTCTGTAAAAGTTTTCAAGGTATTAGTGTGTGCAATAGTTTTGGAATCTAAAACTGATTTGGATATTGCAATACTAGGCACATTGTTACATAACATATACACCTTAGATATGTCTTATGCTAAAATTGTGTATAATAATGGTACTAATGTATATAATTCTACCAAAATTATGAACATGAATCATATAATTGTGTGCTTTGGCCAATTCAGATAACTAGGTAAGTGTGGACGTGATTCCAAAGCATGCCCCCACTATATATGAAGAAAATTTAACACTAATATAAGTACCAATGTGGAGGGAATGTTTTCAAAACATTCCCCCACTATAAACTAGAGATGTTGAATACTAAATAGGTGTGGAGAACACACTTCTAAAGCATGCCCCCACTAAATCTATGAACTAATATAAGTACCAAATACCAAATGAGTGTGGAGAACATGTTTCCAAAGTATGCCACCACTAAATCTAAAAACTGTGCCAAGTATGGAGAACATGTTTCCCAATCATTTCCCCACTAATATTCCCCCATTTTAGGTGAGGGAAAGATAGGAAATGGGAGTTACCTTACCTCAAAAGGGTAAGACAATAGTAAAATATGTAAATGTAACCATATAGCATGTAGAAGGAACATGTCTAGCTAGATGTATCATTGAAATGTATAAAAATAATGTGATCACATGTAGGCCTAAGATGCATGATAAATATCATGCCAATGTATAGATAGTAATAGTACAAGATCAACAAGAAAATAAACACACACACAAGAGCACTTAAAAATAAGTCAACAAGCAATGGTCCAAAGAGACTGCAAAGAAGGGACATGTTCAAATGTCATACAATCAAAAGGACATGACTTATTTGTATGTCCATGAAAGCAAGGATGAATTATTAAAATGTCCATAAAAAATGGCATTATTCAAATGTAAAATAAAGCATACATAGGCATGAGGCCTGCAAGCAAAAGAGCATAGTTAAATTCTCAAACAAGCAAGATAAGACACTCATGAAAGTGCATAAAGTAAAGTATAAGAAACCATCATAAACATGTCATAGTGGCCCATGGATCTAATGTGTTAAAAAATTATGTCAAATATATAACATATGAAGTACCCTATGTAAGATATAATCATGGATAATAGGCATATCTAGTTACATATGTAAGCATAAATATGATAGCGTAGAGTGATCATCAAATTATATAACCTATGTGTATCAAGATTGAAGAATCAGATGCCCCCAATATCCATATGACATGAGTAGAGGGAAATTACAACATCTAAAATAGGAGTGTATCATGTATCTATGTATGTCTTTATCACACCTAATGTATAAGTGTGACACATATGTGTTTGTAGGAGTAACTGAGTATATGGTCCATCAATATAGAAGGAACACATGGAGGCCAAGGAGCCAATAGAATATGTAAGTATTGAAATTGTTTTTAATTTTTTGAATGTTTTTTATTTCTTTTAGTATTTTTGGAGATAGGAATGATCATCCTATGATGCCATCCAACTGATGGTCATATATATCTCCCCACTATAAATCTGGTGTAATACCACATGTACATAACCAATGAGCATATATAAGTGTAATATCTGTCACTATGGTATTGATGGTGCTCTACATATGTAAAATAAGACTATATGGTTGTGAAGCAATAGTAGGTGTAATTGGAGTAATGTTTTTTGGAACCCATAATTGAGTGCTTGTTCATTTATTTATAATAGAAGTAATAAGAACATGTGTAGGTGCTCTGGATATTTAAACATTTTTTGTTGTAGAGGATTGGGATTTCATGGAATCCATTATATGTCTCTGATGTAATGGTCTCTCAAGTATAAGTTTCCTAGTAAAGGGTATTACCTATTACTTACCCTTTTGTGGTGTATTATCCTTAGTAGGATTGATAACTAGTTGTATGGGTATAATTTTCTTCTATTTAAGATGACGCTCATATAAAATTCTATAAACTATATTTACCTGATTGGTATGAATGTATTTGACACACCCATTCACTATACAAGGTATTTATCGAAGAGTGTGTATCCAAGGTCTTTTTAATAACATATCAAAGATGCATGTGGAAGGGATAACCTAAAAGGTAGTAACCACATGTGCAAGACCAACCTATAAAGGCAAGTCAATCTCACCAAGAACCTTTTAGGAGGTCCCATCAAATGCTCTAACTGATTTGGTAGAGGGTATTAAATCATGATAAATATAACCCAAGTGCATAAGTAATATCATGGTGCAAACATTTTCTCTTGCACCATTATCAATCATAACACTATGTATGCAATGTTTATCAATGTATGCTCAAATGAATAGGGAATGAATATCAAAATCATCATTCTTAATTTCACTATCATCAAAAGAAATAGAAGGTATCTAAACCATAATAAGTATATATCATGTGTAAGTACTAATAATCCTATATAGTGGGTGTCTATAATGTGATGGAGGAGGATGTGCATTATATATACTTTGGACTTCTAGTTCCTTTTTAGAATGGTCTTGCAAAATATTGATAAATATTTTATGTGTATGGTGATCACCAGGTTTTGAACCTAATTCCTTTGAAGGATCCTCAAATAAAAGCTTTTCATCATCGATAATATCTTGGATCTTGTGCTTCAAGGTAAAACATCTACTTATAGAATGCTCTGGTCATTGATGATAATCACAATAAGCATTCACATCATATTCTTCAGGTAGAGGTCAAATCATATCAACCTCATTAGGATGAGGAAGAGATATAAGCTGGCACTCTAGTAACATTTGGAGTAATGAAGTTGGGGACTCAAGTAAACACATGAATTCTCTCCTTAGTGCAATATATAGGATAAGTTGATTAGGTTGTTGTGCAACTATGTTAATCCTGGTGGTTTTTTATTTTTTAGGTGTAGCATCCCCACTAGGATTTACTATAATAACATTATATATGTGTGTGTGTGTGTGTGTGTAATTAATTTCCATCTATTCTTGCATTAGATTTCACCATGAGAATCTAATTAATGATCCTAGTATAACACACTAGGTATGTTAACCATAAATAAACATGTAACATCAATTAGTTACTGATCACTAGCATCATATAAAATAAAACATAACTGCATATAGAAAGTAATTACATATATTTCCAGCCATGGTTGGTATAATAATATAGCCATTGTTGTCAATGTACAAGTGAGTAAATAATTACATTTTCATCAGGAATATTTTTCAATAATAAGTATAGTACAAGATACAAGGCTCCATGGAGCTTGAGTCTCACAAACTCCAGTATCTATGACAATCTCAAGTGTAGTCTCCAAATAAGTATTGTTGTGGCAAGGAACAGTATCATCAGAGCACTTTTTCACACCAACCACAGACCACTGATCCCCTAAAAAATCTCTTAATTAGGAAATGACTCTCCCTTTACATATGGATAGATAGTGACAGTTCCAGAATCCCAAGAGACAAGCTAGTACCTATGTGTTGTAAGATATCTAATACATGATATGTACCATAACGAAAATATGTTCTAACATGATGTCACACAAACTTGTAAATCATACATATGAAATGACAATGTTTAACTAAACATTACTTTGGTCAAAGTTTTTAAATAGTTAATAATCTCTAGGATCGATCAAAATCATACACACCACTTGATCTGATTACCCTCATCTAGCATTGATGATGCTAAGTAAGCTAGTGAAGTTTATCTCACTACTTATTTAGTACCAGTAATGTGAGATTTGGTTAATATAAAATATAACTAGTAGATCCAAATATATTACTTCCTAATAGCTAGCATAAAACATGCTAAATACATAAATAATCAAAGTACATACATTTATCCCGTCAAATGTATGCAATAAATATTAACTATATTATTTGTCACATAAATAACAAGTATAAACAAGTACAATTTATACCAACCAAGTATAATTTAGACTGCATGTTTCTAATTAACTCAAAAGTAGTACATTTATGACATCAACATATCACAGTTTATTCTATGTAAACATTTCTCAAACAACAACAAGCTATTCATAATAATTTTAGAGATCAAATATCTCATAAACAAAGTTTTAACTCATATAAAACATAATCTTTCATTGATATAACTGGTTGTACATTTAGGAGGTTGCATGCATGTAATCATAGTGTCCTACCTCTCAGGACTATATGAATTAATAGTCAAAAACACCTATAATCATAAGCATACATCTCCTACATGCAAATATATGTAATATATGTGTATGGGTACATAAGTTCTTCATACAGATATATTTCACATATCTATATACTTTTACATATTAAATACATACATAATATGTACTAAATAAATGTATTTGTTCGTATATAAAAATATTGTTTTGTACTAAACTAACAATCATTTTTGTTTCCATTATGAACTATGAATGATCATACAAAACATTAAATATTTGCCTATTCATATGATAGCATTCAAGAGAAAACATAGTATTTCAACATTCCTGAAACCCCTATTATTTTTCACTTAAAAGTCATAATCTAGTTATGTTAAAATCCATTTACATCTTATTACCATGTTTTCCCAAAACTTGGGTCTTAAAAATGTATATACATTATCCAAAATTATTGAAAACAAAGTACTATAATCAATTAATTACCAATCTATATTCTATCCTATTTACATACTGTAAGATTTGACTTATCCCTGAGCTTCACATGTATCATATAAATCAAGTCGACATCTAACTCAATTTAATTGTGAATCATATAACAATCAAAACATATCATAGTCTATATAAGTATTTCAACCTTACATTAGCCTATTTATAGTTTCCTAAATAATGATTTAAACCTTGCTCAATGTTCAACTCTATCATCTTTTAACCATATTAAAAACTCATACTCTTAAAGATTTGTTATAGGTTTCTAAAAGGGTTTGAATCAAATACCCAATCTAAGTAAACAAAATACAAGTTTCATGATCTTTATAATGTGCGTGTGTGTGTTTGAAACCCCAACAATATAGATATCCAAATTCGATGCTAATATCCACTACTAGTATATGTTATTGAATAACTAAATGGTTATAACTATCACCACACATAGCACATAATTCTTTACTAAGAATACAGAGTTGGTATAGAAATTAACCACTCACTATTTCCATTTAAGGATAATTCTATATATTTTCATTTGAGCCAAGCATAGATAATATATACATATTTAGCTTTCACACTATAATTTATAAGTATATATACATAATTCATACCTATATATTCTCATTGTTTTGAATGACAAACATACACAATTTATACATATATTTTCTCTCTAATTTCAATGAAAAATATGCATAGTCCTTTTTATATAGGATAAAGGTTTTAAAAACAATTTTACATAATCTATACATATATGTTCATAGTTTTTATAAACATGTGCACACAATTCATTTTTATGGACTGTATACCTTTACAATTTCATAAAGAGCTAACACAAAAATTAAATAACATTTTTTTTATTCATCACACTAACAAAAACTTTGTATTTTACCCCTGATAATTCAAAATGTATACACATTCTTGTGTGTGTGTGTGTGTGTGTGTGTGTGTGTGTGTGTGCGCGCGCGCGCGCGTGTGTGCACGTAAAACTCTGATATAAAATTAACTAAGTAGATCTACATAATATAGGTTTCCTAAACAAAACTCAATCCCCAAATTTATTAAAACCATCTACCAAGGCCTATAGTTTTTTAACTTGGACATATTGCCATCACAACAAAGTAAATCTATTTACCCACACTATTTACACACACAAAATTTGTTTACAATCCCTAAGGATTTAAGGGATATAAGTTTAGTTTTGTGGATGGTCAATCCATCCACAGGGCTAAACCTATATCAATGATAAAATTCAAATTAAATCTTAAAACTCTAAGAGATATTTACATACACATATTTTTCTTGTTTTCAAAATAATAATTAAATACTTCACCAACCTTATAAATGCTTCCAGATGAAACTGTATGAACCAGAATAATCCTCACCCTTCTTTCTCTCTACTCTTCTTTCTTCTCTTCTCTATGTCGCATCCCCTTGTGCCCTTCACCATATCTCCTCTTATCCTTCTTTTTTCCATCTACTTCCCTCATTCATGCTTTGCATGCAATTGTTATCACAAAGCTCGTAATTCTCATATTTCCATCATGTAGAAAACCATTAGCCATAAATATCTTTCCTTAACTAATTAACCTTAGTTTGACACAATAAGAATCCCTAATTTTATTTAATCTTCCCCAAATCATTAATAATCATTATTTTAATCTCTTAATTCTCTCATTGTCAATTGAAGTTACATGCCCATGGATCAACTTCACAAAAGTCCACTATTGATATTATTATCAGTTATAACTAACACTTTGAATATCACCATTGTCTATGCATTCAAATAATGACTAGGTTTAAATCATAGGATAATAATGCAATCTTTGTAATAACTTAACAAAAGTAACACAATCATTATGACTTTGAATAATAAAGTGACTAGTATAAAGTCAATTATATTCTTTTAACTAAAATGGTAATTCACATGACTACTATACCAAAACATAATGGTGTTATAACAATGTAGTCATTGTTATTACTACTTAATATAGACCATCCATTGTCTTTAGTTATCTTTTATATTTTTAAGGCATTAAGTTGAATAATGATATTTCTTGAATATCATAATGATAACTAGTTAATGTTCTAAAACATTATAAAGACATTCTAGTTAGTATATAGATAGTTGTAAATAGATACTTATTCTTACTTTCTCATAAAGTTTATTATTAACAATCATAAATATGATAACTCAAAATGATCACAAACATCATTATACATTTAATATATGTATAACAACTATAATATAATCACACAAAATTAGATATTCATAAGCATTAAACTAAACTAACACACAATTAAAACACATAATCAATTATCTAAATACAGATAACATCAAAGACGTACTAAAGTTAATAATTCAAAAAATGCATATAATGAGTGTTATCTATCTTGGTGTGTGCATGGGTTCTATTCATTCCTCTGTCCTCCCCCAACATCTTAATCTATGTCATCCTCTTTGATGATGCTCTCCCACCGTCATGCTTTAAAGGATGAATCTCTCCTGCATCCAAGTCATGAAAAGATGGTAGTTATCCCATAACATCATGATATATATCATAAAATAATGTTGTAATAAATAATCAACATGATCATAATGTAAATAATATACAACTAACTCATAGCAATGTAATCATGAAATCAAAGCAACATACAACTATCCCAAAATAACATATGACTTACAACTTAGTTAAATAATAATTAATCATTTTACTAACCATAATAATCTATAGATAATAAAGTAAATTAAATTAGTGAAAAATTATGATGTGACATCATTCCCCCTAAATTTGTTCACCATCTCGATGACACTTATTCAAATACTAGTTCTGAATTAAAAATATTATTCAGTAGAAAAATAACATAGTATGAAACATTAATTCAAGAAAACAAATATGAAAATAGCCTATAGAACTCATCATAGTCCTCCCAAGTAGCACTATCTTCAGAGTATTGGTCCTATAAGACCTTGTACTATGACACTTTCCTATTATACAAATAAATTTTGTGAGTGTCAATTACTCTGATTGGTTCTACCATGACTAGCTCAAGATTCAGAATCTATAAAGCATTCCAATCCAACACATGTGAAGGATCAGTTGTATATTTTTTAAGATAGAATACATGGAAGACATTATTTAATAGAGCTAAGACTAGTGTAAATTCAAGCCTATACACTATAGGATTGACCACTTCTAAAACCTTGAAGGGTCTCACATATCTCGATGGAAGTTTTTCTAACTTCATGAATTTAATCAAGCTCTTTTGTAGCTTAACCCTCAAGAAAACTTTATCATCTACTAAAAACTATCTAGATGTTCTCTTTAGATCAACATAACTCTTTTGTCTATCATTTTCCTTGACCATTCTCTACCTAATGGATTTGACTTGATCTTCCATTTTTGAAAGCATCTCAGGTCTAAATACTACCCTATCTTCTTACTTGTTGCAACTAATTAGAGTCTTACACCTTCTTCCATACAATGCTTCAAATGGTGTCATATTCAAAGCTGATTGGTATGAATTATTATAGGTAAAATAAACTAATGGAAGGTACTCCTCTCACTTTTATTGTTTATCCACACAATACATACAAAGGAGATCTTCTAACACCTAATTAACTCACTCAGTCTGACCATCAGTCTGCAGGTGATATGCAGTGTTGAAATTTAAATCCATACCCAAAGTTGAATTTAGAGTTAACCAAAACCTAAAATTCATCCTTTTATCATGATCCAAAATTATATTCTCTATAAATATATACAACTAATACACTTCCATTATAAACTTCTTTACAAGAGTAGGTATATCATCTATCAAATTGCCTAGTATAAAATGAGCTACCTTGGTTAGTTTGTTAACTACAACCAAGATCATGTCATGCATGTTCTATAACAATGATAAACCTTGGACAAAGTCGATACTAATCACCTACCACTTCCATTTTGTTATGTCATGTGGATACAACAATCCAGGTGGATGCACATATTTAGCATTACCATGTTGACATTACAAACAATGAGACACAAAGCCTGTTACATATTTCTTGATTCCCTTCTAGAAATAAAGTTTTATAAGCTCTGTCATAAGCTTGGTTACTCCTAGATGTTTTGAATATGGGGAATTATTTAGTTCCTTTATCATTGTGTTCTTTAGGTTTTCCTTATCTGGTACATACATCCTTCTCTTGTATCGTAAAATACCATCATTCTCTATTTTGAATCTTTTATACCTAGGATTCTGAGCATTTTCAGACAATGCTTGCTTGACCTAATTGTAAAATTCATATCCTGGTAAGAATTAAATCACATGCTCCCTAAAATTTCTCCTGGTAGTAGCCACAAGTACTATGTACCTCATATGACTTAGGGCATCAACTACTCTATTTTCTTTGCCTTTGATATAATTGATATCAAAATCATAATCAAACAAGAACTCTAACTAGCTTCTTTGATGATATTTCAAATTTGGTTGGGTGAAGATGTACTTGAGTCCCAAGTTATTAGTCTTGAGCTTAAATGGTTTTTCCAACAAATAATGCCTCTAAAATTGCAAAGCATAAATAATTGCTATAATTTTTATGTCATGAGGGGCATAGTTCACCTTATAAGGCTTTAGCTTCCTTGATTCATAAGCTACCATTACACCATCCTGCATAAGGACTCATTCATGTCCATCCCTAGATGCATCGGTGATCACTCAAAATTGACCATTAGGATCAAGAACCCTTAGAACTAGTGTTGAATTAAGCCTCATTTTTAATTCCTAAGAAGCTACTTCACACTTATCTGACTAGATAAAACTTTGGTTCTTATGCTACGAAGAGGTAATTAGATTAGTTATTTTAGAAAAATTCAGAATGAATTTCTTGTAATATCCCATTAATCCCATCGAACTCCTTACCTCATAGACATTATTTGGTGTCTACCACTCCATAATAGCCCTTATAATTTCCATATCTATTGAAATACCATCCATAGGGATTATATGTCCTAGATATTGCACTTTATTTTGGAAAAATGCATACTTAGACAACTTATCATATAACTTGTGCTTTCAAAAATGTTGCAAAACCAATTCCAAATGTTGAATATGTTCTTCTTCATTTTTATAATATATAAGAATGTCATCTAGAAAGACCAAAACAAAATGATCTAGAAAATCTTTGAACACACTGTTCATGAGATTCATAAATGTTGCAGGAGCATTTGTCAACCCAAATGGTAACTTTATAAATTAATAGTGCCCATATCAAGTTCTAAATGTCGTATTTGGTATATCCTCATCTTTTATCCTCATATGATGATATCCTACTCTAAGATCAATCTTAGAAAATATTGTTTCCCCTTTTTTTTATCAAAAAGATCATCTATATGAGGTAACAGATACCTATTTTTGATAGTCACTATATTCAATACTCTATAATCAATACAAATCTAAAGAGTACCATCCTTCTTCTTAATGAAGACAATTGCTACACCCTATGGTGACACACTTGGTTTGATCAACCCTTTTGACAATAATTCTTGTAGTTGAGCCTTTAATTCAACCAATTTGGTGGTTGTCATTTTATATGGTGTCTTAAACTGAGGTTTTGATCCAGGTATGATATCAATAGATAAATCAAACTCATGTTTAGGATTCAATCTTGGTAATTCCTCTGAAAACACATCATGAAAATTCCTAAGAAAAGGATAATCTTCAATTGAAGTTTCCTTAGATTCTTCCATTTCATTTATCTTGATGATAAATGCTTGGCACCCTTTTTCTTAAGCCTTATTAAGTTGCATTGTAAAAATATGCCTAAGTCTCAACTCTCTTTTCTCACCCTGAATTAGTGTCTAATTTCTAAAATCATCTAGACACTCAACCTTATTCAGATAGTAGTCAACCTTAGATTTATGCTTCGTAAGCCAATTGACACCTAGGATCACAACATACGACCCTAGCGATGTTATATAAAGATCCATTATTATTGTGAATTTAGGAAACCTAATCTCATCTTTAACAAACACTTTTTAACTTTAAATTTTGACTCATTCCATATTGTACCGACCATATATTTACCATTACTCTAGCTTTTATAGATAACTTAATATTCTAAGAGCAATAAAACATTTTGTAGTTCTTGTATCTATCAAAATGGAAATTAGATGTTCAAATAAAATACATGATAGTTATATGGATGAATCTTAGAATTTGGCTTAATAATTATCAACTGTTACATGAATACATTATTGAAACATTCTTTTTTAAAGAGCATAACCTTTGTGTCTCAACTTATCCTGGGTGCACTCGTGTAAAATGGTCACCTCCACAAATGAAGCAACCTCCAGGTGGTCCTTTCCTATTAAACTATTGCTTTCTCTTAAAATTGACTTTGAAAGTATTACCCAATCTATTGTTACTTGAACCATTGTTGAATCTAGTATTCTAACTTTTAAACTGACTCTTAGATTCTCCACTCCTCTACTTCCAGTTTTTCTTTTTGAAAGTTAGATTTGAACTTCCAAAAAATTTCTTAAACTTATTCCTAACCTGAGCAAGAGATTTTAACTTTTGTTCTTGTTTGAATGCCTTCTTAAAGACTTGGTCCATGGTAGATGGTACATGAATGTCCACCTCTCCACCAATATGGGGTTTTAATTCCATGATGAACTTCTTAATCATAAACCTCTCATCAACTTGATACTGAGGTACAAATTTTAAAAGCTTGATGAATTGTTTCTGGTACTCATTCACTGATAAGTCTCCTTTATTAAGAATCTAAAAATATGTAAGATTTTGGTTAAAGTAAAACTATGAAAGCCACCATGATTTGAATAATGTCATAAACTATGCCTAAGTAGTGGTAGTTGAGTTAATATTCATTTCCATTTTTTTGTTGGCCCACCATGTAACTACTTCACCAGCCAACAAGTAAGCTCCCCAGACTAATTTAATGACCTCAGAGTAGTTTTAAATCTCAAATTACTTCTCTATCTCAATCATCCATGCTTCAGCTTCACCTCCCATAATGGTTTTGTTGAACTTAGGTGGATTCACCTTTTTCATACCCCTAGCCAATTTTGTAGCTACATGTGCTCTCACATATTGAAACATTTCCTCATGTATTTATTCTTGAGGGATTTCTTTCTCAATAAGATGCTCTTCAAGCACATAGTTATGGACTTCCTCATGTCCATGAATTTCCTATTCTAGGGCTATAATTCAGTCCCTAGATTCATTCATGGCTGCAAGAATATAATATAAATGTGTTGCTGACTTAATGGAAAACTGGTTAGGATCAAATGAAGGGTTATTATCATTGAAATTTGAAAGACCATCACCAGAAGATCTAGCTTACACCATTTATTTTCTACTACATAGAAGGATATAAAAATGTTACTGAACTCATTAAGTCCTAGAGTTCAAGCCACATCTCTGATACTACAATGTAACATCTCCACTAGAATTTACTAGAATAACGTAATAATTTTATTTTTATATATAATTTCCATGTATTCTTGCATTATATTTTACCATGAGAATCTAATTAGTGGTCCTAGTATAGCACACTAGGTATGTTAACCATAAATAAACATGTAACATCAATTAGTTATTGATCACTAGCATCATATGAAAAAAAAAACATAACTGCATATAGAAAGTAATTACATATATTTCCATCCACGGCTAGTATAATAATATATCCACTACTGTCAATGTACAAATAAGTAAATAATTACATTTCCATCAAGAATTTTGTTTTAATAATAGGTATAATACAAGATACAAGGCTCTACAGAGCATAAGTCTCATGAACTCCAGTATCTATGATAATCTCAAGTGTAATCTCTATAGATAAAATTTTAGCTTAATAGACTAAATCATGCAATTCAATCAACTCAAAAATCAAAATACCTAATTAAAGTCTAGATCCATTAGAACATAATGCAAATAGATGAATTCAACTATTCAAAACTAGAATTATAATCCTAAAGCTAAATGCTCTACATCATGATTAAATGGATTAAAATAAGAAGATTGAGATTTAGATTACCTTGACTAAGATTTTTGACATGATGATGTTACTTGATCAATAGATGTTGATGATGGATTGGATTGGCATGGATTCCTACTTGATTGCTAATTGGACATGGATTCTTCACAAGTTTTTTGGATGGCCTTCAATGGAAGAATGGAGTGGTTTAAATATATTTTGGAGGGGGAGATCTATGGATGATATTTGAATTTGGTTGAATGAGATCAATGGTGGAGAATAAAAAGGAATTCAAAATTCTTTGGAAGCCTCTAGATTTAGAGGTTTCTAGAGAGGAGGAGTGAGAATAGGGAAGGTTCTAGATTTAGAGGGTTCTATAAACCTTCTTAGGGTTTAATTAGGCTTAGGGGAGTGATTAGAGACTAGGGGTGTAGGAGAGCCTAGGAATAGGCTAGTAAGTGGGTAGGTGGGCCATTAGGATTTTAAAATTCCCAAATAATAGATAAGATAGGATTAGGATGGGATAATGGAGATTTAGGATAAATTAATTGATTAGTGGGGATGAATAAGGTTAGTAAATGAAGAATAATAAAGGGGATATTATATAAATAACTAAGAAGGGGAATATATTAGCAGGATAAATTAGATTGAGTGGAATTAGTGTCAACTAATAAGAATATTAGTGACAATTATATAAGTGAGTGAATTTAGGTGCATACAATCTCTAAATAAGTATTATTTTGAGGAGGGATAACATCATCCAAATGATTTTTCACACCAACCATAGACCATCAATCCCCTACACAATCCCACAATCAAGGAATGGCCCTCCCTTCATACATGGGTAGATAGTGATGGTGCAAGAATCCAGAGAGATGAGCTAGTATTAATGTGTTATAAGATATCTAATACATGATGTGTAACATGAAGAAAATATGTTCTAACATGATATCATACAAACATGTAAATCATACATATGAAATGATAGTGTTTAACTAAACATTACTTTGGCCAAAGTTTTCAAATAGTTAATGATCTAGTTGGGTTTTTATTCTTAATAATGTTTCTGATGCTGAAGTGTAGCCCCAAAAAACTAATGCATTGGCCCTTCATACAAGATTGTGGTTTTGCACGCTCATCTAAAGTGCACAACTAGAGACAAGTTCCCATGGGTTATAATGTGAAATAACATATTAGTCATATTCTTTGGGTTTAAACTTATATTTGATTATAGGTTCTATAGAAAAAGAGATACACTATTTTGATACTTGTATTATTAAGCTCAACAACCAATGTTATGCAGATAAATTTCATGAAGTTCAAAATTTGTTATTCAAAAAAATTAAAAGTTGGCATAGATCTCATAATAAGTTATAACTTTAGGTATTCAACACAACACTACCAAAAATTCTCAACTAACCATCAATTAGAACATGAACATCAGAATTTATAATATTCATATTTCTATATTATGCTTCAATAAAATGATATCTAAAGTCCATCACTTATAATGTTTTCATATAAGAGTATTTATGATTGTTTTCCCTAACCAAATAGTTACAACATAAATGACATGAGTACTTAACTAACAAACTCTCTATGAACTGAGAGTCATGGTGGTCTATTAACTAATTTCTCCTAAGGAATTGGGCCTTTATGCACCCTATATACTAGTTCTATGCTAGATCTTTATTTTCATGTGTTTATCTCTTTACGGGCTGGTACAAAACTCTTGATGGATAAGGTCTTAGTAACCCTTGAGAATAGCTCCTTAACCATCTCTCATTTCGCATGTGCTCTCCAAGTCTTTTGCTTCTATTTTGAGTCCTATACTCTGGAGTTCCTCATGGTTAATTTTCATCTTTGACTAGGTCTTCTCGTACTAGTGCTTTCGTGCCCATGTCCTTCTACACCATTCTAGTTCCATGCCATAGTATATATGTGCTATACTCCTTTTCATCATGTTGATTCCATGCCAAAATACCAAAATACTTAGCCAAAATCTAGGGTCCAACATCACCCCACACTATGCTCTCAGTCCATCCTAGACTAAGTCTTAGTGGTAGCCTCTACTAAAAATTTAGGCCCTATTTGCTCAATCTGCTTCTTGACATTATCCTAATGTGATAATCTATCGAGCAAATTTATAGCTTTTTCTTCAATGGCCATTTAGCTTTCTTCATCTCCTTGGGTTAGTTATATATTTTGTTGGCCTTTTTGACCAATTCATCCAAGGATGTGTTGGCATCCTTATAGACTTCTTCTACTGTCAAGACCTCACTGAAAACCTATCTTCAAAGGGCTATAAAACTAGCATTCAATTATTATCAATGCGCATTTATTTTCTCTTCCATTATTTTGACATCTTTGAATGCCTTCACGTACTCAGTGTAATCCCTTATTAAGAGGGAAACATCAACCATTTTTTGCTTCTAGGATTCCTTTGCATTGATTTGAGCCTCCAAGATTTTATTTAATCATGTCAACCTTTCAAAAATCTTGTCTAACATGGGGATGACTTCCCCAACTCTTTCAAGGGTATGCTTGCACACTTCCACTACCTTAATGAATTGTTATGCTAATATTAGTGCTCCATTCCTTAGTGTAGGTTAATATTTAAATTACTTTAAAAGGATATTTACTAAGGTCTCTAATTTATTTATGGCATCCCCATCAAGAGGTAATCTATCCATCAATGTTGGCTTTTGGCCCAAAATTGACTTGCACAAATTTAAGGTTTTAACCTTAGCCTTTATGGCCTCTTTTATTTTTTGTTTCAAAATAGCCACTTCTTCCTCGAGTGACTTTTAGGTGACAACCTCCTTTTCATACATAGCCACCACCTAGCCATATTTCTTCTTTACATCACGCGTACCAAAGTTTAATAATATATTCTAGCACATGACTTTAAAATCCATCTTTAATAATGTCATATTGGCTTGTAGAGGAGTGATATTTTGGGGATCAACCCATAGTGGTGTTATCAGTGATGTAGCTTGAGGACCTAAAAATAGGCTATCTTGAGGGAGCTCAAAATGGTGCTTCTCATTGTACATGTCTAATAAGAAGGACATATGTTGCATTGTGTCAAGAGTTGCATTTTGAGGGAGCAAGTATGGCTATAAGTATAGAATCCAATCAAGGGCATCCATTTGAAACTGTATATGTAGATTAGTTGATGCATTAATGGAAGGTTCCTCCTTAGACCCAATAGGCTCCTTTTCTTTGTTCATGTCACACTTCAATATCTTGAACTCTATATCGATGGCTAAATAAGTCTTACCAATATCCATTTTGATCATCTACGAATCTTCATCATCCCCCTCTTTTACATATGGACCCCCAATATACAATGGTGAGTCTTTGAAGGTTGCCTCCTCCTCTCACACTAGGGAGGGTGTCTTCTCAAAATTAGACTCCTCATATTCTTCCTTATGGATTTCAGGTTCTTCCTACTCTAGATCTATCTCTACTATTCTTTGTGGTAAAACCCTTGATGATGAATCCTTTGGGGATGATTCCTTTGAATTTGTCTTAGGAGGTGAAGGCGAGGGTGGAGGAATGTGTGAAGTTGTCATCTAGTTGGTTAGGATACTCGACTCTCACCTGAGAGACCCAAGTTCAAGTCCCAACAATGGAACTAAAATATTGGGTTTTTATTCTTAATAATGTTTTCAACACTAAAGTGTAGCCCCAATGAGCTAGTGTATTGACCTTCATATAAAATTGTGATCTTGTGCGCTCACCTGAGGCGGACAGCTAGAGACTATTTCTTATGGGTTATGTTACATAGTAACATATTAGTCATACTCTTTAGGTTTAAACTTATAATTGATTAGAGTTTACATAGAAAAAGAGATACACTATTTTGATCCTTTTATTACTAAGTTCAACAACTAATGTTACGCAAATAAATGCCATGAAGTTTAGAATTTATTATTCAGAAAAAGTAAAAGTTGGCATAGATCTCATAATAAGTTATAACTTTAGGCACTCAATGCAACACTACCAAAATTACTCAATTAACCATCATTTAGAACATGAATATCAAAATTTGTAATATTCGTACTTATATATTGTACTTCAATAAAATGATATCTAAAATTCATCACTTACAATGCTTTCATATAGGGGTATGTATAATTGTTTTTGTTGGCCAAGTAGTTACAACATGAATGACATGAGTAATTGGCCAATGAACTCTCTATGAACTAAGAGTCATGGTAGTTTATTAACTAGTTTCTCTTAAGGATCTAAGTTTTGTGCCCCCTTAGATTTGCATTCTATGCTAGATCCTTATTGCCATGTGTTTATTTCTTTGTGGTTTGCTGTAAAACTCTTGATGGATAAGGTCTAGGTAACCCTTAAGAATAACTCCTTAACCATCTCCCATTTCCCATGTGCTCTCCAAGTCTTCTACTACTATTTTGAGTTCTATGCTCTCGAGTTCCTCATGGTTAATTCTCTTCTTTGACTAGGTCTTCTCATGTTGGTGCTTCCACACCCATGTCCTTCTGCATCAATCTAGTTTCACACCCTAGTATCTTTGTGCTACACTCCCTTTTTTCCATGTCAATTCCTCACCAAAATACCAAAATACTTAGCCAAAATTTAGGGTCCAACAAATCTCTAGGATCAGTCAAAATCATACACACCACTTGATCAGATTACCCTCATCTGGTATTGGTGATGCTAAGTAAGCTATTAAATTTTTTTTCACTGCTTATTTAGTACCAATAATGAGAGATTTGGTTAATATAAAATATAACCAACATATCCAAATAGATTACTTCCTACTAGAAAGCATAAAACATGCTAAATATAGAAATGATCACAGTACATACATTTAGTCTGTCAAATGTATGCAAAGAATCTCAACTATATTATTTATCACATTAATAATAAGTATAAGCAAGTACAATCTATATCGACTAGGTATAATTTAGACTCCATGTTTTTAATTAATTCAAAATTAGTACATTTATAACATCAACATATCACAGTTAACTCCATGTAAATATTTTTCAAACAACAACAAGCTAGTCATAATAATTTTAGAGATCAAATATCTCATAAACAAGGTCTTAACTCACATAAAACATAATCTTTCATTGATATAACTAGTTGTACATTTAGCAGGTTGCATGAATGTAATCATAGTGTTTTACCCCTTAGGATTCTATGACTTAACTTAATAGTCAACAACACCTACAATTATATGCATACATATCCTACATACAAATATATGCAATATATGTGTATGGGCACATAAGTTCCTCATACATATATGTTTTATATATCTATGTACTTTTGCATATTAAATACATACATAATATGTATTAAATAAATGTATTTGTTCATATCTAAAAATATTATTTTGTACTAAACTAACACTCATTTTTATTTCCATTATGAACTATGAATGATCAAACAAAACATTAGAAAGTTACATATTCATAGGATAACATTCAAAATCAAACATAGTATTTCAACATTCCTGAAACCCCTATTCTTTTTCATTTAAGAGTCATATCTAATTATGATAAAATCCATTTAAATCCTATTACCCTATTTTCCCCACACTCAGGGCTTAAAATTATATATACATTATCTCAAATTGTTGAAAATAGAGTACTGTAATCAATTAATTACTGATCTATAATATGCCTTATTTACTTATTGTAAGATTTTACTTTTCCTTGTGTTTCACATGTATCATCTAAATCAAGTCGACATCTAACTCAATTTCATTGTGAAACATATAATAATCAAATCATTGCACAATATATATAAGTATTTTAACCTTATATTAGTCTATGCATAGTTTCCTAAATAATGATTTAAACTTTGCTATATGTTCAACTCTATCATCTTTTCCCCATATTAAAAACTCATACTCTTAAATATTTGTTATAGGTTTCTAAAAGGGTTCTAATCAAATACCCAATCCAAGTAAACAAAATACAAGCTGCATGATTTGTATAATATATGTGTATGTGCACACACATGAAACCATAGCAATATAGATATCCAATTCAACGCTAATATCCACTATTGTTATATGATATTGATTAACTAAACGGTTATAACTATCACCACATATAGCACATAATTATTTACTAAGAATACAGAGTTGGTATAGAACTTAACCACTCACTATTTCCATTCAAGGATAGTTCTATATATTTTCCTTAGACCCAAACATAGTTAATATATACAAACTTAACTTTCACACTATAATTTATAAGTATATATACATAATTCATAGCTATATATTCTAACTATTTTAAATGACAAATATACACAGTTCATACATATATTTTCTCATTGTTTTAAATGAAACATTTATGCAGTCCTTTTTATATAGGATCATAGTTTTAAAAATAATTGTACATAGTCTAGTTGTGTGTGTGTGTGTGTGTGTGTGTGTGTGTGTGTGTGTGTGTGTGTGTGTGTGTGTGTGTGTGTGTGTGTGTGTGTGTGTGTGTGTGTGTGTGTGTGTGTGTTTGTGTGTGTGTGTGTGTGTGTGTGTGTGTGTGTGTGTGTGTGTGTGTGTGTGTGTGTGTGTGTGTGTGTACGTGTGTGTGTGTGTTCATGGTTTTTATAATCATATGTACATAGTTCATTTCTATGGACTATATCCCTTTATAAATTTCATAAAGAGCTAACACAAAATTTCACTAACATTTCATTTATTCATCATACTAACTCAAACTTCATATTTTACCCTTGATAATCCAAAATTTGTACACAGTCTTGTGTATTATATATATGATCAAAATTTTGATATAAACCTAATTGAGTATATATACATAATACAGGTTTCATAAACAAAACTAAATCCTCTCATTTATTAAAACCATCTACCAAGGCCTATAGTTCTTTAACTTGGACATATTGACACCACAATAAAGTATATCCATTTACCCATATTGTTTACACACAGAGAGAATTTGTTTACATTCCCTAAGGATTTAAGGGACATGGGTTTAGTTTTGTGGATGTCCAAGCCATCCATAGGGCTAAACCTGTATCAATGATAAAACACAAATCAATTCCTAAAACCCTAAGAGATATTTACATACACATATTTTTCATGTTTTCAAAATAATAATTGAATACATCTCCAACCTTATAATAGCTTCTAGATGAAATCGTATGAACCAAAATAATCCTCGCCCTTATCTCTCTGTACTCTTCTTTCTTCTCTTCTATGTGTCACATCCCCTCATGCCCTTCACCGTGTCTCCTCTTATCCTTCTTTTTTTCCATCTACTTCCCTCATTCACACTTTGCATGCAACTATTAGCACAAATCTCACAATTATCATATTTCCATCATGTAGAAAACCATTAACCACAAATGTCTCTACTTAACTAGGCTAACCCCAATTTGACACAACAAGAAGCCATAATTTTATTGAATCTTCCCCAAAGCATTAATAATCATTATTTTAATCTCTTAACTATTATATGGTCTACTGACATTACATGCCCATGGATCAACTCACAAAATTACACTATTGATATTATTGTCAATTATAACTAACACTTTGAACATCACCATTGTCTATGCATTCAAATAATGACTAAGTTTAGTTCATCGGATAACAATGCAATCTTTGTAATAACTTAACAAAATTAACACAATCATTATGAATTTGAATAATAAAGTGACTAGTATAAATTCAATTATATTCTTTTAATTGAAATGGTAAATCGCACAACTACTATACCAAAACATAATGGTAGTATAATAATGTAGTTGTTGTTATTACTACTTTATTTAGACTATCCAATATTTTTAGTTATCTTTTATATTTTTAAGGCGTTAATTTGAATAATGATATTTCCAAAATATCATAATGATAACCAAATAATATTCTAAAACATTATAAAGACATTTTGGTTAGTCTATAGATAGTAGTGAATAGATACTTATTCATGTAGATTTACTTTCTTGCAAAGCTTAGTATTAACGATAATAAATATGATAACTCAACATGATCAAAATCAACATTATACATTTAATCTATGTATAATAGCTATAATATAATCACATAAAATTAGATCCTCATAAGCATTAAAATGAACTAACACACAATCAATTATCTAAATACAGATAACATCAAAGACATATGAGAGCTAACAACTCAAATGATGCATATAATAAGTGTTATATAGCTTGGTGTGTGGATGGGTTCTAGTTATTCCTCTGTCATCCCCAACACCTCCATCTACACCATCCTCTCTAATGATGTTCTCCCTCCATCATGTTCTGAGTGATGAATCTCCCTTGTATCCAACTCATGACAAGAAGTTAGTTAGCCCATAACATCATGATATATATCATAAAATACTACTGTAACAAATAATCAACATGATCATAATGTAAAGAATATATAGCTAACTCATAGTAATGTAATTATGAAATCAAATCAACATGCAACTATCCCAAAATAACATATGACTTATAGCTTAGTTAAATAATAATTAATCAATTTACCAAACATAACAATCCAAGGATAATCAGGGAAATTAGCTAAGTGAGAAATTAGGATGTGACATTGGGCTTAGGAGTTTTTCCCTCATAACTTAGCTTAATTGAAATTTTTGTACTAGATGTAGATGCAAATGGTGTGTTTGCTACATATTTTAGCGTATTCGATGACATAAGCTTCATTTCACAGTCCCGTATAATATGGCATAAGTCATTAAAATATTAAAACTTCTTAAAGATAATGGTCTCATGTAAAGGATCAAACAAACTTTGCTTGAATATATCTTGTAACTCTTTGTCTGCCATAAGATTGGTCATTTTGGCTAGCATTATCTTAAATTTCATGACATATTCATTGATGGGCTCATTGGTTCCTTGTTTGATTTTGGAAATTTGGGCATAGGAAACCTTTTCAAAAATGTTAATGGAAAAGTGAGCTAAAAACTAGTCTGCAATAGGTTTGAATGCTTTTATGGATTGGAAAAGTAGATCAAAAAACCACCTCAAATCATAGACCTTGAGACTTATTAGGAAAAATGTGGTCAAAATTTCAACATTGGAATCAAATTCAAGGCATGTCACATAGAAGGTTTGAAGATGTTGTTCAGGATCACCCATATCATCATAAAATGTGAACTTAGGTGCAACAAATCTAGTTAGCAAAGGGTGCCAAGAGATTTCAAGTGCAAGATAGTTATGCAACACATCTTACAAATATATAGCATGAGGGTATTTTAAATATTTTTATTCAATGTTTTCAATCTTGTATTCCAAAGTTCCCAGTGGTAGTTAGATTACCAAGTTTAGTAATCACCAAAAGGGATGAAAACAGGTTTTGAGTTGTAATAGGCATTGAAACTAGTATTTGTGTTGAAATAACAAGTAATTACATAAGAGGTGTATCAATAGTAGGTTTAAATACATAATCCATATCCCCATTCGATGTATGTGGGTTGATAAATGTGGCTTGAGTTATATTACCTTCTAAGGATTCACCATTACTAGGTGAGGCAGCCTTGGATTTGTCTTGTTTACTTATTTCATCTCTTGTAAGATACAAAAATACCTCTATTAAGCCTTTGTTATTATTGAGATGAGCAACCAATCCTTCTTGATCTTCAATTTGGAATTGGGTTTTTGAACTAACATTTTACATTGTTGTGCACCAAATTTTAGATCTCAAACAATATTACCAAAATTAGCAATAAAAATCTAAAATCTAATGACACCAATAATAATGGATAAAAGAGATAAAATCATAATATCAAGAACATTCTTATCATCCTTTTTACCTCTTTACAACTCCATTCCAAGATTTTTTATGATCAAGTGATTGCACATAGACTCAGATTATTGATATGGATGCATAATCAAGGATGATGGATGATGGATTCTTGATTGAGGATTGATTTTGGCATGAAGACTTTGTAAGCTTGGTAGATTACTAAATGGACATGGATTTGCTATGAGAATTCAAGTTGACATGGATTTGATATGAGATTTTCAGTTGGCCTTTCATGGAGGAGTGTTGGTTAATATAGAGGAAGGGAGGGAAGATCCATGGATGAGATTCAAACTTAGATGGAGGAGATCAATGGTTGCAGATTATCCAAAGAATATTAAATTCCTTGGAAACCTCCAGAATTAGAGGTTTCTAGAGAGGAAGGATAGGTTAGAGAGAGTTTTAGATTTGGAGAGTTTAAGAACTCTTTTTAGGAGTTAATGATGATTAGAGGAAGGTTATATGGGGATTAGAGAAGGATTAGGTAACTAGGGATGTAGGAAAGGCTAGGGTGTAGGTTAGTATGTGGGTAGGTGGGGTTATGAGAATAAAAAATTCCCATAAAATGGATAACTACGATTAGATTAGAATAATAGGGACTAAGAAAAATTAATGAGGGAAAGGGATTGGACTAAGGATAATGAATTTGGCATAATGGATGGGAATATTAGATAAATGACTAGAAATAGGATAAATTAGTATAATAAAATAGGTTAAGTAGAATTAGTGTCATCTAATAGAAATATTATTAGACAATAATGAAGCAAGAAATTTTTGGTGCATACATTTTCCCCTCTTTGAAAGGGCATTATGAGTTGAGCAAAGTGGAAAGAGTAATGGTTTTTCAAAGAAAATCCATGTCGTGGATGAATGTTAATAGATGATGTTAGTGGATATGATACCCCCTCGAGGGGACATGTGGGGAAGAATGAGCTAGATGGCCACTCAAAAGAAGAAATTATGGGTGGGATGAGATGGATAGATGAGGGGATGGGATGTCAGATGTGGTATAGATGATGAAGAAGAAAGATTCAAATTGAGCAATGAACTACAAATTGATGATGCCCCTGGCAAGGACACATGCATAGGGAGTAAAGATGATGGGTGTCATGGTTGTTGACACATACCAAGAGGGAATCAACCATAAAAAGATGATGATAGGATTAATAGGCTACAAGCTTTAGACTTATCCCAAGCAAAGATTCATACAAGGGAGATTTATAGGCTAGGATAACATTTTAATAAGATTAATTATGGGTGTAGCTCAAAGCTAAGTCGATCAAGATGATGTAGGTGATGATAAATAAGAATTGATATGATTGAATGACTAATATATTTGGGGATGAGAATAAATGAGATAGTGGTTGAGTTATCCTTGGGCATAAAGAAGTGACCAAGTGTTGCCTACATACTTTGAAAAGATCTCAGACCAATGTAGTTCTGACTCAAGGATGGAGGATGATGATGATGATAATGATTAGTGATTAGAGGATGATGAGACTTGTTACTGAATTGAAACATATGATTGATAAGATAAAGATGATAAAGATAAAAGATGGAATGTTAGTTGGATGAGTCAAGAGGATTATATTAAGGATGATGATATGATTAGAGGAATGATGAGGGTATGAGTGATTAAGCCATCACAAATGTCATAAGACTCATCATAGTCTAAGTAATCCATTAAATATGTCACTTGGTAGTATGCCCCATGATATAAGGATGACTAAGAGGACATTGTGCCAATGTGCATGGGCAAGTAGTGAACTTTGCATCCTTGAGGGCACATTTGGTATCCTCATAGAATCCTTTTTCATTTCCCAATAGACAAAAAGGCACAACAAATATGATACAAACAATATATATACATGACATGCAAATAAGACAAACAAAACAAACAAGTGACACACATACACACACACAAGTATCTACATGTAGTGTCATAATGTCTTGCCTAATAATGGGATGAGTGAATAGGTGATGGGTTGTATGATCATGATGTGATTTTGAAATTAGGATGGACTTGGATTTGGATAAGGTGATCATGATTAGGATTAAGCTAAGATGTTGTCCCTAGTTGAGGATATAAGGATGGATGACATGATGAGGTCTTTGGATACTAATTTAGTCTTGACACCGAATCAAAAAGTGGTCAAGGAAGGTGATTTAGAAAATTTATGACCAAGGATTACCAATAAACAAGGACTTATAAGAAATCAATCTAGCAAGGATGATTGATGGGATCAAATACTTGTCATAATAACCAAGAAATGATTTGATGGGTGCTACGTGTGAAGAGGCAATGATAGGATAGTGATGAGATCAAGTGCCTTTCATACTATAAAAAAGTAATGTGATGGGTGTTAGATATGAAAAGGCATTGATAAGAAGTGATGGGTGCCATATTAGTCTTTAATAAGGTGATGTATGTTGATAAGACCTGACCAATAGGATGAGATGGAAGATGTGAAGGGATGGGTGACCACTCTGATTTGGTCTCAAGATTAAATGTGGTATCCAAAAGATGGAACAATATGAGATAGATGGAGATGGATGTGATGAAGACAAGACACAATGGGCTTATGTTTGGATTTTTCAAATTTTATAATTTTTTAGGATTTTTTGACATATTTCAATTTTGAGGGATTTTTGGGATATGTATATACATTATACAAATGGGATTACTATCAAATGGAATATTAAGCCTATAAACAAGGATAAGGATGGAGGGATAATGGATAAAATGATAAATTATGATGATGATGGGGGCCAAAGATGAATGGACTAGGAATAGCTAATGACCACATCATGAAGGAATCAGATGGTTATTTTTTTGAGTGTCTATTAGACAATATGCTAAGAGGAATTTTGGGATAGTTATCAAGACACCTTCTAATTCTTTATGAAGGTCAAGATAGGAAATAATTATAGATAGGATCATGACATGATGGTGGATGATAGATAGGAATAATGGGTCAAGGGATAAGATGATGGGTGATACAGACAAGGTAGACAAGGGATGTGACAAATGGGATGAATGGATGAAGATATGAAATGGATGGATTTGCCCTCAAGTGTTGAGGAATAATTCCACTAATATATTATTCTACCATGATGCCAAAAATTAATTTTCACCATGATACTTTCCCAAGGTGCTAAAAGATTGGTTTTCACCATTCAATGAATAATTTTTTTGGGGGGATTTTATTGGGAAACTCAATTTATTAGATAAAGGGTGAGATGCAAGATGCAGGCATTGTTATGATCTTCAACCAACACCTATTCTAGATATGGGTGACATTAGGATCATGTTGTCATTACTACTAGATGTAGTGGGGTCTATGTGACCTTTGGTGATGCTTAATGATGACCCCTCCAGATATTTAGACCAGGTATCTTTATTACCCCTAGAAAGGATAATGTTGCTCGAGGAGGTGATGGTAAGCATCAATTCAATTAGATTGTAATGGGGATGTATGGGATGTGAATGGGTGATAAGACCTAATGGGATTTTGGGTTCATGATAAGACAATGTGATGAGTGATGGAAGATTAAGACTAGTAATTGCATACATCATTGGAGGTATTGGACATTCTTCATTTGATTGGTGCCATATGATAAAGGACTGTAGGAGATCCAAGACACTTTGACTTTGTGGTTCATCTCTGATCTAATTATTTGAATGATTATCAGCCATTTGGATAGTGCTTTTGATATTATTTTGATTTGTTGATGGGATTTGACATTGACTACCCCCTGATGCCAAATTTTGGGCTTCACCAGGGGAGATTGATTTGTGACTTGATATATGATTATTTTAACTTTGACATTCCTATAGTGCCTGATATTAGAGTTTACTAGGGGAAGACATCTTTAGATTAGGCCAATGATTAGATTCTTCTTGATTTTGCTTGATAGGATCAAAGATTTCTTGATTATTATGATTGACTTTTAGCATATTATCTTGGACCTTCATATTGGTAGAACACATAATATTGCTCGAGGAAGGGTCTAATGATGCATTCTCCTATTCATCCTTATGGAAGGAGGTGATTAAGAGATCATTGATAGGGATAAAAGGGTCCATGATGGATGAATGTAAGGGAGATGATATAGGGAGGTCAATGAGGGGTGATGGGGTAGCATGGTCTTCATAGAGGTTCCTAAGAGACCCAATTTTGATATCAGATAAAATCTCCTCAAGATCAGCAAAAGGATTATTAAGACTATCTATTATAGATGCATCCAAAGGAGGATCAAATTCACTTTGATAATCTTCAATAGATAAAGCTTGCAAGAACTCTATTATGACTTCATCATCTTGATTAGGATCCAAAGGTATGCTTGGTGATGGAGTGGAGGTACTTGGAGTAGAGGCATTCTCAAGAAGATAGGCATTATCAACATCGATGAGGGATGATGTTTCTAATAAAGAATCTGATTTACATTTTGGTGTCATACATGATCTTGATGAAGACAAGACTTTCAATGTTGATTTTGATGCAGACTCTGATGTGCAAGTTATAATCCTACTAATAGGAGATTCATTGTCTATGATTGACCTTTTGACAAGGGGTATTTGAGGTGATGGGTGAGAGGGAGATGATGGATAGATGATAGGCCTATGAAAAGAGTTACAAGAGATGGGAGGACTAGGATTATGAATAGACTCAGTTGTGATTGAGGATTTGATGATGGGAATGGTGTCATGTAAGATGGGTGTGGAGTTTTGACTTTGACTTGGAAGGGTTTGATCATAATTGGGGGTGAAAATCTTGGCATTCCTCTTCTTATTCACCCAAGGATGGAGACTCATCTAGTTCATCCTCTATTACTATGTCACCATGATCGATGAGGTCTTGGACATAATCTTGGAAAGGTCAACATTAATTAATAATATGCCCCCAAGTTTGGTGATATGTATAATATTGATTGTATTTATACCAAGAGGGCTTGGGTTTAGTGGGATCAAGATGTCAAATAGGTGGATAGACCATCATGTTGGTGGTGACTAATTTTTTGAAAAGGGCTTTTAAGGACATATGAAGGGGAGTATAAGAACCCACTTCACTTTGAGACTTGGATGTGGAAGCATTGGACTTTTGGTTAGATGGTTGTTGATGTGACTAGGTGGATGGATTAGTAGTAAGCAAGGTGGCCAAGATTAGATTCCCTTTGCTAGTATGGGAATTGAAAGTTGATGGTTCATGACTAGCGAATGAAGGATTGGTATGGGACTCACATGAAGGGGCTTAGATGAGAGGTGTAATGACTTGAAGGGGGTCAACACCTTTAGGGAGTGGTATACCCATCATAATGAAATTCAAGGGGATCTCATCATTATGGGAAACTATATAGTGGTCTATGAAAGTGGGGTATATCTCCATGGTGATGGATGGTGATATATGATGGGAAGGAGGCTAAGGGTTATGGATGGTTTATTTGACCAAAGTGAGTCTGAAGGACCAAGCTAGGATGATAGGTTATGATGTGGATGAGATGGACTAATGGATTAAAGATTATGATCAAATTTCAAACCAATAGTGCAATAGGTGTGAATAGCCTATCAACAATTTCTAGTTGTCAACCTAGCAACAAGATTGAGGGATTTTGATGGGTGCCTAGATTAAAACTAGAAAGAGGAGGATATAATAGGTGCTAGTTATAAATAAGGAAAGATGATTAGACTAGGGATGATTGATAGTTGATGGGTTTGCTAGATTAAGACTGACAAAGTGATAAGATGCTAGTAGGATATTGACTAGGGTATGAGATTTGACCAAAGGATGAATGATGGTGGATTAGGATGAGAGGATGATGTGGATAAGAAGACTAGCTCAAAACTTAAACCAATTTTTCTCTAGATAGGATGGGATATGATTTATGTGATTAAAGTGATTAGGTGATTTAACAATTTTAGGAATAATGGAGTTTTATTCCTATTTTAGTTAACGGCTTGGATCAATAAATCAGTAAATAATATTGCAATAATTAAAGTCCTGATTTGTATATTTTATTTTACCTTTTATACCTTTTTAAAAATAGTAATAAATTAGGATATATATAACTTTGCTTAAAATAGGTTAAAAAGGCTATTACAGGATCTTGAATTGGTTGTGTAGGACTGGGAGAGTCTTACAAATTATAATCTAGCTTTCATTTTATGAAAGGATAGGACCACTAAAAACAAGACACCCTAGGGTTTGGCATTGTTGTCTTCTTCCAGCACTATTGCCCAAACTTCTCATAGAAACCTGATTTTTCTAGGTTCTTTCTATCATTTCTGTGTGAGCATACATATGAAATATTGAGTCTAAAATGTCAACGAAACTCCTTATAGAGTTGATTCAATCTTGAAACCATAAACCTTCATTGTATTTGATAAAAATTGAGAAAGAGGGGGGCTTAGTGTGTGTAAGATGCACTGAATGTGTATCTACACCCCTTATATGGGTACATTGCCTACATACCAATATTCCACAGAGGGATCAAACCATATGTAGTTCTCCCACTCAATGTGCTTTGTGCAATAGTGTGATGCAAAAACAAGAATGCCAAACTGAGAATGCTTGAGGTGGATAGGGACTAGTGTGAGGGTTTGAATATGTTTTTAGCTATGTTGGGTGACTGTATGTAGAGAATAGGAAAGTTTGCCTTAGTGGTTTGTTTGTATTTTTGCTTGATTTGTAAGATTTATCACATCCCTTGTAAATTAACTTTGATGGAATTTTATAGGGAATTGTTAGTCATGGGTTAAATGTATTCATTCAAGGCCTACATGATGAAGGATAGGAATTAGATGGAAATGACTATTTGGGCTCAAAATGTGATTGGATAAGAGCCCTAAAAATAGTACACCCTAGGGTTTGACACTATTCTCCAAGTATGGCACTTCTATCCTACAAACTTAGGACCTAGAGGGATAGAATTGGCTTGGGAAATAGAGTCTCATTGAGCTAGAATGACCATCTAGAAGGCTATGGATGACTGGTAATGAGAAAAAAGATGTTTATAAGGTTCATGAGAGCATGCAAGAAGGACCTATGGATTAGGTGTCACCATACACACTAGACATTTTATATGACTAAATTTGCCTCCCTCTATTCTAGTGATGCAACAAAGTGAAATAATAGGATAAAGGAAAAATAGAAAGCGTACCTAAACTTACTTGTAAGGGTGAAGCCCATGAAGCTATGTGATGTTGAGTGAGCATAGAGAGTGAACATCATGAAGTGTAATTATGCAAGAGAAAACAAAGAGTAGATCAGTTCTTACTAGACATGATATATCTAAAACAAAAACATACAAAAGCTTGGTAAAAGAGAGAGGAAGAGAAAGGAATTAATACACCTCACGAGGTATGTGAACCAATACAAAACCTATTGTGATGTTGAGTGGTGCTAAGTTTATTGGGTATGTGTTGAACCAAGATCAATATCATGAATAGAGATGAGTGCTCGATTCCCCAAGAGTGGCTCATGAATGCAAAGGTTGGCCCTTTGGATCCATCATCACCCACTAAGTCAAGCTATGTGATCATGCATGTGTTAATCAATGTTTAGACTATGTGTCCAATCCCTCTGAATAGGTGGCTCTAGAATACAAATGCTAACTAGTCCTTTGGCTCTATCATTACCCACTAAGTGAAGCTATCAACTGATACTGGTATGAATGTGTGTCGTACAAGATGGATCCTAATGTCCATGAATGCTTTAAAATTTGACAATGTGGCATGGATAATCGAATGTGTACTAGAAACTAGGCCAATCTTGGCCACTTCAAGAAGTGGAGATTAGGCTTGTATGAAATCCACCCTAAAACTAGGAACAAGGCTTATGTGGAAGCCACTAATAAATGATGCCAACCACCTATTGATGGAATAAAGCATGTTACTATAGATAATGCCTAGGTAATATATTGAACTTAGAAAGAAAATAAGTCATATATGCCATGCACATTGCCCTCAATCATTGTTGTCTATAACATGGATTCTAATTTGGAAGTTATACCAACTACCTTATCTAAAACAAGAAGTGAGAGCCATCATGCCATGGATGATGCCCCCTATATTTGGATTCTCTAAGAAAAACTATACTAAAACTACTAGTTCTAAGCTATACTATTGTTTACAAAACTATAATTAAACTTACCTTTCTATCTATTTATGGAAAATCTATGTTTTTTGTTGTTTAGATAGGTGTTGACATAGGAAATTGCACCATGTGTAGGAGACTGAGCTCCTGCCTTCTCCTCACAACTATGGAAACTCCCCTCTCACCTGTGGGACTGGCGAAGCTAGAGGGGAGAGTCACTAGATAAGGGCTAGCTCCCTTTGATGCATCATGTTTGTTCCAACAAGTGCAAATACAGACATATACAGATATATAAACTGGGGAGATGAAAAGGGAGAAAGATTATAGGAATACAAACTACTCTAAGGAGGTGATACACCAATATGAAATGACCTTCTCACATCCACACTTAAAACTAGACAAATGAATACATATGCTTCAGTCTTGGAAAAAGGACAAGGCTATAAGAAAATGGTAGGGAGGCTCTCATGAAAACACAAAAAAATAGAGACTTCACCAAGGTGTTATAAAATACACTTTATAAGTAATCTCCTCTGCTCTGAACTTCTCAAATACAGCTCTCCTCCTGTCAGCTGCAAAATGGTGCCTTGTAGAAAACTGGTGTGTTGGTGTTAAACCTGTGAGAGCATCAAAAGACAATGACTAAACACAAATTAACACTTAGGACATACATAGAATATCTATCTAAGAAGAGGTAAAAACTACGTTTATAGATTTAGGTGGAAATTTTAGCAGGGCTGTGCCTTTTAAAAATGTGGAAGATCCCTTTACAAATGACAAGTTCACAAATATATATGAGAAACAAGGGGGCCTATTTAGCGCTCCTTGTTTTACAAGTGGCCTATCGCATCCCTTCATTGAGAAGAGCAAGTCACTCAAAACATTTATGAACTGCCCTTTTGTCTATTTGAAATCTATTTTTTTAACGTCCATACACAGTTTATCCACCCATTAAATGTAAAATGGAGAAACTAGTTACATTACTAGTTGTTTGCATCCTCTCATGATCAATTCTCAAGAACTTTTTCACCTGCTGGAGTCACTTCTCAAATTGGCACCACTTGGACTAAATGCTTACTCGTTCCATGCTTGTCTCCTTATCTTTTCTCAATTTTGTCTCTTTTGGCTCCTTCGGCCCTCGGGGGCAAACATTATGGTGGGTCGTTACATTCTGGGCCCTTGGTTAGCACTCTCTCAATTGAAAACAAATGGCCATTTCATTTCATGAAATTTGACATTCACGCGGCCATCATTGGTTGAAAACCAACGGCTAACTTGCTCTGTTAAACTTGACATCCTCTAAGACATCACCGTCCCCATCACAACGTCATCAGGTCCATATGGCTTCTTTTGTGGCTTATCTTCCTTGGTGTTAGTGCCCTCCACAATTTGCTTAGTGCCCCTTTGAATTTGGGTTAGAAGTCCCCCACAAGGGCATCTGCCCTTCGGGGTCCTTCGGCGGGTCCTCTGTTTCGTTGGATTGTTTTCGGGCTCCCGCGGGCTCTGTCTCCTAGGTTCCCATGGACTTTATGTCCACAAACAATTTCCCCATGGACTTTTGTCCATAGATGATTTCCCACAGACAATTTGTGTGTGGAAATTTGCCCAGGCCATTTGCCTTTGAAGTTGTATACTTTCGCAGGCTTTTGTCTGCAGACATTTTCTTGCGAACAAAAAGTTTGTATAAATTCTCTCCACTCCAGCTTTAAATTTGAACTTACCTGGATTTTGTCCTTTTGTGTGCCTGCCCTCCGCTAGGGCATTTTAAACTCAGACTGCCCTTCGACCAAGTGGAGAAACAATGAACTAGGCTTGGAACCAAAATTTAACTGGCCCTGTCTGAACCTTGAAGATGAACCAAGTGCCAAAGAACCAAGAGGCTGAACCAAAGTACTGAACCAACCAAAGAACCGTGGCAATGAATTTGTGCCACCCAAAATGATTGGCTTCAAATAGCAAGGGAAGAAGGTGACCAAAAAATTTGCCTATGGGCAAAATTGGTTAACAAATTGGTGACTCCCAGGGGAAGCATGCCTGCTATGCTTAAAGACCAGTTGCCTTGCAATCCATTGGGCACAGATTCGGATGGTAACTTGAAGAACTAGCAATAGCTCTGATAAATCTTAGAACTAGTCACGCAGCTCTACCTCCAAGGAAATGAAAGCACACTCAAGACTAAGAAAACTACTACTTGTGCAACAGCACTTAGGGAAAATAGGAAAGAAAACAAGGGAAAATATATATAGATGAAGAGAGACTCAGTGACAATGCTTCAGATGTATCCCATTAACTAGGATACGCAATTCTTCACCATCTAACCTGGAGAGTTGGAAAGCATTATGCTACTTGCACTGAGTAATTATGTACAAGCCACTCCAAAAGGCATCAAATTTTGCATGCTTTCTAGGCTTGGCTCAATCTTCGTCCCATTTCAAGACAATGTCTCCTTCAGAGAAATATTTTGGCAAAGATTTCTTATCGAAGTATCTCTTCACTTGCTATTGGCGACTAGTCATAGAAGCCATAGCCCGGTCCCTTACCTCTTAGAGCTCCATTAGCTCACATAGCCTGACCTCCATGTTACTTCCTTCTTCAAATTGCAGCTGGTGAGCAAGGTCTAGTGCTGGTAATTCAAGTGAGATGGGAAGCCTAGCTTTCCTTCCATATATGAGTGTATATGGAGAATTTTTACTTACCCTCTTCGGAGTGATTTGATCAGCCCACAGAGCCGTCTTCAGCTTGGCGTGCCAAGTCCTCTAATTTTCTTTCATGGTCCTCTTTATGATTTTGATCAAATTTTTGTTGGTGGACTCAGCCAACCCATTCCCCTGTGGGTAATAATTTGATGAAGTGCTGAGATATATACCATACCTTAGCGCCCATTCACTAGTCTTGGTTCCTAGAAAAGCCAAGGTGTTATCTGAGATTATGGTGGCTGGGACCCCAAATATTGTTACCAGGTCCTCATAAAACTCCAAGACTACACTTTCATTTGCCTCTTTCAGAGCAATAGCCTCCACCCACCTGGTGAAATAAACCGTTGCAGTCAAGACCCACTTGTGTCCAGCACTGGAAGGAGGATTGATCATCCCTATGAAATCCAGGCCCCACTGCATGAATGGCTGCTCCACCTAAATAGGCTATAGAGGCATGGTAGCCAACCATTGTTTTCCATCAAAAAGTGCACACTTTTGGCACTTTCTTACCCAGGCATGGGTGTCTTTGAAAAGAGTAGGCCAAAAATAGCTAGCTCTCACTATCCTTGCTACAGTAGCTCTAGGAGTGAAATGACTGCCTACTGGCCCATCATGGAACTCAACCAATACCTTATCAACCTGGTTTGGGTCAATGCATCTTAAAAGGACCTCGAAGAGATCCTTCCTAAACAATACTTCATCAACCAAGACATAAGGGAGAGACTGGAGCTTAAAGTACCTTCTTTTAGTCCTATTGAGACCCTGTGGGCACTCACCAGCGAGAAGGAAATGCCTCATGTCTAGCGTTCAATCCTTCATGATAGTTGGTTACTCTGCCATGGTTGCATCATGAATTAGCAAGCTGCCTTCCCTTCTCTACTTGAAGTCTGCAACCAACTATTCGCACAGGCCTCTTCCCCTCACCAGCTTGGTGATCTTAATGTCTACGTCATACTCCATCACTTTGGGGATTCACCCCACCCTTTTTTCATTTAAGTCATGATTGGTCAAGAAATCCTTAACGCCAAGATGTGGGACCATGAGATGAATCTTGTTGTTAGACAACATATGCCTGAATTTCTTTAGGCTCTGCAATACTGCCAGGACTTGCTTCTCCACATACATGTACCTAACTTTGAAGTCCTCTAACCCTTGGCTAAAAAAGGTAAGTGGTTGCTCGAGATCATCACCATTTACTTGGGTAAGCATGGCATAGATCACTTCTTCATTGTTGAAAGTGTAGAGGTTGAAGTCTTTGTTGAAGTCGAGGCTGATCAAAGTGGAAACCCGAGTTATGGCCTACTTGATGGCTTCAAAGCTATCTTTTCTTTGAGATGTCCACTTTAATTCCTCACCCTTCCTCAGCATAGAGGTCAGGGGCTTGATTATCTCAGCAAAATTCAGAATGAACCTCCGAATGAAGTTTATCCTACCAAAGAAACTCTATAGGCCTTTCTTGTGCTTTGGTAGGGACATCTCCAGGATAGATTGAACTCTCTCAGGGTTAATGGATAAACCCTCCTTGGACATGATGTGGCCAAGGATTTTCCCCTCATGAACAGCAAACACACATTTCTTTGGATTAAGAGAAATGTTGAATTCCCTACACCTTTCAAAAATCTACCTGAGGTGCTCTATGTGTTGGCTCGCTTCCTTGGAGAATACCGTCACATCATCGAGGTATACCAGCACGTTGTTGTTTATCAAGCCTCCAAAATCCATGTCCATGGCTTGCTAAAAGGTAGCACCAGCATTAGATAGCCTGAATGGCATCTTCTTGTAGGCAAACATTCCCTATTTAGTGGTGAAGGACATTTTGTGTTGGTCACAGCCTTGCACTAGAATCTGATTATACCCTAAATAACCATCCAAGAGGGAGAAATGCTCACTACCAATTACCCTTTGAAGGATCCACTCCATGCTCAAAAGGGGATAATGATCTTTTAAAGAGACTTTATTAAGGTCTCTAAAGTTGACACATAGCCTGATCTCCCCATTCTTCTTTCTAACAGGAACAAGGTTGGCCAGCCAGGAGGAATGTTTGATTGGAAATATAATTCTAGACTCAATCAATTTGGCCAGTTCCCTCTACATGAGGGGCTCAATTGTCAAATTGATAGGTCTTTGCTTTTGTGTGACTGCCCTGGTGCCTTCTTCTAATTTGATGGTGTGCTGGGTGAGTCTTAGGTCAAAGCCCTTCAAGTCACTGTAATCCCATGCAAAAACATTTGTGAACTCCTGACACAGCAAAATGAAAGCTCACCTTTCTTGAATCGTGTAGACTTTTCCAAGCGCAAGCAGCCTATCCTTAAAGATCTCAACCCTTTCATAATTCTCCTCTTTGGTTGTGATGCATGCCTTGTCATTTCTCAATTGATCATCTCCATTGAAGATGCTCTCAAGTGTGAACAAACCTTTAGGGAGCTTATTGTTCTTCAACTGAACATTCTGATTGCCATATTGCTGCTACAACTTCATCTAATTTTGTGTTGTGAACTCAGCTTCCTCTTGTAGGAAGAAAGCTATTTGCTGGTCACTTTTGAAAACTTGCCAATTTTCAATGTTGTCTGGGACAGAGGGCCGAACAACCACTTTCAAGTGGCATGAACCACAGTCTCAACTTATTTCCTTGGAAACATTGAACTGAGCACCAATTGCTACCAGCCTATCTACTTGTTTGTTTTGCTTTCTAGGAATGGAAGCGATGTTGAAAGTAAGGAAATCCTCCACCAAGTCTCAGAGCCTATGCTTGTAAGACTTTAGCAAGGAATTCTTGGTTAGATTCTGGACTTTCACCTAATTTACAATCAGCTCGCTGTCTCCCAAAACTTGCAACTCCTTGATCCCTCTTTTTCTTGCCCATTCCAGCCCATGGATAAGGGACTCATATTCTGCAACATTACTTGTGCAAGAGAATTGGAAACAGAAAGCTGAAAAGTACCTTTCCTTTAAAGGGGAGACTAACATCACCCCACCACCAACTCCCAGCTTACTTCTAGAACTGTCAAAATATAGCTGCCATAAACCAAGGTCCTCTTAGCTTTCCTTCATCAAATTTGACATGAGGGCACCCTCTTCGTGCATGTAGTAGACTCCAAGGTCTGCCTCCTCAATGAACTTGTAAGGATCATGTTCGAAGTTATCATTCCCCCACTCATTCAAGAGTAGGTTTGTGACTCCTTCAAGAGTAGAGGACAAAGATTGGTCCGTCTGGGACTCTTCTAGGTTGATGATGGTGTAACTGACATTTGTTGCCTTAGGCAAGTATGGTTCTAGATGGTCCTTGTAGAGTGGCTTAGACTCAATTTTTACCTTGGTCCCATACTTGGTTCTAAAAACCAAATATGACCAATTCGTTGCTAGATAGCCACCTATCTTTGATGTGAAGTCTCTGGACAAGCAAATTGTGAAATAAGGAAGAACGTCCGCTACCACTATATCATGGGGAATTGAGAAGGTTGGGCAAGCATGCAATGTCAAGCCTAAACCCTTCACAATCCCAACTATTTTTGTAGGTGTCCCATCTAGTTGCAAGACTCCTTTGTTCATCTCTTCATATTTCAGTCCCATCTTGTCAACAATGCACTTGGGCATCACTGAGGTACTAGCTCCATTGTCAATTATGTAGTTATGTACCAAGAAATCCCCAATGACCAAGGATACATAGAAAGGGGGAATTTTCTCTTCCTTCTTTACTTGACCTGAAGCAGAAGGCTATACATTTGTCATCAAGACATTATCAGTGCTTGTTGGGATAGCTTGTCAATCCAGCTCATGCAATTCCTTCTGTAGTGTGTCCTTCTATCTTGGAAGAGATAATGAATCCCACAAAAAGATGTTCATATGCAGCTTCTTCATCTAGTCCACTATATTGATTTGAGGACTACCTCCCTTCAAGTTTTCTTTGGGACTGATTCCAACCTGAGCTGCTGGTTGAGGGGCTGAAGGTGCAGATGGCGGTCTAAAAATTGGGGCTTTCTAATTTGAGTGTGATGGAGAAGGTGCTGCTACCACTTGAACGGAAACATGGGCTACTCCCATTGCCCTTCTCTTAAATCTTGTGTTGGTTGCAACACAGTCAGACTGATTATCTACAGTGCCCACATAATTCACTAAGTAAAATTCCCCTTCCATATGATTCATGAGAGTGGAATCAGGTTGGGCCTAATTGCTACTCATGTTGGGTTGAGTTGGAGCCTCAAAAATTTGAGAATGAGCAACTGCTTGATTGTCTACATTCTAGAAATAACTCATCATCTCATTTGTGTAAACAGCCTATTCTTGACCATATCCCATGGTCAAACAACCTAGCTACTCCTGTACTAGATTGTTTTGAGTCGGCACCATGACTATGGATGATGAAGGGGGGCCTGGGTTGTAATTTTGAAATGGTCTGGTCTAAGTGAGTTGACCCTGTCCTTGATTATAGTTTTGAAAAGGGGGTCTAGGGGCTTGACCAAAATGCTGGTATCCCTGATTCGGTCTGTTACTTTGAGCTTGCTGCCTTTTAAGAGCTACAAGTTCATTTGACATGCTCTGCAACAGGCTCTTAACCTCATGAAGCTCATTGGATGGAACAACAGCTGGCTTCTCAATGCTAGGCAGAAGGGCTAATGTGGGAGCAATAGTTTGAATTGGAAGCAGTATTTTTGGGAAAAGTGGCATGTGAGGCCTAGGGGCTATTTTCCTAGCCTGTACTAAGTAATTTTCAACTGTTATGGCTATGTCATAAGCAGCAGGTAGTATATGCCCTCCCATGGATTGTTCATCACAGCAATATCACTATTTAATGTTCTTAGATAATACAAGAAAGCATAGTTGGGAGTCAGCCTTACCAGGATGGGAATTCTATCCCAAGTCTTTTGAAACTGCGTGTTGAAGTCCTACATATACTCGTGTGGAGCTCTCTTTATGCTCGTTAGCTGCTTAGCAAGTGAGAGGCCATCACTCTTTTCCTTGAAATGATTTGTCAACTGAGTACCCAAATCATTCCAAGAATGTATTGAATTTATAGGCAAAGTTCTATACCAGTCAAGAGCCTTGCCTTTGAGAGACAATGTTAATAATCTAATAGTGATATTTTCTTCTGTTACATTGTGAATATTGTAGAGGTTAGCAATATTCCTAATATGCTTGATGACTATAATGGGCCCCTCTCCATCGAAAGAAGGCATATTTTTTAGAGCTATTCCTAGAATTGGATCATAGCGTGGGAGGTTCAAGGGGCTCTGACCACGAAAAGCTGCAAAAGGTAGTGCCATCACTGGGATGGGCTATAACTAGGGTTCTACTGTGTATGTGTCCCTTACAATAGGTCTAGGAGGATTGTTTGTTGGATAAGGATGGGTCCTCTCAAATCATAGTCTTTTAGCAGAGTTCAAAGGCAACTCAATGAAATCGAAAGGAACCCCTTTTGAAGTAGACCTTGTGGTGACTTTAGGCATAAAAAGTTAAGAAACTAGTCTTAATTTGAAAACTGAAGCTCTTACCAATGGAGTCACCAGATGCTGGAAAACTTTGAATGACTGTGACAGGACCAGCATCAATCCTAAAACCTTACTGAGTTGTCAAACTGGGTCCCACCAGGCGTGCCAAAACAGTTGACATAGGAAATTGCACCCTATGTAGGAGGCCTAGCTCTTGCCTTCTCCTCGTAACTATGGAAACTCCCCTCTTGCCTGTGGGACTGACGAAGCTAGAGGGGAGAGTCTCTAGATAAGGGCTAGCTCCCTTTGATGCATCATGTTTGTTCCAGCAAGTGTAAATACAGACATATACAGATATATAAACTAGGGGGGATGAAAAGGGAGAAAGATTGCAGGAATACAAACTACTCTAAGGAGGTGATACACCAAAATGAAATGACCTTCTCACATCCACACTTAAATTAGACAAATGCATACATACGCTTCAATCTTGGTAGAAGGACAAGCCTATAAGAAAATGGTAGGGAGGCTCTCATGAAAACACAAAAAAATAGAGACTTCACCAAGGTGCTATAAAATACATGCTGTAAGTAATCTCCTCTGCTCTGAACTTCTCAAATACTGCTCTCCTCCTGTCAGCTACAAAATGGCACCTTGTAGACAACTAGTGTGTTGGTGTTGAACCTGTGAGAGCATTAAAAGACAATGACTAAACACAAATTAACACTCAGGACATACACAAAATATCTATCCAAGAAGAGGTAAAAACTACATTTATAGATTCAGGTGGAAATTTTAGCATGGTTGTGCCTTGTAAAAATGTGGAAGTTCCCTTTACAAATGACAAGTTTGCAAATATATATGAGAAACAAGGGGGCCCATTTGGTGCTCCTTGTTTTACAAGTGGCCTATCACGTCCCTTCATTGGGAAGAGCAAGTCGCTCAGAACATATATGAACTACCCTTTTGTCTATTTGAAATCTATTTTTTTAAGGTCAATACACAGTTTGTCCACCCATTAAATGTAAAATGGAGAAACCAGTTGCATTACTAGCTATTTGTGTCCTCTCATGATTAATTCACAAGAACTATTTCACCTGCTGGAGTCACTTCTCAAATTGGCACCACTTGGACTAACTGCTTGCTCGCTCAATGCTTGTCTCCTTGTCTTTTCTCAATTTTGTCTCTTTTGGCTCCTTCGGCCCTCAGGGGTGAACATTTTGGCGGGTCACTACATTCTGGGCCCTGGATTAGTGTTCTCTCAGTTGAAAACAAATGGCCATTTCATTTCATGAAAGTTGACATTCACATGGCTGTCATTGGTTGAAAACCAACAGCTAACTTGCTCTGTTAAACTTGACATCCTCTGAGATGTCACCATCCCCATCACAACATCATCAGGTCCATATGGCTTCTTCTACGGCTTATCTTCCTTGGTGTTAGTGCCCTTTCAACATTGCTTAATTCCCCTTTGAATTTGGGCTGAAAGTCCCCGTAAGGGCATCTGCCCTTCGGGGTCCTTCAGTAGGTCCTCTATTTCGTTGGATTGCTTCTAGGCTCCCACGGGCTCTGTCTCTTGGGTTCTCGCAGACTTTATGTCCACGGACAATTTCCCCATAGATTTTTGTCTATGGATGATTTCCCGCAGACAATTTGTTTGCAAAAATTTGCCTGGGCCATTTGCCTTTGAAGTTGTATACTTCCGTGGGCTTTTGTCCGCAGACATTTTCCCATGAACAAAAAGTTTGCGGAAATTTTCCCCACCCTGGCTTTAAATTTGAACTTACCCAATTTTTTTCCTTTTGTGCACCTACCCTCTGCTAGGGCATTTTGAACTCGGACTGCCCTTCGGCCAAGTGGAGAACCAATGAACTAGGCATGGAACCAAAACTGAACTGGGCCTGTCTGAACCTTGAAGATGAACCAAGTGCCGAAGAACCAAGAGGCCAAACCAAAGTACTGAACCAACCAAAGAACCGTGGCAATGAACTTGTGCCACCTAAAATGACTAGCTTCAAATAGCAAGGGAAGAAGTTGACCAAAAATTTTACCTATGGGCAAAATTGGTTAACAATAGGAGCACTAAGAACAAGATATCTTGGTGTCCAGTGTTGTTGTCTAGGTTTGGTGCTCTTTTTCTTTGCTAATTCTGATCATTATTTTGTAATCATCATTATTTTTCTAGTCTATTCTACCTGGTTTAGGTTTTGATTATTATTCTGAGTGTTTTGAAACTAATTTTTGATTGATAGAGGCTCTAATATCTATGATAAAACCCTTATTTATTACCCCCTCTTCTAAAGGTAGGAATAAAGACCTTGCAATGACTACCCTTGAAATAAAGAGCCCTGTAAGTGTGTTATTCTATGAAATACATGATATAGCAATGATAATCAAAAACATGTCTCAAGATATAGCATAGTTTGTATTGGAGATTGTTTGATCAACATGGGTATGCCTAGATAGATGTAATAATGTAATAGCATGTGTAGTATAATTATTTGAAATTTTAAATGTTAGTTGTTAGTTGTCAAGGAGGGATGGAGCATGATTTCCATCATGGCATCCAAGAAAACAAGATAATGCATGATGTGGATCATGGCATTGTAGATAAGTAAGAAGCAACAAGCACACATGGCAAGAAGCAAGAAGCATAGAAGAGTGGCCAAGGGGCCAAGCAAACAAGGTACATGGGCACATGTCACTCAAAATAGGAAAGCAAGAATACAAGGCATGTTCAAATGCCACATATACATACAATTGAAAACAAGCAAGGTTGGCATGAGGGCCACAAGCACATAGAAGAGTATAAGCAAAGGACATTGGAAAATGTCCTAAGACATAAACAAGAATAGAAGAAAAGGACATTGGAAAATGTCTTAAGGCACACATAAGAGATAAAATAGGAATTGAGAAATGCAATCACATCTAGCTATGTAAAGAAAGAAAGGAAAATAGGTAAAAGTTGGAAATACTACCCCATCTAACTAATCAAAATAAGAAGTGAAAGTATGCAAAACATGAAGTACAAGATTAGGTAGATGCTAAAAAATACACAAGTGGTATATACTAGTGAGTGTCGATAGAATAATATGTGTAAGTTAGTAAGTAACATCATCATGACAACTAGAGTGTGTGGTGTAGGAATGACATAACTTGGATGGTGTAGTCATCTAGAAGATGCCCCTGGTGGGTAGATATGTCGATGTATGTCTTGAATGTAGTAGGATGCCCCCTATATAGGTAGAATGAACCAATCAAGGATATGGTTGTCACTACACACCCTCAAAGAAGATCAAGTGAAGTATGATAATGTATATAAATCGATAAACAATAACATCTAATAGCAAAATGTAAGTCTAGCATGGTAGTAGAAATGTAAAGCATGGATGATGCATATAATTGAAATGTTTTTTAGTATTTTTAAATTTGAATGTTTTTATATTTTGAAGTTTTGTATTGATTTTGGTATTTTCGAAATAAACTATGTACAATCAATCATAAGGAGACTATGTAAAAATAAGGTTGAGAATTTAGGTACAAGAAATTGAAAAGAAGTTATATACAAGTAAGTTGAGAAGAAACGATACTAATCGATGAGTCTCATGAGAGACTCCCTATCATGGTGTCATGTATTAAGGAGAGGGATCTTGCATGATCATGAAGCTTGATGGAAGGGTTGAGATTATGGATCTGAAAGCTATGTATGTTTTAAATGCTCTAAAATCTCTATAGTGGAAACTGACTGGGGGGTCCCCCTGTAACATTGAGAAGTAGATGCAATTGTAGGGTTCTTAAGGACTCATCTAGTAGTAGAATAAGCTCTCTGAAAGTGTGTTCTATGTGTAGAGGCATGAGACCTCAATGATATTGACTTGGGTGTGAATATTGTAGCTGAAAATTTTCTAGATTCCTAAAACTATGGTTGCTCTAAAAGTGGTCTATGTGGAAGTGTATGTACTCTCTGTGTTGGCGATGGAGGCCTTGACTATGGCTGAATTTAAACTGGAGGAAGAATTGTAACTAGTGGAGAAGCTGAAATTGGTGACTACAAAGTAGGAGATGGCTCTGAAGTGGGGAGTGGTAACTCATATGAAACTCCACCAACTATAACAACCTAATTAGTGTGAATAAATTTCATGCATTTGTGAATTGTAGAAGGTACTACTCAAATTTTCTAAATCCATGGTCAACCAAGCAACATATCGAAGACTCTTACACTAGGAACTATAGTAAATAGTGTGGCCACATGTGTTTGACCAACCTATAGAGGAAGTACAATCTCACCAAATGAACTCTGATGTGCCCACTGAATCTAGTAATAATTATGTCCATTGAGGTAATATCTTTCTTTGAATATCTCAAATGTTGTAGTAATGTCATAGTGCACATGTTCACAAAGGATCCATTGTCTATGAGAACACTATGAATGGGATGATGATTAATGTAATATTTGATAAAGAATGCATGGTAATCTAAATCATCCTCATCTATCTCATGTTCTGAGAAGGAGATGGAAGGTCTAGCTAGAACTATGGAATTATACACACCAATAATCTTGCTCAAAGGATGTGACTCAACTTAAGGTGCTTGTTATGTAGCTAGTGGAGGGTGTGCATGATATGTATTGTGAACACCTAATGTATCCCTTGTCTTTATTTATAATGTTGTGCGAAAGGATCTGAGAAAAATTTCAAAGCTTTGTCATATGTTTGCTTTGCATGAGGAGGCTCAACTAGAGTGCCAATGTCAATAATGTTGTCATCTATCAAATCTTGTATCTTGTGTTTTAAACTAATTCATCTATTTATTGTGTGTCTTGGTGCCCTGTGAAAATCAAAAAATCCATGTTGATCATATCCCCATGGAAGGGGATTTTTTGGATCAACTTCTCGAATAGGAAGGAGAGATATGATGTTACATTCCAATAGTTGCTATAAGACTCTGGCTAGAGATACTGGTAGATTGATGAAAGTTTATTGAGGAGGCACAGATAAAACCATTCACTGAGGGGTCTCTGAAGCTGCATTAACTATTGGTTGATTTTGACTTTTGTTATCATTGACCTTACTTTATATGGGACTTTATTGTTACTCCTATTTGTTATTTCATATATGCTTATGTACTTGATTTTGCCCATTGAAATTAGTTTGACTTCCCTTTCCTTTAGTATATGACATAACTCAATGAAGGAAGAGAATCTTTTGAACATTATTGACTCATGCAAAATTGGCAAAAGACTCTATTTAAAGAGATCTTCTAGCTCTTGATCAGCCATGGGGCTAGTCATTTTAGCCAAGATAGTCTTATATATAAGAACATAATCTGTAACATGTTCATTTGAACTTTGTTTCTATTGTCCAACTTTGGAATAAGAAACATTGTAACCTATATTAATTCTAAAATGAGCTAGGAACATATTAGCTAAAGGATTGAATGCATTAAATGACTAATTCAGTAGACTATATAACCATTGTAAAGCATAATCCTTTAAACTTCATGGAAATAGCTTGGTTAATAACCAATCATTTGGCACATATTCCAAACATGCTATGTGAAAAGCTCGCAAGTGTGTGTCTTGATCACCCTTGCCATTGTATAGGTGAGCTTGGATTAAATTAAACCCATTCATAAGGGTGTAGAAGCAATATGATGTGCCAATGGTGTATGAAGTAGAGCAAAACAATCCAAAGCTTGTATTGGTCTAGATGTACCTTGATCAAGATGTAGCACCTTGGATTGAAGAGATTTTATCTCTTGCACAAGGTCAACCACATTAGGAGACAAAGATGTACTAGCCATAACTAGTGGTGCCTCATAAGAAGGTTGGGCTACTATAGGGGGTTATTGAGACATAGTTGTCGCCATAGTGTCATTTGTAACTGGTTGCTCTATGGTTTGAGAGCATTGACCATTGTTTGTTTTTTGTTGTTCTTCTTGTAGTATTTTAAGCATAACATCTTTCATATCAGGATGTTTAGTTAAAAGTTCTTGAAGTTCCATCTTATTAGTTTCGTCAAAATAGGTATATTGGGCCATTGTTAAAGTAGGAAAATAAATCGAAGATGGATTGGATTTTTTACAATAATTTGTAATAAGACAAATGTGATGAAAAGAAAGAACTGAGTTAAGGGAATATAAAATCCTAAAAATAATCAATTATAATATGCCTAAAAAGGATATGAAACTCATAAACATGTAAAGTGATACCTCAAAAACACGGGACCTAGTATATGCAACTAAGGTTTAAAAGAAAATGATTTTTTAAAATTAATTATTGAAAAAAAAATCAAATGTGAAATTTTGATTTATATATGCAAAAAAAATTGAAAAAATATTTCTAGAATTATCAAGAAATTTGCCCTAGGATCTCTAGGGTTTTTATGCATAAAACGACCTAGTAAAATTAACTAGGGTTTGGAATAAATGATTTTTAAAATTAATGTGGTAATTTTAAAATTTTAAATGTAAAATTTTGATTTAAATATTTAAGAAAAATTTTAAAAATGTTGGAAAAATCAAAAGGAAATTTTCCCTAAGATTTTAAGGGTTTTTATGCGTAAATGAAGTAAGTCAGGTTTACCAAATGATTTTATAATTTTGGGAATAAAGGAGTTTTATTAATATTTTAGTTAAGGGTCTGGATCAATAAATTAGTAAATAATATTACAATAATTACAATCCTAATTTATATATTTTATTTTGCCTTTCGTACCTTACTAAAAATAGTAATAAATTAGGAGAAATATAACTTAGCTTAAAACATGTTGAAACAACTATTACATGGTCTAAAACTAGTTGTGTAAGACTGGGATAGTGTCATAAATTAGAATTTGGCTTTTGTTTTGTGAAATATAGGATCGTTAAAAATAAAAAACCCTAGGTTTTAGTGATATTATCCTCTTTTGTGCTATTATTTGAACTGCTCATAAAGACCTAATTTTTTTGGGTTCTTTCCATTATTCCTATGTGAGCCTGCTTGTGAAATGTTGACAGAAGTCCTTATAGAGCTGATTCAATCTTGAAACCCTATACCTTCATTGTGTTTGATAAAACTTGAGAAAGAGGGGGGGGTTAGTGTGTGTAAGATGCATTGAACATGTATCCACACCCCTTGTATGGGCACGCTGCCTACATACCAATACTTCGAAGAGGGATCAAGTCATATGTAGTTCTCCCACTTAATGTGTTTTATGCAATAGTGTGATGTGGATGCAAAAATTCCAAACTAAAAGTGCTTAAGGTGGCTAGGGACTGGTGCGAGGATTTGAATCTATTTACAACTATGTTGGGTGACTATATGCAAAGAATAGGAAAGTGTGCCTTAGAGGTTTATTTGTATTCTTACTTGTGTTGTAATATTTATCACCTCCTTTGTAAATAAACTTTGAATGGACTTTTATAGGGAACTGTTGGTCATGTGTTAAATGTATTCACGCTAGGCTGACATGATGAAGGATAGGAATCAGATATAAATGACCATTTGGGGTCAAAATGTGATTAGACAGGAGCACTAAAAATGGGACATCATAAGGTCCAGTGCTATTGTCTAAGTATGGCACTCATGTCCTATAGGCTTGGGACCTATGGGATAGAATTGACCTAGGAAATAGAGTCTAGCTGAGCTAAAATGATTGTTTGGAAGGCTAAAAATGACTAGTAATGATCAAAAAGGTGTCTAGAAGGGTCATGAGACCATATAAGAAGGACCTATGAATTGGGTATCACCAGCCACACTCAAGCTACCAATTTGGATATTTTATATAACTACATTAGCATAAAGGACAATAGGTATAATGATAGGTGATGATGAAGTGATGAAGGGGTAAATTATGGGATGGGGGTGAGAATGATAAAGAGCAATGATCTGAGGATAGTTTAGACCCTTAAAGAGCCAACTAGGATAAAATACAGGTGAGATTAGGCTAGATGGGTGATGGGGACAAGGTCAAGACAAACGATTGATATTGGACTTAAGACACGATACATATGACAAAATATGATGTGATTATCATATGATGTGGATGATGTGATTATGATATGGTAATGATATGATGAACTATAAGTGGGACTAGAATGTGATATGACTAGTAGGATGTTCAAGAAAATAAAACCATACACAAGAGGGTACACAAGATGATTATAAGGTTATGAGTGATGGCATGATGACTAAATTATGGGCAAATATGCTTGGATTATGATGGGATGAAGGTAAGATGGAAATGGGATATGTGAAAGATAAAATTTAAGTGATAGGATATAACTAAGATATGATGTGACTAAGGGATATGCAAGAGAACAAATGATATTAAACACAAGATATAAGTGATGGGGATGTGACTGATGATGAGTGGATAGGATTAAGACAAGACATGGTATGGGATGAAAAGGATACAAAAATATGGTGACACGAATATACAAAATGAATGATAATTGAGACAAAATGATATGGGGATGATGGTGAAACAAATATGGGTAAGGTCAAGTTTGGACTGTGGGATTACATAAGTCAAGGTGGGGTATGATTGATTATGGATGAGGTGCTCTTTAGGTCAAGATGTGATTTAAGAAATGTAGGTGATAAGGCTATGACCAATTATGGGTGGATTAAGATAAGGTGGTGATGGGAGATAGTAAAAAAGTATGTACAAGATACAATATGGTAAGGATATACAAGATAAAAGGTATAGGTTGAAGGGGTTTTAACAATGAATAGTGGGTATGACTAGACAAGATGGGAGATGGGATAGGACCTAGACAAGGATATTCAAAGATGATATGTATAATGGGATGATGACTACGATGTTGATTAAGATATGTACAAAAGGGAGGATGGGATAAAGATGTACAAGGTGATAAAATGATGAGAATAGAATATACAAGGTGATATGTATAAAGGACCTAATAGGTATGGATAGTTAAAAGGCTGACTCAGCTCACAAATAGCACAAGTTTAGCACAACAAACACCCAAGCAAGGAATCCACAACCTATGAGTAGTAAACTCAAGGGTATGTAACATGATGTTTGCACCATCCAATGGCTTCATAGGTGAGGCTATAGGCTAGTGACCTATTATGGTATCGACTAAACCCTCTCAACCCTGCTCACACATGATGGTTACTTCAGAGATGATACTATCTCTTATAGTGGTACACCTATTATGATTGAAAGGTCATATACTAGGTTAAACAAGATCTCTAGGGCTGTCCTCTATATACACAAAAGGTACATTAGGGCCCAAGTCCATATAGGGTGTTGTCTAATGCCTAGTTAGAGAATTAATTCTTCCCCTTCACGGATGACCTATATGGGGTTAATCACTTAGCCTAACGATAATTATCCCTAATTTTTATACTCCATCGAAACATGGAGTTTGGTTAGTGTGTGGTGATGAAATCCATGACATTAACCCCTATATACTAATCCCATGCATGGTGATGAAATATATGTCACATGTTATCTTAGAGAGGGGGTTAACAAACAAGAAAAATACATGATATGATTAATTAACCAATCTAATTACCTATGTGTGATGGGGATGATACGATAAATTATTTATAAGTTAACACACATGTATATACATGAAATAATTTTTCACAACAAAGATATGATGATATAATGAAAACTAGGACAATGTATTAAATAGCACCCCTACCTACAAGCACAAGTGTTAGAAAATAAAATGGGATGTCTTTGGTCTTGAGGGGCCCTACATCAAAAGGGTCAATGGTTTTAGCTTGAAATAATCAATCTTGCAAGATAGAGGTTTAGCAATTTAGATTGATTTTAATTTTTGACCAACGATTTTGTAGAGTAATACAAAATTACCTATAATAAAGAAGTGCCAGTATTTTGAACAAAAGTGTCTGTGAATACCAAAAAAATGTTATGATGATAGTTTTCAATTCCTAAAACGTCAACAAACTTATAATTATTAATTTAAAAGCTTACAAAATATGCAACTAAAGTTAAATATCCTAAACTTGAATAATGGTAATTATTAATAACAATATTTATAGTTGTAACTAACTCGAGACTATAAAATATCATAAAAATAATGTATGCCTAGACACAATAACTTTTGTATGACCCTAAAACTTTTTGAAAAAAGGACATTTTATATGCCCATCTAATAAAACCATCATAAAAAAAGACATGATCTATTCAAAATTGGGTCAAAGTGGACGGTGAAAATATTTAAAAAGCATTATGATTGGTGTTTTGACAAATTTCATGAACGATTTTGAAAATCATTATGATAGTTGTCATGCCTTAAATCAATTTGAGAATTATGAAGGCACGTTATTGTAACAAAAAGCCAGGTAACAACCCAATTATTCCAATTTTTGCCACTGATAATATTGTGAATGACATTTTATAATAAGTGGGAAATGGAAAAGACTTTGGGAACTTTGAATTAAATGCAAATTGGTAGGTGTATATTCAAATGTCACAACCTTTGCCAACATCTTCTTAGCATATGCTTCACCTTTGTGATGTCATGGAAGCTAAAGAAATTCCAATCTAGGCAAATTTAAAACAACCTGTGACAATACTATTCTTAGTGCTAAGCCCCATGGTTTTAGTGAATATAACAACCAAATGTTTGATCTGATCCATTTACCTTTGTTGGTGTAAAGGCACAAAGACCCTTGGACATAAATATTAATCACTAGGTACATGAACTCTCTGATAGAATGCAAAACATGTCATGTGTTTGACCAAATGACCAAACGAGATGTCTATTATTATGGTAGCTTATCGAAGACATAGGTGTGCTTATGAGGTATGCTTTAAGAATGTTCTTTCAAAGGGCAATAAAATCCATTCTCACGTCAATAACAATGGATTTGCATTTGCCACAAACATTTCCTTATAAAATAAAGCTATCAACATATATGACAACTATGGAAGTGTGGCAGATGCTCAAAAAGATTTTAATCACATGACTGAATGAGACGTGTTCTCATGGAATATGATGATTGCAACTTACAAAAGACACAGATTCCATAACTATAAATTCATACACTAAATATATAGACTAACACCTTATAAATGACCTGCATGGACTAAAAAGACAATGAAAATAATGGTCTAGACTCTGTGTGTGTGTGTGTGTGTGTGTGTGTGTGTGTGTGTGTGTGTGTGTGTGTGTGTGTGTGTGTGTGTGTGTGTGTGTGTGTGTGTGTGTAATTTAATTTGACCTACAAAAAAGATAGAAAGTAAACAAAATAGTGATATTAAACTTAAGATAACTTTCTCAAAACTAATTGAAATCAAAAACCATAAAATGTTCCAAAAAGGTGGGAGTGGGTCATTTATAACCCAGAAAATGTGTCATGAAATTTTTTCTAAGTAAAAATTTTTTCATTAAAACATAACGAATTTTTTGTAAATTTGCTAAAAATTTGGAAAAAAAATCTAACTCTTGTCTTATCCAATCAAACCTGAAAACTAAGAAAAACACTTATAATAAGCAAAATTGTTAAATTGGAAGTAACCGTGGTCACCAGAATGTGCACCAAATTTTATATCTTGAACAATATTACCAAAATTAACATTAAAAATCTAAAACCTAATGACACCAAGAAGAATGGATAAAAGAGGTAAAATCATAATATCAAGAACATTCTTACCATCTTTTTTACCTATTTACAACTCCATTACATGTTTTGTTATGATCAAGTGATTACATATAGACTCAGATTATTGACATGGATGCTTGATCAAGGATGATGGATGATGGATTCTTGATTGAGGATTGATTTTGGCATGAATACTTTGTAAGCTTGGTAGTTTACTAAATGGACATGGATTTGCTATGAGGATTCAAATTGACATGGATTTGATATGAGCTTTCAAGTTGGCCTTTCATGGAGGAGGAGTGTTGGTTAATATAGAGGAAGGGAGGGAAGATCCATGGATGAGATTCAAACTTAGAGGGAGAAGATCAATGGTTGTATATTATCCAAAGAATATTAAATTCCTTGAAAACCTCCAAAATTATAGGTTTTTAGAGAGGAAGGTTAGGTTCAAGAGAGTTCTAAATTTGGAGAGTTCTAGAACTCTCTTTAGGAGTTAATGATGATTAAAGGAAGGTTAGATGGGGATTAGATAAGGATTAGGTGACTAGGGATGTAGGAAAGGCTAGGGTGTAGGTTAGTAGGTGGGTAGGTGGGGTTATAGGAATTAAAAATTCTCATATATGGATAACTAGGATTACATTAGAATAATAAGGATTAGGAAGAATTAATGAGGGAATGGGATTGGACTAAGGATAGTGAATGTAGGATAATGGATGGAAATATTAGATAAATGGTTAGAAATAGGGTAAATTAATGAAATAAAATAGGTTAAGCAGAATTAGTGCCGTCTAATAGAAATATTAGTCGATAATAATGAAGCAAGTAATTTTAGGTGCATACAATTGCTTAACAAATGAAAAAATATAATAAACTATGTTACTCATAAATTAGCAATAAAAAAAATTGAAAACCCAAGGTGACCTAGGGTTCAATGTTCAAAGATTAAGTTCACCAAAAGTTTAAAGTTAAAATGAAATATGTGTTGTTTTTAATTTTTAGAAGAGGGTTAAGAATATAGAAATGAAATGGCACAAGGGTGATAATCAGATCTATAACAATCCAATTAAATTCTAAACTCAAATATAATCATATATTAAATTTATTATGTCTAGATAGTCTATATATAAAAAGCACAGCTAGGCTAGATATAGAAATGACAAAGAAGATAAGTAGATAGTTTATTCTGATGCTAATGTAGTTTTGGTTCTAGAAAAAGATAAAAGGAGGGAAGACACTTGTAGAACAATTATCATATTCTAGATTTGGTGCCTTTAGCTATATGGATAGTTGTGTTAGCCTTGGATAGTTACATTGACATTACTATTTAAGTCCAATGATAGTATCTTATATAAATTAATTGGTGAAATAGGATCCAACCACCTAGATGATTTTGGATTTGGCTTCACCTTCACTCTGGTGCATTCATATCTAGGTCATGGACAGTCATTCCTTGTGGAATGGTAAAACCCTAGCTTTTTATCTTTAATGTAACCTTGGGGAAAATTGGATTAGTGGGCACATTGTATTGAGTTGTCCCAAATAACCCCACTATCAAAGGGTGCTACCTACATAGAAAATGCTCTAAAAGAGGGAATAAAACTCATGTAATTCTCCCCTATGTATTTTATTGTGTGTATATCATCCAATGTGTGTAAAACAAGTACAATAGTGACCTAGCTTGTAATTTGGCAAATCATTTTCTTTGGCTACTTCTTTAGTTCTTTAGACTTGTATATGTGTAGTCACTATGACTAGTATGGAAATAAAAAATCTTTTATCAATTGAATGTTTTATAGAGTGCTTTTTGATAAGTGCCTTGGTTTCTTTGGTATTTTCTAGGTGAGGAATGGATGAGGGTTGATCTTGTATTTATATCAATCCCTTTGAAGTAATAATTTGCATTAAATCACTTAGACTGACCATTGGAATATGTTTCATTTTTAAATTAGATGACTTTAGGGCACTAGACACTTGCATCAAGGTAGAATAATAACGTCGATGCGATTGTTTATCCCAGATGTTAATATTTAGGGAGTAGCAATATAGGTAAAGGCTGATAACTTATAGGGGTGTAATATAAGTACATTTTAAGCATTCTGGTCAAGATAGAATGTTTGTGTCATCAATATAATATTATTCAAACTAATATATAGGCTAAGGGGCACAATATAAAGTAGATGTGAGGCTTGAATAAGTAAGGAGGGTGTAGAACTAAGAGGAATTGCCAAGGTCTAAGTTTGTTAAGTGTACAAGACTAAGGTGCTACATAATCACAAAATATCATCTATATTAACAAACACACTTCAGATATTTACCATCACATAGTTAGAGGTGGTCACTAAACATTCTTCTACTACTTTCTATGGTGAAGGTAATTATGAAAGAGTGTTTAAATTCTATAGAGATGGCAATACAATTTGTATACCACTAGGTCCATTCGTTCTTACTTCTTATTTTCTACTCAATGATTTCAATATTTTTTTCATCATTAATCTATGTATACATTTTTATAATTTAAAATTTTTAGTTTATGTTTGTAGGTACTCCAAATATTCGCACTCCAAACATAAGAGCATTAATGCACATTCCAAAAAAATTAGTAGTTGTAAAGATGCTCATGTAGATTACGAAGATATAGGGTTAAATTTTTTTTGCAGGTTGTAGGAGTGGGAATATATAATAAGGTAACCTCTCTCATTTTAAATTTTAGATTTTTAGTCATTAAAATTAACATTTAATTCTAAAACAATACACTTGTGACCATTCCTTATGCACACTTAATCTATGCTCAATTCCACGGTTCTAAATCATTATTCTTATATTTCAATTATTATGACCCTCTATATTTATGCAACTCTAATATTTAATGTTCCTATTCCTCATTTCAACTAACATCGACTTATTATTTAACTGATTCATACTTCTAGTTTATCTATCTTGTTGGTTTTGTCCTCCCACCAGTTAATGACCAATTACCCAAATTCATATTCATATTAATGGGTCATTCCACACATTTTACAAGTCCCATACAAGGAAATCCCCAAAATATGACTATATAAACACATTTTCTATCCATTTTTCACTAGAGGGCAAGAGGCTACCAATATTGCAATTCATAGAATTATCTAACTGCACATTGAGAGGAAAGTGTCTATTCTTCCCAATTCTGAGTCCATACAGCCAAAGTAGAGTTGATCTACATCAAAATATGAAAACAAAGTCAAAATTCATTATTCAATCACACAATTACATCAAGATGTTACCAACATATAACATTTCACTAGTATTTCACACACACCACTGTAGCATGGAAGATTTGCATGGAGTTTGATCTCTCTTCTGAGTATTAATATATAGGTAGCACTCAACACATAAGGTGTTGAGGTCAAACACAACCCCAACCAATAATCTTATTCCCCTATTTAATTGCATTTATTCCTCTCTCGTCATTGAGCTAGGGTTTTAAGTGGAGAATAAGGCATACAATAATTCTCATTGTTTAACCTTAAGTTTAGATATATGGGTATGTAGGTTTAATAATATAAAAATAAATAAGCACAATGGTGATAAAAATATCTATAACAAGCCAATTAATATTCAAACTCAAATAAACAAAATTTTGAATTTATAATACTAAGATATGTCAAAAATTAAAAGTATGACTATTGATTGATATTGCAATAAATTAAAAACAAGAGTACTTGGCTAGTTTATTGTGTGCATGTGAATCTAGGTTGAAACAAGATGAAAGTGGGATAGATTAGAATCCTAAAATAGTCATTATATTCTATAATTTTTCACTCTATGACCTTTAATGTTTATGTCAAATATAGACAATTACGTCAATGTTGGTGTCTGAACTAGATACAAGTGTCCAATACAAAATAGTGACTGGATATGAATGTGACCAATTAGAACCTTTTGGGATTTTTATTGCCTTTATTTTGGTGTATACATATTATGCATATATGTTGTCACTCTATCAAATGATCAAACCCTAATTTCCTCATCCTTAGAGTGATTGTTGAAAAAAATGGTTTAGTGGGCACACAATGTCAAGATGCCCCAAGGACCCCTCTATCAACAGGAATTGCTTACATATCTAACACTATGAAGAGGGCCTTAGACTTATGTAGTTCTCCCCTACATGTTGGCTTGTGTGTACATAGGGATGAAATGTGTGATAAGTAAGTACATATAATGATTTAACTTGTAACTTGGAAAATATGGCTCATGGGATGCTCCTTCAGTACTTCAAACTTGTGGGGATACTACTCCTATGAGTTATATGAAAATAGGAATGAATAGGGTAGGTTGTCTCACATGAATGTTTGATTGAGTGATTTTTGGTAAGTTTCCTTGTGAGTTACAGGTATTTTTTAAGTGTAGAATTATTTAGGGTTGATATTGTATATATACCAATCTCTTTATAAAATATATCACACTAAAGCACTTAGGTTGACCATAAGAATATGATTCATTTTCAAATTGGATGACTTTTGGGCACTAGACACTTAGTTTTAAAAGGGACACCTACATTGATATATGTGTCTAAGTAGGATGAAAGTGTTCGGGAAGTTGTAAAATAGGTACAGGTCCATAACTGGTAGACAAGGATAATGATTAGGTTTAGAGCATTTTTCACAATATAGAAGACATGGTCATCAAAATAACAGTGTTTGGACTAAGAGATAAGAAATTTATCACAAAAAGATAGTGAACATGAGCCTTTCGATAGTGGGGAGGTCTTATAACTTAAGGGTATATCCATGATAGGTATTTACCTAATGTATAAGACTGAGGTGATATATAATTCAGATTTAGTGTCAACATTTCCCCCCTTAATCTAGTAATGAAATTGCTATTTTAAAATAAAAATAAATATGTACCTGGGTCTGTATAACACACCTTGTCTTTATGTGAGCCTAACTTGAGTGCTTTGTTAGTGACTAGCATGCAACTAAGATCATTTTACAATATATAATCAATGCATATAATATGTAATTGAAATAATTTAAAATGCTTGAAATTAAAGAGAAAAAGGTTAGGAGTACACCTATATATCGATGCAACCATCTTGCCTTTTGGCAATTTGATTTGAAGAGATGTTTTCTAATGAGGTCTTAGAGCTGAGATTAGGAAAATTTGGAAACCTTTGAGTGTATAAATATATATAGATATTAGAGGACAACATGCCCCCAACCTTGGCAAAAAGATGAGTTACCACAAGGCCATTGATTTTATCTCAATTGTACAACCCAATCATACTTATAACCTAATAAGTGTGAGTGATGCAATCAAATCACACTATATATCTAGTGAGGGTGGACGATTTATTCAATCTATCCTATAAATTTGGTGAATTTAGATGATGTAATCAAGTCTAACTTATAAACTTGGTAATATTGAGTTATTAAATCATCGCAACCTTGCCAAAAGGTGAACCAACTATTGTAGTAGATTGGCTTAATAAAATTTTATAAAAGTCCATGCTAGGTATGATAACAGTCCATAGTAGTATTTGAAATCTAAATTTTGATTTAATTTTTTAATTAAGGTGTCACACCTCATATATGTCTCAATCTGAAACTTGGGTATAATAATGGTACCAATGTATATAATACTACCACACATGTGTATCTGAATCATATAACAGGGAAATTTAGCCAAATTAGACAAAATTTCAAGTGTGAAGGACATGTTCCCATGCCATGCCCCCACTGAATCTGAAGGATCTAAGATCTGGTATAAGTGTGGATAACATGTTTCTATAACATGCCCCCACTGTAATATAAAACTATGAAGAATGTGGATGTCATGCCTTTATGACATGCCCCCTTTTGAGGTGAGGAAAGTAGAAACTGGTACTTACCTTATGTCAAAAGGATAAGATAACTACACAAGTTGTGAATGGATCATATAACATATAAGAGCAACATGTCTAGGTTGATATATCATCAAAGCATGCAAAATGTGATTACATTAAATCCTACAATGTATGATATACATCATAGCAACGTCTAGAGAGCAATAGTACAAACTCAACAAGAAATCTAGCACACACCCAAGAGCACTCAAAGTCAAAATAAAAGACAATGGTCCAAGGAGGCCTCATACAAAGGGCATGTTTAAATTCCACATAATCAAAGGGACATGACTTAGTCAAATGTCCACAAAGCATAAAATGACACGTTCAAATGTCATAATACAAAAGTAAAGGCATGGTAGCCACAATCAATGGAGAATATTTAAATGTTTGAACAAGCAATATATGTAAGATAATAACAATAAAATAACACACTTAAGGAAGTGTTAAAAAGGAAATCATGAAATCTATAGCTTCAAGAATCTAAATAGAACCACTAGGGTTTGGCAAGGGATACACAGGGTAATTAAGTAAACACCTAGAAGCATAAAAGGCTCAGGGACACTATGGGCTACTCATGACCTATAGAGGCTATCCAATTTATCATCTTGTACCAAACTATAGGCAGACTCATAAACTAGGATAGGGCTAGTGTGGTCAAGTGCACAAAGGATGCAGGTATTTCTAAAGGATATAACCATAGTAAAACAAGAAATAAGGGGGCAATATTCAATGCATAAAGAATGAGAAAGTAAGATCTTTGGACAAGATAACACTACCAAGCATGAAATGCATTTAAAAAATATGCAATCCTATTAATTGAGATATGATTTCAGCAAGGGAAATGACATTTACAATATAGAGAGAGATAGGGAGAGCATACAATTTCAAAAACCTAAGCTAATGGCTTTGTCCAAATGAAACTATATCTAACGTGTGAATGAGTGATATAATGCCATTTGAGTCAAGAAAACTAAGCTATTTCAACATGAGTAAATACACCAAGTAATGCAATAATCTATAACCAAGCAATTTAAGCAAAGAAAGTCATTTTCAAAGTGAAAGATGTTTTTAGGTTTAAGAGAATGTATAAACTTCAAAAACTACTCTAAAACATGTTTAAAATGAGATAAAATAGCATGAAAATGATAAACCATAACATATATACTACAATACAACAATGGAGTTTCACTTTGCATAACAAAGTACCCTCAGATCATGTTCAAACACAATGCAAGAATTCTACCAACTATGAGTCCAAGTTTGATCCAATGTGGAGGAAGACTAAGTTACAATGTAGAGCTCTATCCAATCTAGAATAAAAAATCTAGGAGAGGTGAAGTAGTAGCAAGCAAGATATCTAAAGGCCAATCCAAGTGCACAAATCAGGTGCAATGCCAACTGAAAGATCTAAGAACAAGCAATGATGCAGGTAAGAAAAACTAAGTAATAGGTGAACCAATTTAGGTTGAAATTAAAAATAAGTCTATGAATATCCAAGGGGGAGAGTTCAAGAGAGTTGAAGAACCATGTAGCATGTAGTATAGGATATCAATAGAGGTGAAGAACTCCTAGGGATCAAGAACAAACCAAGAGAGGTGAAGGGTTGTCAAGATGTCTTGTTGAGAGCCAAGAAGATCCAAGAGGAGTCTAGGGGATCAAGAGTCAATCAAAGAGGAAGAGATTTAATGATATAATGACCAATAATAAGATAATGAGGCATGTTTTGACCTTATATAGGGCAACCAAGAGGAAGAGCCTTCCAAAACTAGTCATTTTTATCATTGTGCAACATCCAAACGTGAAAAAGGGTAATTATGGATAAGTTAGGGGCTAGGCCATGGCTTTAGAGAAATTATGACCTAGGCTACTAGACCAAAACTTAGGGGCCCAAAACCTACATCTTAGGCTAAATTATGCCAAAAAAAGGTCCAAAATAGCTCTGAAATGGGCCCCGTAGAGCCCAACAAGGTTCGAGAAGGCCTAAATGAGTGTCAAGGGGTTTAATAAAGGGTGAGAAGGCCTAGAAGGGTATTTAAAAGCAAGGGAAAAATCCAAAAGATTGAGTAATATCAAATAGTACTCATGATGACCATTAGGATGCATGATGAGCAGATATGTAATCATACAGAGGAGTAGGGTCATGGGAAGTATGATTACATATGCCCTTGAGGTACAAGCAATCAATGTTTGAATGAACAAAGAGTTCTATGCAGTACCTAGATTCCACACAAAATCAAAGAAAAGTAAGAATTGAAATGATAAAATAGAACAATACCTACACTTGTTAAATAAGGATAGTCATAAAGGAAGTCAATGATTCGATCCATGGGTGAAAGTGTAAATGCTACATAATCCAAATATAAATCTAGCTCTAGCTCAATCCCCTATGTAGAAATGACACAAGTGATATCAAATCAAATCATACAATCTAGAATGATGTTCACTAGAGTGTCATCTCTAGTGTTCTCCTCATGAAGGATATCAGTGACCTAGATGTCCTCAAAAAGGCAGAGCAAATCATGTACCACCTTAAAGAGACCTAGTAGTAACTCAGAGCTAAGGATGGACTAGGCACCAATGAGATAAGACATGACTAAGAGTGAGATAGATAACAACTGCACATAGTGCATGCCTAGTACATGAGCATTGATCAAAGCACTAATGATTGCATCATACTTGGCTACATTGTTCATCTCACTAGTAAGGAGGTAACCAGCTGCAACAATCTTGTAGTCCAATGGGTCATCAATAATTCAAGTGGTAGTGGTGGATCCTAGGTGTTGTCCCTATAAAATGACTCCTCATTTTTCAGACAATATATGACTATTTTGGTCCTGCATGGCCAAAATTGTCCCTTCCATTTCCAAAAATTTATTTTGAACATTCAATTTCATCATTTTCTCAACTTTTTGGTAAAAGGATTAGCAGGTTCAACTAATTCAAAGGCTTCTATAGGTGAGTTCAATCAAAATAACTAGTCTCCAATGCTTGGTCACCTTCAGATATGGGTTAGCACTTTGGTTTAATCAAAAAGCATCTGTCGACAAGCATCAAAACAAGGATTGAACCATTCAACCATTGAACCTTGAACCTTTTCAGTTCAATGGGTTCAATGGGTTCAAAGGTTCAACATCATCAACAAGAGCTAAGCATTTTCGCAGAGGTTCCAAGTTTGACCGTTTCAAGGTTCCATGGCCCCGATCACTTAACAAGTCTCAAAAGCTTGAACTGTTGAACCTTGAACCATTTTGGTTCATCGGTTCAACAAGTTCAACATTCAATCGATTCAATGTGCTAGTTTCAAAGTTTCAAAGGCCGCCTCAGTTAAGGAAAGAAGCGCACACAAAAGAAAGAGTTAGGTGGATGCTGCCAAGTGTCAATATCCACAGTCTCTTCCCTTAGCTTCACTGTTTCAAGCAAAGACCATGGTGGGCCTGGGGACGACTGAATAAATGAAGTAGAATGCATCAAGTGTCTACATTTGCATGACTAACAAATGTATTTATACCATGCCACATGTCCCTTGCACAGATCAGTAGAAGTTGAAAAGTGTCATCATCCGAGAGATCTTGACTGAGCACCAAGCGTTTCTATGGTTTTGCAAAGACTCGAAAAGGTGGATGCTACCAAGTGTCAATAGCAAAAGTTGTCACATGTCTTTAGTTAAAAGCAATGGAAGGCACCACATGTCATAAAAGGGGGCACTCACAATGCAGAGGCACACATGAAGCCAAAGAAAGGATTTCCTTCAGACAAATTGTCCAAAGGAAATAAAGGACCAACAGCCCCCCGGAGAAATCAAAGACCCGAAGGCCACTCAGAAGATCTCGAAGGGTAGACACCTTTACGGAGGGACACTCGACACACATAATATGAACCCTTTTCAAGACCTCAAAGGGAAAGTTCCCTTCAGGAAAGGTCTAAGCCTCAAAGTGTAACAGAAGCTGCCAAGTGTCACAGGAAGAGACACGGTTTTAGATGAAGCTTCAAAGCGTGGAACTCACCAAGTGTCCCATCCCAATGCAGTAGAAGCTACCACATGTTTGTGTATGCACCTCCAGCCTCTAACAAGTCTTAAGGCCTATTCCCAAAAGCTTATTTCAAAGTCGTGGATGCCACCACATGTCCTCACCTACGTCACAGCAAAAGGATAGGCCTGTAAATGTCAAAATTGGAGTGAATGGCCAGCCATTAACCTTCAAAGGAAAAGAGACTTGCAGACATCAAAATTGCTACATTAAAGCATCTAATTGATCCTTGTAGGCTTAGAACATGGAGCTGATGCATTCAAAGACCCTAAGGCTGGGATAGAGAAGGAAGAGACAAAGGGGGAAACTTAGCAGGAGTTATTTGCAATAGGTGAAGCAGTTTGTCGAATAAATATTTGGGGCCTCCAAACATTGAAAGTGATGTATGTTTGTCCCCTTTGAGATAAATGCAGAATAGACAATTGCGTGGCTAGTAGGTGATGGAATGAGTGATTCAGGCTAAGGAGTGGACAAAGGACATGAACTAGCACACCACAATTAAAGCAGCTACCCTGTTCCAACATGACAAAATCAAGAATGCATCCAAGGCATTAATGTGCCAAATGGATCACCCCATGGGAAAAGGTGCCAGGCCTTTCTCTGCCTCTATATAATGTAATCTTTCGTATCAATGGAAGGGATTTTTTCATTTTTACGAGAGCAAAACTCTGCCCATTTTGAAAGAAGAAGACTAAGACTTTGAGCTCAGATTGTAATTTCATTTCATTTTATCTGAATGAGAAAGCAATTTACTTTCAAAATTTGTGCTATTCTGACTTATGCTACTTTAATAAATTGTTCTTATGTCTATTTCCTAGAAGCATTCTTATTTATTTAATTTGACAAGCAGAATTAGTGAAGGTAAAAGGGGAGGTGTCCTGAAGCCAACAGTGAGAAGACTTTGTGCTTTCACAATTATTTTCAGCGTGTGTTTTTCCTGTTCTTTCTATGTTGAGGATTCTGGGATGACTTTGTGCCCCCATTACCCTTTGTTTTATACTCTTTGGGTAGTTGAGGTGGAAACTTTGTGTTTTATTTCATCTTGCTGGTTATTACACCCTTCTGTCACCAATTACTTTCACTACTTGAAAGAAACTCTTGTTGTTTCCTGCAAGAACACTTCTGAAAGAAGAGAAGTGCCTACAGTGTTTCTATCAAGATTTTCTCCTTTGTCTATGAGCATTATCTCTAAAATAAGAGAGATGGATGGTTTATCCTACCCCCATGTGTTATTTTCTACTTATTTATATTGTATATAGTGCTACATATTTAATAGGGAACCTCCCCTTGATGAGAGGAGAGATTTGTCCCCTTTGAATGTGGTAAACCTACGACATTGGATGACCAATCTCCCTATGTTGTGGTGATAGGAACTATTTTGGTCACTAGTTAGCTGGCTGAAAAAATATTCACCCAAAAGTTTTTGGTGACTCCACTGGAGAGGGACAAGCAGTTTGAAGCCTCAAGCTTCAAATTGAAGCAAGACTAGTCTTTTTCCATTTTTGTTTTACAATCTGGCAACTCCATGCTATACTAGAGGCCAAAAATCCCAAGGTGTTGTTAACCCTACTTTTGAGTTGATGTAGCAGAGTAATTTTGAGTTGTTTCTTCCACAACCTCACCTTAGATGAACTAGGAGTCTTCCTCCTAGCCCTACCAGGTCACCACCACAAGGCAGAGCTTCTTTTTCTGCTGCTAGCCAAGCTTTGCCTATCCACACTCCACCTGGATTAGTGATCCCACTTTTACATAATTAAATCATGGATGAAGGCCCCTAGGGTAACTCTTTCGGTCCATTAAATTTGACTCCACCTTTGCATGAGCTTCCATTCAATTCAAGGAAAAATTTCCCCAAATTCTTTGGTGATGGGAAAGTTCATCTGATGAACACATTGCAGCTTTTAGCATAGCCTATGGCATAATAGAGGTGGAATTTGAAGACATAGCAGTCAGGCTGTTCATGGAGACACTACAAGACACTATTGCAGACTGGTTCTACCACCTGCAGGCTGGATAGTGATTGATTGAGACACTCTAAAAGATAAGTTTGAAGCTAGTTTTAAGCCTGTAAATGATGCACATGCCTTATTGGCCCAGCTCACTCAGATGAAGAAAGAGCCTCATGAGCCTATGAGGGATTTTATTGCCAGGTTCAACATGTTGAGGCACAGGATTCCCATGGTCACCCAACCAACACGTCAGAACCTCAAATGCTTCTTCATCAACTCACAACTATTTGAAGTGAGTTTCTTGCTAAGATGGACCAGACACATAGACCTTGCTGCTACTCAAGACTTAGCTACTGAGGTAGAAGATGACCCTACCTTGGCAGAAAAGATAAGGAGAGACCCTAATAAAGGTAAATCCTCTTCATCTTCTGAATACTCACCTACAGCCACCACTGACCCAATGGTGCAAAAGCTGGTAAATGAAATGCTAGCTCTTAGAAAGCAAGTGGTGCAGGGGATGTCATCTACTTTTTCATACATAGATATGCCCAGGGGGACATTTCATAATCAAGCGTACTAAGGCAATGCTGCCAGGAATCAAGGACGGCAAAATTACCTTCCTCTTCCACAAAGGAACCTCACCCTCAAAGCACCTCCAACTAACTCAACAGTTGGATATCTTGAAGCTGAATCAGACTTCTCATTCTAGCCTGAGTTGAATCCTGAAGATGACGCTAATCTCTTCACTGAGGAAGAAGAAGCTGGTGACTCCCATATTGGTTTCTTGAACTATCAGGATGAAATTAAAAGTGAAGCTAATGCAACTAAGGGGTCATATGTTGTATTCAATTAATCCAAAAATCAATTAGCTCAACAAGCTGATAAAGAGAAAGCAGAGGAGCGACCTTAACCAGTAGTTTCAATTGCTAAGTGGGGATTCCCTCTTCCTTTCCAACCAAAGGACCCAGTGATTTTGAGAAGGGTAAGTACCCCAAATGCCCCTATGCCTTCTACTTCAAATCTACAATCCAGTCCTCCCCCTTTCAAAAATAAAAAGGATGAACTCCCATCCTCTGCTCCTAGTTCATTCCAGACATTTGATATCATTGACCATATAAAGAAAATAAAAATTCAAATGTCTGAATTTGAATTTCTACAGTCCCATCCTGAGCAATTAGATAGACTGGTTCAATGTGTTAAAAACTAGCACATCCCTGTTAAATAAGCAATTCCCAAAGTGACACATGATCCTACCAAGAATGCACCCACTAGGAACAACCTTATCATTGCTCCCCCTGCTGATCTTGGCAAAACTAAACCTTTTTATGTCTCATTGCTGATAAATGCACATCAATTGAATAATTGCATCATTAATTTTGGAACTTCAGACAATGTCATGCCTGCTAAAGTGGCCAAATCCCTTGACCTCACATTGACTAAGACTTTTGGTAGATGCTTATCAAGGGAGAACAAGCAAGTGCCTTTGCTGGGACAAATTAAAGATGCCCAATTTGCGTTTTCTGCCTTTCCAGACAAAAGAATCAAGATGACTGTCTTGGTAGCAGACGTCCCAGCATCATATGGCATCCTTCTTGGGCAGAATTTTTGCAAGGATGTTGGAGGTGAATTGAGCATGGATTTATCAGAGGTGAGGATTCTAGTCAAAGGTGTTATGAAGAGGCCGCTCCCTGAGAAGGAAGTAAAATATGTAGTTACCCAGACCTCAGCACCTAAACCTCAAATTTTTGTTTGAGTCTTCAGACATGGGTAACTACTTTCTGTACATGGATAGAGTTTATGAGACATCTGATGAAGCTCTTGTAGATGACAGCCTAGAAATGCATTCAGCTAGAATAGCAGAGGAATTCACCGAGCACAAGGCAAGTGTGGAAGTATCTCCACCCCTAGATGAAGAAGAATCTAAAAGAAAATTAGTATCAAATGAGGTATGAATTCTTGAATTTGATGGCAGTTGCTCTTCCACTAGTTCAGGAGTCAAGGTTGTGTTAATATCTCCTCAAGGATATATTTTTTCCTCATCTTATAAATTGCAATTCAGTAACATGAATAACACAGTTGAATATGAGTCTATGTTGCTTGGATTGAGAGTCGCTCGAGACAAAGGCATCAAGCTCCTTCATGCTAAAGGAGATGTCGAACTAGTGGTTTGTTAGGTGAGGAACCTATATCAAACCAAGAATGAAAGATTGCATCATTACCACAATCTAGTCTAGGACCAGCTTGAAGACTTTGATGCTTTTAGCATCTCTATAGTTCCTAGAGAATTCAATGATCAGGGGGATGCACTGGCTATTTCAACTATTCTCTTGGTCCCCCACCCAAATTTCAAAGGAGATAGGTACATAATTGAGCTGGTCTTTCGGCCAAGTGTACCTGATAATGCCAGTCATTGGTAGGTATTTAACAATGACAACCAAATCATTGCCTTCTTGGAGTAAAAAGATAGCTTTGAACGGCTGCATTTTGAAGGCAGTGAACATCAAAAGTGTGAAACAGCTCCTAAATTAAATGTAGACATAGGTGAGGAGTTTTTACAACTCAAAGGGAATAAGATTCCCAAAGGCCTGGTTTCTCTTGAGAAGTTGTTTCATAAGCATGATAGATTCATCAGACAGCAACCAATGGATTCAAGCTCATCTCAAGAGTTTGATCAAGTAAATTTAGAAACCAAGGAAGACCCTAAGATGGTGAGCATTGGGAAATGTTGTGCTCCTGAAGAGCATTTCAAATTCACCTCTTTACTCAATGAATACATGGATGTCCTAGCGTACTCCTATGCTGACCTAAAATCACTCTAGCTTGATGAAATTTGACACAACATCCCTCTCAGGGTTGATTCAACACCTTACAGGCAAAAGTCTAGGCATTATAATCCAAAAATATCAGGTATTATTTTATTTGAAATAAAAAAAATGCTAAATGCCAGGATAATCTTTCCAATCCATCATTCCACATGGATTGCCAATATAGTGCCTGTAAGAAAGAAGAATGGTGAAATTTGCCTTTGTGTGGATTTTAGAAATTTAAATCAGGCATCCTTGAAGGATAATTATCTTTTTACAATCATGGATCAAGTGCTACAGACAATGATGGGCTTGGAGATGTTATCAATGCTAGATGGCTTCTCAAGATATAATTAGGTCGAAGTTAGTGAAGCAAACCAGCATAAGACCGCTTTCACCACACCTTGGGGCACATTTGCATATAAAAAGATGCCTTTTGGCTTGATAAATATTGGCGCCACCTTCCAAAGAGAAATGGACCTTTCCTTCAAATATGAGATGGGTAAGTTCACTATAGTTTATCTTGATGACTTGACTGTTTTCTTCTCTAAGCATCGCCCAGATCATGTGAGCCATTTGCAACAAGTGTTGGAGCACTGCCACTAGAATGGCATTTCCTTAAACCCCAAGAAGTTAGTCTTTAGAGTAACGGAGGGGAAACTTCTCGAACACGTTGTGTCCAAAGGAGGCATAAAGATTGACTCAAACAAAGTCAAGTCTATCCAAGAAATTTCCTTGCCCACAAGCAAGACTGATGTTCACTCTTTTTTTGGAAAGGCGAATTTCTTACGGAGGTTCATCCCTGAGTTCACTAAGAAGACTAGGCACATTGTAAACATGATGAACGAAAAAGCCACCTTCAACTAGACTAAAGAAGGTAAGTCAGCATTTGAGGATATCAAGACTACCATTGCCTATGCTCCAATTCTAGCTTGTCCAGACTATAGTAAAGAGTTCACCATTTACAGCTATGCTTCAGAACATACGCTTTCAGCAATTCTGGTTCAATAGAATAAAGAAAGTATGGAATCTCTCATTTCCTTCATGAGCTATCCTCTCAAAGATCATGAGTTAAAGTACTCAAATATGGAGAAGCACGCTTATGCAGTGGTGAAGGTCGTAAAACATTTTCATTTCTACATCCTTAATTCTTGGGTTACTACCTTAGTCCCTGACACCACAGTGAAATCTATACTGACTCAGCAAGAGTTTGGGATGAAAAGAGGGAATTAGGTTGCAAAGATATAGGATTTTGATTTGATCATCAAGCTAATAAAGCTGGTACATGGAAAGGGGCTATGCCAATTAATTGTTGATAACAAGCCAAGAAGAACAGAGCATAAAGAACTAGAGGTGGATGACACACCAACAGTCCTCTTTGTCTCCACCACAAATGAGTGGTATTCAGGTATTACTCATTTCCTTACTTATGGTGAATGTCCTGCTCACCTATCTTATAAAGAAAAGAGAACCATCAAGCTGAAAGCTGCTAATTTTGTCTTTTGGGACAATGGCTTATACAAGAGGAGCCTTGATGGAATGTTCCTTCGCTGTGTGGATAAGGAGAAACAAACCCAACTTCTGAAGTCATTCCACAATTTGCCCTGTGGAAGACATTTTTATACCCCTGTGACTGCCCATAAGATCTTATGAGCTAGGTATTATTGTCCAACTCTCTTTCAAGATGCATACAAGTGGGTCAGGGGATGTGAACTGTGCTAGCAGTTTGTTAGAAGGCCCAAGTTAGTTGCCCTACCCCTCGAACCAGTAATCATAGAGGAGCCATTCCAGCAATGGGGGATTGATTTTATTGGAGTTGTAAACCCATCATCAAGTGTTGGACACAACTATGTCCTCACAGCAACAGACTACTTCACCAAATGGGTGGAAGGAGTTCCAACCAAACATGATATTTCAGAAGTAGTATGCAATTTCCTCAAAGAAAACATCATGTCTAGGTTTGGGGTCCCAATCAAAAGTGTTACTAACAATGCTACATGTTTCACTTCCTAGGAGATTACTCAATTTTGTCTCCACTACAGAATCACACTCTCCCACTCTTATGATTACTTTCCATAAGGGAATAGACAGGTTGAATCAAGCAATAAGAACCTAGTGACTATCATCAAGAAGCTGGTGTATGACAACCAAAGGACTTGGCATAAGGCATTGGTTGATGCTCTATGGGTAGATAGAATTACACCCAAGAGGGCAATTGGTATGTCTCCCTTCTAACTCCTTTATGGTGTTAATGGTGAGATACCAATCACCTTGGAATTGCCAGCATTGAAATTGGCTAAGGCGATTGAGGATCAAACGTATGAGAGCTCACTTGAGAAGAGGATCATGTGCCTTACTAAGCTAAATAAGTAGATAACTATAGTGGTGGACCGAATTACCGCCCATCAAAGTTTGGTGAAGAAGCTCTTCGACCAAAAAGCAAAGAATCATGATTTCCAGATTGGAGATCAAGTCCTGTTGTGGGACAAGAGAAGAGAACCAAAGGGGATGCATGAAAATTTTGATTCCCTGTGGAGGGGCCCTTTTAATATTCATCAACTCAATGGTAAAAATAATTTCCTATTGAAATATCAAGATGGCAATCTCTTTTCTCTACCTCACAATGGGCAACATCTGAAGCACTTCAACTCTTGAAGTATCAGATGAGTTCCCTTGTACATATGTATATTTGTGTAGTCTTTTGTTTCTATTTTGTTCTTTTGTTTTCATTTTTGGAGCCTTTCTTCTTGGGTAGCACGACTCCATAGCCCAATGGCACACTTCAAGGCACCAGAAATTCTAGTTTCTACTCCCCTCAGCTGTTTCAAGTTTCCAACTGAAGGAAGTTCCCCAATTGGAGCCAGCTGTTGTCCTTGAAAAATGACTCCTCATTTTTTAGACAACATATGACTATTTTGGTCCTGCATGGCCAAAATTGTCCCTTCCATTTCCAAAAATTTGTTTTGAACATTCAATTTCATCATTTTCTCAACATTTTGGTAAAAGGATTAGCAAGTTCAACTAGTTCAAAGGCTTCTGCAGGCGAGTTCAATCAAAAGAACTAGTCTCCAATGTTTGGTCACCTTTAGATATGGGTCAACACTTTGGTTCAATCAAAAAGGGTCTATCAGCAAGCATCAAAATAAGGATTGAACCATTCAACCATTCAACCATTGAACCTTGAACCTTTTTGGTTCAATGGGTTTAAAGGTTCAATGTCGTCAACAAGAGCTAAGCATTTCGACAGAGGTTCAAAGTTTGACCATTTCAAGGTTCTGCGGCCCCGATCACTTAACGAGTCTCAAAAGCTTGAACCATTGAAATTTGAACCATTTTGGTTCATCAGTTTAACAGGTTCAACATTCAATTGGTTTAACACCCCAATTTCAAAGTTTCAAAGGCCGCCTTAGTTAAGGAAAGAAGCGCGCACAAAAGAAAGAGTCAGGCAAAAGCTGCCAAGTGTCAATATCTATAGTCTCTTCCCTTAGCTTCATTATTTTGAGCAAAGACCATGGTGGGCCTGGGGATGAGTGACTAAATGAAGTGGAATGCACTGAGTGTCTACATCTGCATGAATAACAAATGTATTCAGACTGTGCCACGTGTCCCTTATAGAGATCAATGAAAGCTAACAAGTGTCATCATTTGAGAGAGCCCGACTAAGCCCCAAGCATTTCTATAGTTTTGCAAAGACTCAAGAAGGTAGATACTACCAAGTGTCAATAGCAGAAGCTATCACATGTCTTTAGTTCAAAGTGGTCGAAGGTGCCATGTGTCATAAAAGGGGTCACTCACAATGTAGACGCACATATGAAGCCAAGGAAAGGATTTCCTTCAGACATTTTTTTTGAAGGAAATAAAGGACCAATAGTCCGCCAGAGAAATCAAAGACCCGAAGGCCACTTGAAAGATCCTAAAGGGTAGACACCTTTGCAGAGGGACACTCGACGCACATGAAATGAACTTTTTCAAGACCCTAAAGGGCAAGTTCCCTTCAAGAAAGGTCTGAGCCTCAAAGTAGAATGGAAGCTACCAAGTGTCACAGGAAGAGACACGGTTTTAGACAAAGCTTCAAAGTGCAAAACTTGCCATGTGTCCCATCCCAGTGCAGTGAAAGCTGCCACGTGTCTGTGTCTGTGCCTCTAGCCTCTAACAAGTCTCAAGGCCTATTCTTAAAAGCTTATTTCAAATCTGCGGATGCTGCCACATGTCCTCACCTATGTCACAGCAAAATGATAGGCCTGCAAATGTCAAAATTGGGGTGAATAGCCAGCCATTAACCTTCAAAGGAAAAGAGACCCACAGACATCAAAATTGTTGCAGTGAAGCATCTAATTGATCCTTGCACGCTTAGAACACAGACCTGATGCATTCAAAGACCCTAAGGTTGGGACATAGAGAAGGAAGAGACAAAGGGGGAAACTCAGCAGGAGTTATTTCTAGTAGGTGAAGCAGTTTGCCAGATAAATATTCGGGGCCTCCAAACATTAAAAGCGTCGTCTGTTTGTCCCCTTTGAGATAAATGCAAAATAGACAATTATGGAGCTAGCAGGTGATGGAATGAATGATTCAAGCTAAGGAGTGGATAAAGGAGATGAACCAACACACCACAGTTAAAGCAGCCACCCTATTCTAGCATGACAAAATCAAGAATGCATCTAAGGCATTAATGTGCCAAATGGATCACCCCATGGGAAAAGGCGTCAGGCCTCTCTCTGCCTCTATATAATGTAATCTTTTATATCAGTGGAGGGGAATTTTTCATTTTTATGAGAGTGAAACTCTGCCCATTTTGAAAGAAAAAGACTGAGACTTTGAGCTCAGAATGTAATTTCATTTCATTTTATCTGAATGAGAAAGCAAGTTGCTTGCAGACTTTGTGTTGTTTTGACTTGTGCTACTTTAGAAAATTGTTCTTATGTCTATTTCTTAGAAGCATTCTTATTTATTTAATTTGACAAGCATAATTAGTGAAGGTAAAAAGGCAGGTGTCTAGAAGCCAATGGTGAGAAGACTTTGTGCTTTCATAATTGTTTTTAGCGTGTGTTTTTCCTGTTCTTTTTGTGTTGAGGATTCTGGGATGACTTTATGCCCCCATTGCCCTTTATGTTATACTCTTTGGGTAGTTGAGGTGGAAACTTTGTGTTCTATTTCATCTTGTTGGTTACTACGCCCTTCTATCACCAATTACTTTCATTGCCTGAAAGAAACTCCTGCTATTTCCTACAAGAACACTTATGAAAGAAGAGAAGTGCCTGTAGTGTTTCCACCATGATTTTCTCCTTTGTCTATGAGCATCATCTCTGAAAGAAGAGAGATGGATGGTTTATCCTGCCCCCATGTGTTATTTTTTGCTTATTTATATTGTATATAGTGCTGCATATTTAATAGGGAACCTCCCCTTGATGAGAGGAGAGATTTGTCCCCTTTGGATGTGGTAAACCTGCAACATTAGACAACCAATCTCCCTATGTTATGGTGATAGGAACTATTTTGGTCACCAGTTAGCTGGCTGACAAAATATTCACCCAACACTAGGTTTCCTCAACTTCCACAAGTAGTGTGAATCACCATTGAGAGTTACACCATGATGGAGGTCAAGGATGCAAGAGGATGCTATGAAAATATTGTCTCAACATAGAGCAGGATGAGCGAGTTGCATAAGGGAGACAAAGAACACCATCAGGTTGCAATCGAGGGACGAAGACTAACACTGACTATGGAATGAGGTGATGAAGGATGGTGGGATGTCCATGAAGGGATGATGACTGGTTAATGAAGATGAGAGTAAGTCTTAGAATAACCACAACCATAAAACCACACCTATAAGAACCACAATGAAAGAGGGGGAGGGAGTTAGTAGGGATCAGTTATGAATGAGTTGAAAAACTACTGACTAAAATAAGCAGAGAGATCAACTTCTATCCCAAGGTGTATCCATAAAAGAGTACTTGGGCCTGATAGGCTAGAGGAATTGGGGGTCTAAGAGACCATAATTGTCCCAAAATAGACCCAAATAGGCCTTAAAGAGAGAAAGAGACTCTACTATCATGTCTAAAATGGGCTAAAACCTTTAAGATAAAGGTTTCATAGTTTCAGGAGCAACAACAAAGTGAAACAAATGCTGAGAGATGGTAAAAAGAAGGCCTCTAGCCTAGGCCATGGCTTGCTTGGGCAAACCTATAGCTTGGACCACTAACAACCCATGGCTTAGCCTAGAAAGACAGGACTTGAGCCAAAAAGGGCCAAAAATAGGCTCGAGGAGCCCAATAGGGCACAGAACTTGCCTAAAAAGGAGTGAAAGGGGGGAACAAGAAAAAAACATGTTGATTAAACACATCTATCTCATTCCAACATGCACATGACTGATCCATGGTCACATTATTCTCTCATGCAAACACGAGGAGGAGTCAAAGTGTTAGAGGTAGGAAAGGCATCTTAGTCAGTAGAGCCACCACCATTATGTAGGGGCCAACTAGGAGAGAGTGTCTCAATGTCGACTATAATGAGAGGTAATGAGGGGTGGTAGGAGGCCCATGATAGATGAAGACCAACTAGGCAAGGCTAGAGTAAGTCGTAAGCAATGACAACCACTAATCCACACCACCTACAAGAACTATAGAAAATGAGAGAGGGAGTTGGTAGAGGGTTAGCTACTAGTAAGTAGTAGCCTGACCAACTAAAAGAAGTAAAAGACTTTGCTTCTATCCCAAGGTGTGTCTAACGAGGAGTGCACAAGCCAAACAACTATGGAGACCCATAAGGCCTAATGATGGATGCCATGAGAGAGGTAATTCACTGAATGAGGGTTGAAGACGGTATTTTGGTAGCTTCAAGGCCCATCAAAGCACCACAGGGCTGGGTCTAGGCCTGCCCCTGAGGATAGGCCACCACTTCACCCTAACTAGAGGCCTACCCCTAAGGTATGCCACTATTTAGGCTATGAAGAGGAAAAACAATAGGGAAAAGGTGAGAAGAAGGAGATAGAGAATTCATATCCTTAGGTTCATCAGTCATGACCCAAAAATAAGAGTCTCAAAAGTGGGGTCATTATTGGTGAATGAGACCTCTAAACATAAACAAGTAAGAGGATGGAAGTGCATATGATGTGTGAGCATGAGCTTCTTATAAGTATTCCTATTATTGATCAAGTTGTGTGTTATATCATAGATGGAATAGCACTCAATATTGGACTCAGTGACTCTAATATTCTCTATGAGAGATGCATTGAGAGAGCTAATACTCAAATGGGAGAAGCTTGACATTTAGGGAGATATTTGGCAAGAGGTCTCTAAGAAGGGAAGAACTAACTTATCACCATGGGGCAGGAGAGGGATTTGGCAAACATATGCTAGACTCTTGAGGAGTGAACGTTGATCGATACTTAGCTGATCAAAATACTCATCCTTGAGAAAATAAGATTTAGAGGAAGGAGCCTTGGGTGAATCCATAAAGCCACATGAGGAGATATACAAAGCCTCATCAGAGGGCTTTGTCTTAGCATAGATAAATTCCCAGGGGTCTGGGTCTACCTCCATGGTATGAACCTTACCTCCGTGCATGAACTGAACCATGTGAAACATTGTCAATGTGATGGCTTGTATGGTAGTGGTCCAAAGATGGCTAAGGATCATGTTATATGAGAGATCCAAGTCTATCACATAAAAATCCATCATGACTATCTTGGGTCCAAACTTGACTCAAAGTTTCACATTTCCCAATAGTGTAATTATGTCATTGTTAAAACCAACATAGTTATGGTTAGAATCAAAGAGCTTATTTTGACTAATCCCAAGCTCATCAAATGCAAATAGGGGCATGAAGTTCAATGTGGTTCCTTCATCAATGAAGCATCTCTTGACATGATAATCATTGATGGAGATCTCAATGTAGAGTGACAACCTAGCCCTCTTTACAAAAACCAAAGTGTATGACAAAGAGATAGGGTTGAAAGATAACGTGGGAGGACAAGGGTGACCAAAAATGTCAAAGTTGAATAAAACCTTGACATCATGCCACAATGGACACTCATGAGAGAGACCAATCTCATCAAAAATGAGACCCCTTTACTCAGGGTAAAGGTAAAGAAGGTCCCAAATGTATATCCCAACTAAGAGGCCCTATAACTCCTCTATGATGGAGAACAGACATTGTCTATCCTAGCAAGGGATGTTACACTAAAAGTTGAATCTAACTTTGGGGTTCCTTGACCCCATGGGTAGAAGGTCTTGCACCACTACCATCTCTGATGAGGTCAGTGGCTCGACTTGAGTATGTGTTGATAAAGCATTCATACCCAGTAGAGGCTATGTCAATAGCAATAACAACCTTGCTACTCTCATGCTTAGTTTTCCCTTTTGGGTTATCCTAGGAAGAGGAGTTAGAAGAAGTAAAAGAGAAAGAGGAATGATGGGCCTTATCCTTGGATTTCTTCTTCTTCTTCTTCTTCTTCTTCTTCTTCTTCTTCTTCTTCTTCTTCTTATTCTTCTTCTTCTTCTTCTTCTTCTTCTTTTTCTTCTTATTCTCCTTATTGTGGTCAAGCAGAGGCTTTTCAAGTGGAGAACTCTGAGGAGGAAGTGAGGCTTTTGTACCAGACTTTTAGGTAGCACGATTCTCATCATCGTGACCCTTCATTTGATAGAAGTTACAAAACTTGGCAGGGTCATAAGGGAACATTGTCTGTGGTTTTGTGGTGCTCATTTTTTAGGCCTTATTTTTAGCTGGCCTTTTACTCAGAGCATTGACCTCATGGCTATCCTTATTCTCCTTCTTCTTAGTAGGAGAATCAGTGACAACATCACCGATCATATTGTAGTTACTATCATGTAAAGATGATGACTTTTGGGTCAGCACATGGTGAAAGCCCACATGTACCTCAAAGGCTTCTATCTTGAGATACTCATTAACAACATCATCATAAGATGTGGGTTCATACTTGAGGACCTCAAGGTGAACCTCCTACCTCAATACACACATGAACATATCATAAAGTTGATCATTCAAGAACCTTTCTCTGCATGTATGGAGGGTTAAACACCACCTACGTACAAAGTCAAAATTTGACTCACCCTTGGCTTGCATCATGGAGGTAAGTGATTGGATATTGATGTTAAATGTTTTGGAGATATCAAAGTATTAGGGAAATTCATCTAGAATAAGCTAGAAATTAGAGAGAGAATTTGGAGGCAAAATTTAGAACCAAACAAAAGCTTTGACTAGTAGGGAGCGAGCAAAGAACTTCAACATCATGCCTTCATCATGTTCTTAATCTATACACACCATCATAATGTCATGATATGCTCTATGGGACTAACGTCCTGAGTCCAATTAAACTTAGACAGTTCAAGGATAGGAGCAGGAAGGGGAATAACATGCACCCAAGGGGCTAGAGGATTCCTACAAAGAAACTCATTGGCACGATTGATAGTGGGTTGGTGATGAGATTTGGGAGGAGTCTCATAGAGTTTATTATGTTCCCTATGCTAATAGGCCTCATCATAACCCTGGTCATGAAAGGGATGATTCTTAGGTAGCTCCTAGTATGGGAGATGTTCACGATGGAAATCATCTCTATCACGAGGTGGGGAATGACCATAGGCAAGGTAACGTTGCCTATGGAGATGATGAGATGATGTGGAATGCTCATGAAAATGGTCATGGTAACCTAGGACTCCATGATGCTAACCACAAGTCATCAGATGAGGGTCAACATGAAAGCATTGATGCTCAAGATAAGCATCTCATGGATCTCTAGTCTACAAGTGGTGATTAAAATCAGCATGCTCATTTGAGACTCTAAAGGAAGGACTAGGAAAATGGGAAGACTCCACATGATGTCGATACCTCGCCAAGTTCAAATGCCTATGCCCCACAACATGGACATGAGGGGGTTCTTATTGTGGGGTCTTCTGCTAAGAAAGAGGTGGGGAACTCACATGAGAACTAGTCAAGACACTCAAAATAGTGCAAGTGCAATCTCTATCTCTAGAGGAATCATGTTGCCTACTCCTAGGGGGAGAAGGGTGCACTTCATTCACCTAAAGCCATTTGTGGTAATCATCAATAATCACTCATAGCTCATCAGGACTCAATCATGAAATGGGATCCTCATCACCTCGAATGGGTGAATGAATTGTGGTGTGAGGTTGAGGGGAAAGATCCTTAGATGAATAGAGATCAAACTAGTGGAAATAATACCAAGTCCATTGGTTATAGATTTACCAATCTTGTTCCCTACAAAACATGAGAGGGTCAAGGTCACTATGCTAGGTCGAGGGAACCTCCTGGGTCCTACATTGTATATGGCATTCCATTTCAGCCATAACTTGCTCATGACTGAGCTCAGGGATAAATCCCTGAATCTGATGATATTGACATTCCAAGGGTGGGAAGCCAACCATGGATGAAATGAAGTGAGAGCAACATAAGAGATAATAAAAAAGGCAAACAGATGATGAACCAGCAGGCAAAAAATCACAAAACCAAAGTAGGATGAAACAACCAAGGCTAGAGTTGAAACACAACTAAAAACAAATCCTAACTGCTAATATAGGGGAATTAGCTAAGAGAGTTCTAAACAAGATAGAACTAGAATGAGATCAAATGTGGGGTACCATTGAATGTGCTAGAATGTTAATCCAAGAATTTGAATGAAACCACTAGTGTTTGGCAGGGGGTACATAGGGTACTTAAACAAACACCTAGAAGGCTAAAAGGCTCAAGGCTTCTATGGGCTACTAGAGATCTATAGATGTTATCCAATTTATCAGCTTGCACCAAGCTATATAAAGACTCATAAACTAGGTTAGGGTTAGTGTGATCAATCACACAAAGGATGCAAGTATCTCTAACGGGTATAACCATAGTAATGTGAGTAGTTAAAACAAGAAATCTACTTGCATACAAATTATGAAAATGATAATCATGAATAAAAAGAGCTATCAAATGATGCATACACTTAGAAGAGAAGGCACTTTCAAGCCAAATGAAAGGTATTTTAGGAATCAAAGACGTTTTCAAGAAAGGGTACAAGAGAATGGCTAATCTAAGCCTAAGCTAATTCTTTATTCTCAACATTATTATTTCCTAATACTTCAACTTTTTGGTTTAGCAAAAAGAGATATATTTTATGTAAATATATAGACTATTTTGAGCAATTAAGATTTTACTATGCAATGAAAAGTGTTTCTAAAGTAATCATGATATGTAATGGAAGATATTTTCAAACAATAAAGGATTTTGATAACCACATATAAATGCAAAAACTTTAGAAACTATCCTAGATAATGCCTAAACAAGCTAAATCACTAAGCCAATCAAAACCTAGCATATATACTACTGCAAACAAATAGGAATTTCAATTTGCATAGAAAAGTGCCCTCATATAAAGATCAAAAGTATTGTTTAGAATTTTTACCAACTTATTATCCAAGCTAGGAAGTGATGGAGGAGGATCAAGTTGTGTGTTAGCTGAGTCCAAACCAGTAGCCAAAATCAATGGAGGAGGTGAAGGAAAAGCTGTCAACTATAAGAAAGACAATGTGTAGAGCACATGAATAGGTTTAATGGAGTATTAAGGAATATATGAGTAGTTAATAAGCTTCAAAAACACTATAGAGATCAATGTGAATCACCAAAATGAATTATAGAGCAATAGGGCATCCTCTATCATAATGAAAGCCAAGTATGCCAAGAATAAACTAGGTGAGATTCAAGAAGGCACTAAATCTTTGAGAGCGATGATCAAGAGAGAAGATAAAAACAAAAATGTAGGAGATAAAGTAAAATGAATGATATACCATCATATATGGCAACCCAAATCTAACAAAAGCTAAAACAATTCCCCCTCTACATTGAGACTGCCATTAATGATTATCATGTCAAGAGATGCATCATTGATGAAGGAGATGCATGTAATATCATGTCCCTGTGTGAGTTAAATGAGCTTGGGTTTCGTTGAAAGAAGCTCTCTGATTCTCATCACAACTGTGTTGGTTTTAACAATGACACAGTTACACCAGTGGGAAATGTGAAGCTTTAGGTCAAATTTGGCCCCAAGATATTCAAGATTAAGTTTTGTGTGTTAGACTTAGATATCTCATACAAAATAATTCTTGGTTGACCCTGGACCATTGTCATGCAAGTCATCATGTTGGCCATGTTTTGCATGGTTCAGTTCATGTATGAAGGTGGGGTTCATACCATAGAGACTACCCAGATCCCTAGGCATTGTTTTACATAAAGACAAATCCCTTAGGTGAGGCTTTAGTTAATTGCTCATACGGCTTTATGGACTCCCACATGCCCCTACTTATGAGTCTCACTTTCTCAAGGATGAACGTTATGATCCATCTGAGTATTGATCAACATTTACTCCTTCAGAGTTTAGCATGCATCGATCGACTCCTTCTCTAGCTCTGTGATGCCAGGTTAGATCTTCCATTCTTAGAGACCTCTTTCAAGATGCTTCCCTAAATGTTGAACCTCCCCTCACATCATGCTTATCCCATCAGAGTATCAACTCTCTCAATGAGTCTCTTGTAGAGGCCGCAAGATTAGTTGAGTCTGATCTTGAGTGTTATTTCATTCATGTTACAGCCTACAACCTATTCAAGGAGATAAAGACATATGTCAAGCTCATGATAGCCTACCATAAGTATCACTATCCCCTTGATCATTTAGGTTTGGAGATTTCTCTCTCTGATGGCCCAACCCCTGGCATCCCCATAGTGCATGTCATGACAGTTGAGCCTAAATAATTAGACCAATCGCTCCCTCCCATGCATGAGTGTTTTCAGGAAGGAAATTATATGGATGTTAAAGGATCTATAGATGTTAACCTTGGTAACTCTACAAGGCCAAAGATCATTAAGATCAATGTTGGTCTTACTCCAGAGGAATAGGATGTCTTGGTCACCTTTTTGTAAGAATTTTTGGGTGTATTCACTTGGGAATATGTCAATATGAAGGGCATGGACCCCAAAGTCATTCTCCATAATCTCATTATAGATGATGGGGCCTATCCCATTTTCCAAAAGCAATGACCAATGGTGGTCAAAATCTCCTAGTTAGTCAAGGCTAAAATCAAAAAACTCATCTGAGTTGGTTTCATCACTGTCGTTAACTACCCACAATGGGTTGCTTACATCATCCTTGTTTTCAAGAAGAATGGATTCATTCACATCTACATCAAATTTTGAGATCTCAATTTATCTTATCCATAATATAATTTTCCCACTCCTTTGATCGACCAAATTGTGGACTCCACAACTAGTTTTGAGATTATGTCCCTCATGAATGGATTCTCGGGGTACAACCAAATCTAGATTGCACCCAAAAACTAGCATAAGATGACATTCACTACCCCATGGGGTACCTAATATTACACCATCATGCCTTACGGTCTAAATAATTTTAGGGCCATGTATCAATGCACCATGACCCATGTTTTTCATGACCTCATCCACAAGATTATGGAGTGATATATCGATGACCTCCTCGACAAATCTTGCAAGTAGGATGAATATGTGTGACACCTCAAGATCATCCTTAAGCATCTTAGGGAGTATCACATTAGCCTTAAACATGAGAAGTGTATTTTTGGCATCTCCATCGAAAAGCTTCTTGGCTTCCTAGTTTCACAGTGAGGCATCAAGGTAGATCCCAAGAAGATCAAATTGATCTTTGAGATGCCTCCCTGCACAATCTCATTTAGTTGTAGTCCTTCCTTATAAGAGTCAACTTCCTTAGACATTTCTTTGAGGAGTATGCACATAAATCCATACCCCTCACATGTCTCTTATGCAAGAACACCCCATTATTTGTGGTATCCTAAAGTCCAAATGGATTTTGAGGAATTGAAGTGCATGCTTCATAACCCTCCCATCCTAATGGCACCCATAGAGGGGAGCGAGTTCATCTTGTACACATGTGTCATTGATCTTTCCATTGGGGGTATGTTGTGTCAAAAGGATGACACTAGTAGAGAGAGAGTTGTTTACTACATCTCTCACATGCCAGTTGGCCCTAAGCTCAACTACTCTACTATTGAGGGGCAATGCCTCTCACTTGTCTTTGTCACAAAAAAGTTGTGACACTACGTGTTGGGCCAAACCACCAATGTGATTTTTAAATATGATCCACTCCACTATTTTCTTGATAAAACACATCTTGTCAGATGAACCACAAGTTGGATCATGTTTCTTCAAGAGTTCAACCTATGTTTTGTCAATCAAAAGTCCATCAAGGGTTTAGCTATAGTTGAGCAACTTGTTGAATGCCTACTACCCAATCCTATTACATAATGGGTTGATGATGCCTTCGCTAATAATATGGTCTACTCGATCAACTGAATTGAGGTCTCTAAGTGTGATTGGTATGAGGATGTTGTTTGTTACCTTGAGACTCAATCTTATCACATCGATGCCCCTTCATAAGAATGTTATTAGATCTGCAATCTCACCACTCACTACATTATAATAAGCAGTGTCTTATTCAAGAGAGGTCTAGATGGCATGTTGATGCAATGCCTAGCCCTTGAGGACACCTCTCTCATGTTTAAAGAGTCTCACGAAAGTGTCTATGGTGACCACCCAAGAGGGCAAGCCACCGCTCAACATATTATTAGGATGGGTTACTATTGACCCACTCTTGTTAAGGATGCCATCCAATACACCAAGAAATTCAAGATGTGCCAATTCATTGAGGATGTTATTAATGCACCTACAAGCCTATTGCATTATGTTTTTGCCCTTTGGCCTTTCTTGATTTTGGCTCTCGACTTCATCAATGAATTCAAACATGCCTCTTTTGATGGCCATCATTGGTTCATCACCACCACTAAATATTTCACAAAGTGGGTTGAGGCCATGCCCCTTATTAACATGTGTGGGAAGATTGTGGCCGAGTTTGTCTTGGACCAGCTCATTTATAGGTTTGGGGTCCCTACTATGATCATGGTCAACAATGGCCCAGGATTCCAAATCCCTAAGATGCATAAGATAGAAAAATGCTTTGGCTTTACGCTCCATTTCTCCTCCACCCATTACCCCCAACAAAATGGGAAAGTTGAATCTTCAAACAAGACTTTGAAAAAGATGCATCTCTGCATTGTTTCCCATTCCAAGTGTGACTGACACTTCATGCTCTATCTTGCCCTTTGGGCCTACCAAACTAGCTTTTGGATGGCCATGAGGACAACCCCATATGCACTTGTATATGGGTCTGAGGTCATTTTCCCTTTAGAGGTCTTAATCTATTTGCTATAGGTTAAGACATTTGGATCCCTCTTCAATGAGGAAGAACATGTCACTCACTTCATCGAGCTTGAGTAATTAGATTGATGCTCTTGAGCATAATTGTGATTACCAATACCATTAATTCAATAAATTGGTTTGCCCATGTCCATTCAAGATAGGTGATACAGTCTTCATCTTTGACAAAGAACACCATAAGAAGGGAAAACTCATGCACAAGTGATTTGGCCCCTTCATTATCACTAACTAATTGTAGAATGGGGCTTATCATCTCTCAACTCTAGAAGGTGAACCCCTATAGCACCTAATCAATGTGTTCTACCTCAAGGCATAGCCCTCTAAAAAATTTGTATGTGGTGGTAGGGCAGATCTTTCCCCTCTTCTCACACCACTAACCTCTGTGTCACTTGTATATGTGTGTGCAAGTGGGTTCTTTATTAGTAGTTCCTATTATCTAATCACATGTATCTAGTAGTCTATATTAGATGAAGTATACACATCACAAACAAAATCATATACACATGTGTTAATAATGAGAAATGACTATATATATCACAAAAAATACATGTTTTTTTCTCTAGGTACATCACATGGCTTTCTCTAACCTTGGGCTCGTAGTCCCCAAAACTACCACATGCATGGCTACATAAACAATACCTCTCAGTTAGCTTATGACTGGGCTCTAACTATGGTATCCCTACTCTAGGTGGAGATCTCGCTCTCTGCCTCTCAACCAATCGAGCCACAGTCTCCTCCATTGCAATTAATTGGTCTGCTCTCTCTCTAGGTGCCTCTACTCCTCTAGCCTGCTCTCGAGCTAGCTTAGCCTACAATCAATTTATCTTAGCCTCTGATCTATATAGTTGAGCCTTAGCCCATACTACATCTATCTCATGATGTGTCATAACTGCTTCGTGCCATGATGACTCCACCTATAGCTATGGTATTTGGTGTTGTGCTCTCACTAGTTTGAGTGACGCTCATCCACCTACCTACCAAAAATGAGTATGTGAATCTATCCCCATCAGTAGATGTGGCACCTTCTTCATGAATGGTGCTATCACCAAATCAAGGAATAGATCCCTCAATGATAGGTCCATTTAGGGCCTAATCCATCTAGGTTGGCCTCCTACACACACATATAAAACACATATGTTAGTCACATATTAGCTCTTGATAAATGATGAGTATCAAAGATAAGTGATATCTAGCAAATTCACTTTTCTTACCTAATCATGTTGATGGCCTTTGCAGCCCTCTGATAGGTCATGCTCCTCTTGGTGGTGGTGGCCCTCATTATGGTTGCCTCTCTTTATCACCAGTTCCCTTGCTCTATCTCACCTGCCCTCTGTGCTCAACCCCAGATAGCATGGGTTTCACCTGTCTCTCTAATGCCACTAGAACCTATCTCCCTAGATGTTGGTATAGCTCCCATGGACCTCAAAACTCCTCTTGTCCCACATAGATCTCCACTCTAGCATCATCCAGCCACACCATGGATCTGTATGGATCTTAAACATAGATATTCAATGCAACATGATCTAAGATGATTTACACAGGCCCAACCCTATTTGGGAACCATGTGGCCCATGTAGCACCCTCCAGTGTAGGGTATGCCTCATTGCCCCATGGTATTATTGATCATGTTAATGGGAATCTCTCATAAGCCTATGATAAAATTAAGCTAGGCCATATCAATCCTCCTACCCCTATGCACCAGATGTGATCCATCTACTAGTATAGTCCTCTTAGGATGTACTGGCCCTAGACATACCTCTCTCATCCCTCTGCTTGTTGGATAACTCCTAGCCAAGATAGTGGTAGCCTTCCCATACTCTAGCTGATGTAGAGCATCCAAACCATAGTGCCTATTATCACTGTCCATAGTGGTAGAACCCGTGGTGATAGCTGTGTGACCCATACTTCTTAACTATTCTACTCTTGATAGGATCCTAGTAGATAGAGCTTAGTTATAGCTGTGTCTTACACTTATGGTAGCTCTATCTCCTTCCCTATAGGTTCTACCCCATAGAGCTGATAGACATCTTCAATACTCAAGATGGCCTCTAGATCAGGTCCCAACTAGAACACATGTCTCTCAGGTACCCATGTGGTTAATAATGCATTCACTAGATCCCAAGAGTAATATAGTGAAGGCACATGCACCAGTCTCTATAACTTTGTACTCCATAGATGATCCTAGTCCTTTATAGGTAGAGCATCAACCTCCTCAACCAACTATGTCTCTCTGTGTTGGCCGCTCAGCGACCTATGATGACTCTCCCTCCTCTGGTGTACTGACTCCTCCATATGTCTTCAAAACCAATTAATAGGCAAATGGATCAATTATACTAGTCATGAAATAAACAAATCAAGTTAAAAGCAAGTATTTTAAACTATTTATCTTTTTCCCATCCCTCTAATCTCTTTTGGCCTACTTTGGGCTCTCTTGGGCTCCCTAGAGTTCGTTTGGGCCCTTTCTAGCCCAAGTCATGGATTTTGGGGCAAAGTCACAGGCTGTCAATGGCCCAAGCTATGGGTTTGCCCAACCAGAATGTGGCCTGGTTATGCCCCCTTGGAAAGCCCCAGGGCTTCCCAATTCTCTTTCCCTAGGCCTCTCATTTGGCTTGAGGTGTTCCTCTCCATTTTTCAAACATTTTGGCTAGTTAATACACTAGATTTATCCACTGAATCATTTGAATTCCATCAAAATGCCCTTTGGGCCTCCCAAACCCCAAAAATGAACAAAATTGACAAAGTTTTGTTTACAAGATTTACCTGGACCATCATGTGCACTTGTGGTGGGCTCCCTGCATCCTTGTATGCTCTACATAGGATTTGGTGGTGGTTTTCCTCTCCTTAGAGAAAAAATGAGCGTGAAAATGATTTCTCTTTCACCCTTTTTTCTCTTGTTGGCTCTCTTTTTTGCTTTTAGTGGGCCCCTTTTTAGGATTTTTTAACCCTCCATTATGTCCCAAACCATGAAATCTTCATCTTAGGAGCCTCAACCAATTATGAGCATAATGGTAGCCTCTGTTTTGTAATTTGAATCCTCTTTGGGCCTTTTCTCACCCCTTTTTGTTCCTTGGGACCCCTTTTGGGTCCATGTTGACCTCCTAAGCCAGTGCCCCATCTCTTGGGCATCCAAGAATAGAAGTTACTTGATTTGTTTTTCTTAGTTATTTCTCTACAAGTTTGTAATTGATTTATTCTAACTCATGTTTCTCTCTTTCACTATGGTTTTTGTAGGTGGTATCAGTCATTGATTATAATGGTTCAAGACTAGCTCTAGTCTACACTAACTGATCTTCATCTTCTATGAACTTCCTATCACCTTCCCTTGTTACCTCTTTCTATAGCTAGTGTTGGTCAATTACAGTGATTATGGCTTGGTTTTATCATCTGACTCCCCTATGCAACTCACTTACCCCACCTCACTTTGAGATCATCCTTCTATGACTAGTAGTGTTACATCCTTGACCCCCATCATGGTGCACCTCTCAATGGTGATCCACACAGATGGTGGTAGTTGAGGCAACCCAGGACCTACTATTGTGGCTTGGGTCATCAATGATCCATGGGGCCATGAGCTTGTTGTAGCTAGTTCCTTCCTTATCATTGAGATGAAAATTTCCATTGAGTATCATGAAATCATTAATGCCTTGATCGATGCCCATGGGTTAGGTGTGTGTTATGTGAAATTATTCTCTCACTCACTCTTAGTTGTGTCTCAACTCATTAGTGCTTAGGTCATCCTGAACTCTAAGTTTCTCTCCCTCTTTGAAGTGGCACATGATTTACTCTCCTCCTTCAAGGATGTCTAGGTCACCCATATCTCTCATAGGGAGAACACTAATGCTAACTCCCTAGTGAATGTCATTCTAGATTATATGATTTGATTTCATATCACTTATGTCCCTTCTTTGTAGGAGCTAGAGTTGGAGCTCGAGTTAGCTTTAGATTATGCAACATTTACACTCTCACTTATGGATCACATCATCAATTTCTTCTACCACCATACTTATTTGGTAAGTATAGGTAATGTTCTCTTTTATCTTTTTAGTTCTTGCTTTCCTTTGCTTTAGTGTAGCTTTTAAGTACTGCACAACACTCCTTTTTCATTCAAACATTGATTGATTGTACCTTGGGGGCATATGTAATTGTACTTCTCATGACCCTACTCCTCCCTATAATTACACATCAGCTCATGTGCAAACTAATGACCTTGGTTATCCCACTTAAATACATTCCCCACTTGCATGGACTCTTTTTGCATCATATATCCATCCCTTAGACATCCTTAGCACCTCACTAACCCTTTTGTTCATTGATAGGCCTTTTAGATGCCTCTCAGGGCTCTTTTGGAAGCCTATTGACCACTTGAGGTGAGATTTTGACCCAGGCCATGGCTTAGGGAGGAAACCTATGGCCTAGGCCAAATTTTTCCTTCATAAAAGTTGTGTCCTAGGTTGTAGCCTAGGTAGAACATGTAAAAAGGGGCCAATTTGGTCCCAATGACTAGAAATAGGCAGTTTTTTGCTTTTATCAGATTAGGGTTGCCATATATGATGGTTTATCATTAACTTTCCTTTCTCTCTCCTACATTTTTTCTTTGATCTTATTTATTGGTCATCACTCTCAAAGCTTTAGTGCCTTCTTGAATCTCACTTGGTTCATTCTTAGAATACTTAGCTTTCATTATGATAGGGAATGCCCTACTATTCTACAGTTTATTTTGATGATTTATATTGTTCTCTACCATGTTCTTGAATATTATTGATTTTTTCTAGCTTCCTCAAGACTCCATTTCACCTATTCTTATGCCCTACACATTGGATCTATCATAGTTGGTAGCTTCTCCTTCACCTCCTCCATTACTTTTAGCTCCTAGTCTAGACTCAGCTCACACACAGCCTGATCCTCCTCCTTCGTTGCTTCTTAACTTGGATAATTGGTTGGTAGAAAGTCTGCACAATAATTTTGAGCTTGATATGAGGGCACTTTTCTATGCAAAGTGACATTTGCATTTGTTTACAGTAGTATATATGCTAGGTTTTTCATTGTTTTAGTGATTTAGTTTGTTTAGGGCGTTATCTAGGATAGTTCTTAAAGTTTTTGCATTTGTATGTGGTTAAGAATATCCTTCATTTCTTTAAAATATATTCCATTACATGTTATTCTTAATTTAAAAATGTTTCTCATTGCATAGTAGAATCCTAATTGCTCAAAATAGTCTATATATTTGCATAAACAATCTCCTCTTTAGCTAAACTAGATAGTTGCATTATTAGGAAATAATAGTGTTGAGAATAAAGAATCGGCTTAGGCTTAGATTATTCATTCTCTGTCACCCTTTCTTGAAAACATCTTTGCTTCATAAAACATCTTTCATTTGGCCTAAAAGTGCCTTCTCTTCTAAGTATATGCTTCATTTGATAGCTCTCTTTATTCAGCATTGTCATTTCTGGAATTTGTATGTGAGTAGATTTCTTGTTTTAGCTACTCACTTTACTATGGTTATACCCATTAGAGATGCCTGCATCCTTTGTGTGCTTGATCATGATACCTAACCTAGTTTATGAGTCTTTCTATAGCTTGGTGTAAGCTAGTAAATCAGATAGACTCTATAGATCTCTAGTAGCCCATAAAATCCCTAAGCCTTTTAACCTTCTAGGTGTTTGTTTAAGTACCCTATGTCCCTGCTCCCTCACCCCCACCACCCACCACCAAACACCAAACACTAGTTATTCCATTCATATTATTGGATCTACATAATCATAAATAACTAGCTTAAGCATATAATACTAGTACCTAAATATATATGCTATAAAAAAATGTTAAGTACATAGCATATCAAGTACATTATGAGATATATAAGCATGGATAAAGGCATGTGCACGTACACAAGCTCAATCATGATAATGGAAAATAATCATAGAATAATGTAACATGGATATATCATGATCAAAGAAATGGATTCCCCACACATACTAATGACATGAGTAGATGGAAGGCCCAACATCCATATGTGCATATGTCATGTGCCTAGGTATGTCTATATCACACTCAAAAGATGCATGAAACATATTTGTATATATATAAAGAAATGATATGTTATCTACCAACATGGAACCAACAACATAGATTCCAAAGACCTAATAAGATATAGAAATCTTAAATATTCTAGATTTTTGAATGTTTTTTAAAAAATATATATTTTTAGAATATTTGAAAAGAAAATACTATCCTATGATCTCATCCAAATGATTCTCATAGGTATCTCCCCACTCAAAACTTGGTGCAATAAACTGGTGGTACTACCAAGGAACATGTATAGGTGTAATATCTAACACTATAGGATCTATGATTCCCTACATATGTTTAATAAGACTCTATGGTCATGAGGAAATAATATACGAAATTGGGGTTCATGAAACTCATCATCGAGTGCTTTGTGGTTGCTTTGGAATAGCAAAAATAGGAACATGTTTATATGTTATAGGTAACTGAATATGTTGTGTAATAGTAGATGAGGATTTTGTGGAATCCATTGTGTATCTTTGATGCAATAGTCTATCAAATACTAACTGCCTAGGAAAGGTGATTGCTTGTTGCTTACCCTTTCACAAAGGATTGACTTTAGTAGGATTTATAAGTAACTACCTAGGTATAAAATTCTCTTGTTTGAATGTTTTTTCATATAGAATTATGCAAACTATAATTACCCTATTGGCATGAATGTATTTAACTCAACCATGTATAGTAGAAGGTATTGTGAAGAGTGTATGTGTCCAAGGTTGTCCCAATAACATATCAAAGACTCATGTGTGTGGTATAACTGAGAATGTAATGACTACACATGTTAGGTAAACCAGTAAACGTAAGTAAATCTCACTAATGACTTGCTGTGAAGTTTCTTCGAATGTTCTAACCACTTTGGTTGAAGAGTGTAAATCAGCATGTGTATATCCCAAACATACAATTAATGTTAGGGTGAAAAGATCATCGCCACCACCATCATCAATCATAATAGTGTATAGGCTATGCTTTGATAAATAATGAATGAAGATCTGAGTCATCATCTAAAATCTCAATAACATCAAAAGTAATATAAGGTATCTGAACTATGAGAGGTTTATGTCATGTATAAGTACCAATAATCCCATCTAATGGGTGCCCATAATTTGATACAAGAGGATGTGCATTATATGCCATTTGCATGTCTAGCTCCTTCTTAGAATGGTCTTACAAAGGTTTGTTAAAAAAAAATTATTCTGATGATTACCAAATTGTGAACCTGACTCATTTGGAGGATCATCAAATGTAATTTTTTGATCATCAATGAGGTATTGGATTTTATACTTCAAGGTAAAACATATGTTCATAAAATTCAAGGCATTGGTGATATTCACAACAAACATTTTTATCATATCCTTTGGGTAGAGGTCGACTCATATCAAGCTCTATAGGAGGAGGGAGAGATATGAGGTGACACTCTACATGATTTGGAAGTAAATAAGTTGGAGATTTAGGTAAGCAAGAAAATTATCTCGTTGGTGTATTGGATAAGACAAGTTGATTAGGTTGTGGTGACACTGCATTAACCATAGTAGTTGTTTCTTTTTTAGGTTATGTAGGTTTCACCTTGTAACTTGGTTTGATAGTAAACTTTTTAATGGATGTAGTCGATGTGTTTGCTACATACTTAAGTTTATTCAATGAGATAAGTTTCATTTCATGATCGTGAAAAATATAACATAAGTCAACAAAATATTTAAACTTTTTGAAGATAATATACTCATGTAATAGGGCAAGCAAAATTTGCTTGAAGAGCCTTCAATCTCTTTATTTGCCATTGGATTGGTCATTTTATTCAATGTTATCTTTTACCTCAAGACATATTCATTGATAGGTTCATTGGTTCCTTGTTTGATTAATACAATTTATGCATAAAAAACCTTTTCCGTAATGTTGATAAAGAAGTGTGCAAAAAAATAATCCACAATAGGTTTGAATGTTTTTAATAATTGGATTGGTAAACCATAGAACCACCCTATAGCATAGGCCTTAAGTCTCATTGGAAATAATTTAGTCAAAATTTTATCATTGGAGGCATAATCAAGGCATACCACATACAAAGATCAAAGATGTTGTTCAAGATTACCCTTGCCATCATAAAATGTAAACTTATGTGCGAAAAAACTAGTTGGTAAGGGGTGCCAAGATATTTCAAGTGCAATACCTCTTGTGAATCAATATCATAAAGTGAATTCATAGTACTTTATTTGATATTTGTAACTTTAGCTTACAATTTTTGTATAGTTTGGATAAGATCTTGCATATTTTGATCACTAAAGTTTGAAGTTTGAGATGTCACCAAAGGAGGTGTACCCATATTTTGAGTTGTTATAAGCATTGAAACTGGTAATTGGGTACCACCTAAGGATTCACCATCACTAGGAGAATAAGCCTTAACCTTGGTTATACTTACTGATTTCATCTCTTGTAACATACAAAAATGCATCCATTCATCCCTTGTTTTGATTGAGATGAGTAACTAATGCTTCTTTATCTTCCATTTTAAAATGAGTTTTGTGATTAATATTTTCCATTACTTATAAATTAAAAACTCAAAATTTGAAACAAATTATAGTAATAGAAAAAGTAGGGAACCCTAGGCCAATGCTAAGGGTTTGAGATCAAAAGTTGCATTCACTAAATGTTTAACCTTAAATTTAGATATGGGGATATCTAGGATTAAGAATATATAAATGAATAATCATAATGGTGATAAACATATCTATAGTAGACTAATTAATTTTCAAACTTAGACAAACAATATTCTGGATTTATAATATTGAGATATGCCAAAAATAAACAGATATTGATTTATAAATCAATAAATTGAAAAAAAGAGTACTTAATTGGTTTACTATGCCCATGCATATTTAGGTTGAAATAAACTAAAAGTGGGTTAGATCAGGATTTTTTAATAGACATAAGATTCTAAAATTTTACAATATGTGGCCTTGGATGCTTGCGTCAGATCTAGACAGTTTCATTGACGCTAGTGTCTAAACTAGATGCAAGTGTCTAATATAAAATAATGATCAAATTTGAATATCACCAATTGGATCCTTTTAGGTTTTTTATCACCTTTATTTTGGTGTATGCAAATCATGCACCCGGGTTGTCTCTCTTCATCAAATTATCAAACCCTAGCTTCTTCACCTTTGGAGTGATTGTGGAAAAAAATAGGTTAGTGGGCACACAGTGTCAAGTTGCTCCAAGGACCCCTTTATCAATGGTCACTACATACATAGTCAATGCTTCAAATAAGGCCTCAAAATCATGTAGTTATTCCCTACATGTTGGCTTGTGTGTGCATAAGGATGCAACGTGTGATAAGAAAATACATATAATAACCTAGCTTGTAACTTGGAAAATATGGCTCATGGGATGTTCTTTCAGTACTTCAGACCTATAGGGATGCTTCTCATATGATTGATATGGAAATAGGGATAAATAGGGTAGGTTTTTTCACTTTAATGCTTGATTGAGTGATTTCTAGTAAGTTGCCTTATGAGTTCTTGGTATTTGTTAGGTGTGTAATAAATGAGGGTTGATCTTGTGTGTGTGTGTGTGTGTGTGTGTGTGTGTGTGTGTGTGTGTGTGTGTGTGTGTGTGTGTGTGTGTGTGTGTGTGTGTGTGTGTGTGTGTGTGTGTGTGTCCCTTTTAAAAATATATCAAACCAACGCACTTAGACCAACCATAAAAATACATTTAATTTATAAATTAGATGAATTTTGGGCACTAGACACTTAGTTGGAAAAGGGACACCTGTGTCGATGTAGGTATCCGTCTATGTGGGATGCAAGTGTCTAGGAAGCTAGAAAACATGTATAGGTCCAAAAAAATTAGAGAAGAATAATAATCAAGTTTCAAAGAATTTTGCATGATATAGAATACTTGATCCTTACAATAATAGTGGTTAGGCAAAGAGATAAGTAATTTTGCACAAAGAGACAGTGAACATGAGCCTTTCACAAATGAGGTCTTATAACTGAAGGGTACAACCATGATAGGTATTTTCTAAATATAAAAGACTAATGTGCTATATAATTTAGATTTAGTGTTTATACCCATAATTAATCAAAATATTATGTATATACACATAATATGCATAGGTGAAGGTGCATCTAACATAATTCATACAGAGAGAAAAAACCCTAAAGGATGTTGGTGCACCTTACAAACAACAACATATGTTGACCTAGTCCAAACAACATAACCTTGTCCTAGAATAATGTGGAGCCCTATCCATGATTCACAACACCCTCACATAACCCCATAATTAGTTTCATGGTCACTGTTGCAGACTTAGAGACTCAAGTTCTGGTTAAGTAATTCATTTCTTAGTGTTCCCCCTTTTACCTTATTTCTAAAGATAGTAAGTTCTAAGTCTCTCATGTGTATTTATTATATATCTTATGCATTATTATTTACTCAATAGTTTGTCTTAATTAGATTAAAACCTCTTACCATCTAGTTTTGATAAAACAAGATTTACACAAGATTTACAAGTTTTAGTCACAAATTCTTCTTCAAACTCTCAAGTATATTTGTTTGTATTAATTTGAAATGTATACACACACACACACACACACACACACACACACACACACACACACACACACACACACACACACAAAGAGAGAGAGAGAGAGAGAGAGAGAGAGAGAGAGAGAGAGAGAGAGAGAGAGAGAGAGAGAGAGAGAGTCATTACGTAGACACCTAATTTTGGTACATGATTGGTTATTTGGTATGGTATTGATGTATTTATGTGCATATGGACCATTTTTTCATATTAAGCTCTTATTGTTACTTTTACTTATGTTTTGTAACACTTGCAACATTTTTTATTTCATTTTGAAATTTTCTATTACTCTTTGTGTGATCATGTTGTCTCTTTATTATTCTCATTTTCTTTATTTTGAGTCTTTTTTTATTATTTGGATTTGTTTTCCTTTGCATTTGCTTTATGTTTTGTAATTATTGGATTTTGACTAGGATCGTAGGAGTCCACTCTTGTTCATACTAGGATCAAGCCTATATGATCCTAGTCTTTTCTATTTATGGGCCCCTTTGGCCCATGTTTTGATTTTTCATTGGTTTGGTCCTCTTTTGTTAGCTTTTATGACCATTACATGTCAACTTGTGCACCAATAAGGTCCTAATTTTAATTTGAGAAGTCTATAATTACATGAGTGCATTGATGCATTCAGGATAAACACACATACAAGGACTCACTTTGATTTCTATTGTTATGGTTGTATCCATTAAAGTGTAAAAGTTGAATTGCATTACTAGGGATGCATCCCTTGTATCACAATATGATTTGAATGATTAGTTAAAGAATATATAGAATCTACTAGTTGCTTACATCTCATACATAGGGATAAGTGTTGGGATCTTTATACTACACTACATTACTTGATGGATTGAATGAGTAATAATTGTTAATTTATTTAAGAACGAGGGTTTGAATGAAGCATCCCCCTCATAACTACTCCCCCTTTTTATGTTCTTGTAAGGAACTTAGAGTCGATTATGGTTGTGAAGAAAGAGAAGCAATTATGGAAGATTTGCAACTCAATTTGATAATCTAAGAAAGGTTTTTGGTAATTGGGAAAAAATGAAGGCACTCAGAAAAATTCATCAAAACTAGACATCATTTTACTAGGATTAGATCAGTGACCAGGTTTGGATTCAACTTCTCATGATTGAACCCATACAATCATGGTCAGATTGGGTTCAAATCCATCTGAACTTTATTTTTCAATAACTTTTTAAATATACACCAATTTTTGGGGTTTACTTTACAACTATATTTGGACATGTTTTTAACACCTAAAATCACACAAATAAGTAACAATTTAAATATTTCTCTGTAACCTTTCTTTGTCAAATTTAAAACATTTAATTCTTTGCCCTTTTATATAATTAAGTATATATTTATTATGTCTTAATGTAAATTATATCCTCATTATGCAGTTTAATGTAATGTGTTTAACCTAAAACCATTTTCCCCTCTAAGAGAACAAATAGATCCCCAAAGAATAAGCATTGAGAAATATTTCATTATCTATGACTCACTAATCGTTATGACTCATTAACCCTTAAGAGATTTCAAGGAAACTAAATGTGATTGTTAGCCCCAAGGGGATAACTAAAGGAATCATTTTCTTCTAACTTCTGATTAAATATGCCTTCTTTACCAATCAAAACTCATTATTTTTTGTGCACTAAAATATTTAAAGTTTTCCAATAGTTAACTTGTGCATTTGTTAACAAAAACTATGAAGAGTCATGACCAATTGCTCAGATATTATTAACATGAAAATTGGTCATGTCATAAAGAGTAATTAGCTGAAGGCTTATACGGTGAGGTGAAGCCCCAAGATTCATCCCACAAGATATAAAAAAATGAATATGATGTTTTTCTCATTCAAACACAGACACATCTTGTGATAGTTTGGGAATGCTTGACAGTTTACCCACTTCATGGATTTCTTCTTCCCTGAATAACACTACTAGATTAACATTAGCATGGGTGAGTGGTTTAATGGCCGATCTGGGTGTAGATCTGAAAACCACCTAAAAATTTTTCATTTTAGCACCCCCTGTTCTAGTAGATAGAGTACATGCTTGAAGACCACCACCTCATGGGAACCATTTTTGGCCAAACACAATGGTTCCTTGCAAGTCGCAGGCATCTCCCTATTCACTCTATGCAGGTAGGTCAAAGATTTAATACAAATCTATGGATTTTTTATTCACAAAGTTATGATATAGCTGAGTTAGATCCTTGGACGTTTCCAACAACTCACACCCAACTTTAACAACTTTCAAAAATAGCATGGAGACATTAGTTTTGGATAAAAATCCTTTGCACTTTGCCCCATATCTTATAATGACACCTACAGAATTCAAACAGTATGGTTAATAATTGGCTTCAAAATTAATAACTAATCTTGAAATCAGCTGAAAAAACATTGAAACACCACCAAAAAATCAAAGACAAATGGTGATTGGGTAGTTTTCCTCATTTATTTTACATTTGTAGATTGAGCATTGTCAGATAAATTACGAATCCTAGGTATTTTGAACAACACATACCTTCCTTTCTTGAGCTTCTATCAAAACTTTCCCTTTGCCAACCTAGATTTAATGTCCAATCTAATTTATGTTATTTCACTCTCAAAAGTTGTGGCTTCATGATGGGATATCTACAACAATAAAAAGGGCTAAATACAATCATCAACTAATTGCAATATGTGTCATACTAAATAACTCAACAGGTATTGTGTGAGCAGCTCAACAGATGGAAAAATTAAAAGCAATGAAGAGTATTTGGATAATATGAAAATGAACTGGATTTTGACCCAAATAGCTCCACATAATTTATTTATATATCTACTATATAGATTTTAATTCTCTACTAAGCACTTTTGGGCATATAAATTCCTATGACAAGGCAAGAAATGTTAGATCCTTAAATTTCAAATGTCTAAAGCGAGGTTATAAGTTAAAATAAAACTTATGGAGTAGAAAGAAGGAAGTAATATTACAACATTGACCAATGTCACAGTTGCTTAATGAGGCATTGCAGATCTCAATTGAACACTTGTTTAATGGCATCACAGTAGAATTTTTAAGACATTTTTCTTAGTTGTTGGCAGCACATAGGAAAGGGTTTGTCTTGTTTCATGTATTGCTCATCTCCTCCTACAAAATCCATGCACTCATACAATCGTTGGGGTCAAATGATTGTTTTTCACTTCTGGTTCTCCTTCCCACTATATTTATTGATCTCATTAGTGTGTCCCACTATGAAAGGCACTGAAGTGAATGATGGGGTTATACATGTCCATAGCCAGGCATGCAATGCGAGCTTTTGGCATGCAAAGTGTAAAAGGTGGCATTGTGTAAATTTGTATATCCTTTGATAGTCTTTTCCATGTTTTGTATTAATATTACATTACATTTATAATATTGATAGGCATAGTAAATAATAATATAAGATAATAATATTTAATAATATTATATAATTATAATGTTATATTAATATTTTATATATATTATATTGATATTATATATTTTTATATTATATAGAACATAAATATTATTATAAAATAATAATGAACAATTACATGTTAAACATAATAATATATAATATGAGAATATATTAATATTATAAAATATATAATTATAATTATATGTTAGAATATTAGTATTCCTATGAGAGAAATATAATATTCATAATAATATATAATAGATAAATATTATAATATAATAATTATACAAGATTCTATAAATTACATAAATGTTATTCTCGTGATGCCTTTAGTTGTAAAATTAAGAAAGGCAAAACAAGAAAAGTGATTGCCTCACTTAAAGATATATGTTGGTTTATTATTCACGTCACTTAGCTATAGCTACCAAATAGGGCAGGTAAATGTCAGTTTGTTTTCAATTGTTAACTTATTGGGCTTTGAACCAATTTTTAGACATTTAGAATATTGTACGTATTTTAAATAGTTATTGAGTTTACATGACTTGAATCCATCAAAAAGGGGTACATAACTTGCAAGGTGGTGGATTCATTCATTAGACATTTGCTATCATGAATGGTTAATGAGGACAACATGACATTGATTTGATTACAAAAAGGCTCCATGTCCGATGTGCAACTCAAATCAACACTGTAATGCTAACAATATGGAGAGAAAACATTGAGGTTCCAAAATATATATTGTAACTTATGTTCATCTATGATACCAATATATTGACACCTACATAAATTATGGCAAAGCCATGCAGAACTTACAAGAGGTGAAAATTTTAAAGTGAGATAAAGACAAGGTATTTCATGTGATATCATACACTAAAGGACTCATATCATACACATATCTTGACTTCAGGTAAATTTTTCAATTTACATACCTTGCACCCATTACAAAGGGGTTTGTAACTTGCACGGTGGTGGCATATTTTATTGACTATTTTATATTTGATTACGAAAAGAATCGACTTTTGATTTGTGGTTGAATCAACAATGCAATGATTTGATGTGGAGGAAATACATTAAGGTTATGGAGTTGATCTTGTTGCTTTCATTGCAGTTGAAGTGAGTACCGACACTTTTATAGATTAAATGCCATATGTACATATAAGAGGGTATCACTCATGATATAATGTGAATGTTGTGGCAAAAGAGTCACTAGTTGAGAGAAAAGGAACAGTCAATTGGTAATAATTTCCAAGTGGTAGGGAGACTTAGTAGGTTTAATTATCATAGAGTAGGGTATGCTCACATCCTACACTTAAAAGGGGAATATACTCCACAAATGAAAAAGAAAACACTTGTCAAAGAGAATCACAATAATTACATATACATTTCTTTCGATGTAACTTGCACCTATATGCAGTTGTTGCATTCAAAAAATATTATCCCCCATGGGATGCAAAGAATCTTACATATCTATTGATTGCTCCTATTACATGAGGTAACCATCATCAAATGCCTACAAAAAATGCATTAGCTCTAACCATACATAAAGTACAAGGAATGACAATAAAGCAAGAATTGACATTGAAGTCATTGATCACTAAGGCTTAACATGTAAATCATCAAAAATTAGAGGAAAAAAGATTGATAAAATTACCTCTTCCACAACATTCACGAGAACTCTAGCTTTGTAACTATTATTATATATAATATATTTTGTAGCTTCGACACTTTCAACATTAATATATGTTATAAAATATAGTATAATATTAAAATATATATTATATAATCTGATATTCATATTTATTATATAATATTCAATATATGGAAATATTTATATAATAAGAGGAGTTCTACAAAAATGCCATGTAAACGATAGTAATCATTTGTTGTAAGTACTCTACAGAGAAATATATATGTATAATTTATTGAGTTGAAGATCAAATAAATGTAATCATATAAAGGTAATCAAATAAAATGTTGACTTCATTACGTGACTTGAACCCAAAGAGATGTACAAGGTAGTGAAAAATAAATAGAATCAATAGGTACTAACTTGTTACCATCCATTAGCGATATTAGTTTATTATTTTCAATATTTAATAGTTGTTTAGCTCATAAAAGAGCTCAATCATCTCAATTCTACCATGTTCACCATCACATGTTCTCTAAAATTAGAATACTACAACCATAGTTCTTCACATACATATTTATATATAAGAATTATAGTCTAAGGACATCTATGCAATTATAAGAGACGTATATGTATTTTTATGTTTCTTGAATGCAATTCAGTCAATTTAAAGTTGGGTTTTTTCTAATTATGTTGAAGTTTTTACAATTCATAATATGATGTGAGAATTTCTAAATGAGCCCCTGCAATATTATTAAAAATTAATTGATTAATTGTGATGCTCTTGTCAGATGATTTCTTGTATCAAAGTATTGTTGTCATAACAAAAGAAATTCCAAATGTGAAACAAACCTAAAAATAATCTACCACAATATAACACATAAAAAGAAAATACATTAAAAAAATTATATATATATATATATATATATATACATATATATATATATATATATACATATATATACATATATATACATATATATACATATATATATATATACATATATATATATATATACATATATATATACATATATACATATATATATACATATATATATATATATACATATACATATATATATATATATATACATATACATATATATATATACATATATATACATATACATATACATATATATACACATAAAAAGAAAATACATTAAAAAAATTATATAACACATAAAAAGAAAATACATTAAAAAAATTATATATATATATATATATACATATATATATATATATATATATATATACATATATATATATATATATATATATATATATATATACATATATATATATATACATACATATATATACATATACATATACATATATATACATATACATATACATACATATACATATACATACAAATACATATACATACATATACATATACATACATATACATATACATACATATACATATATATACATACATACATACATACATACATACATACATACATACATACATACATACATACATATATATATATATATATATATATATATATATTAAATATAATTGTAAAATAAAAATTCAATTCTTCCAGCTTTCCTTGCACCTTTGGGGCAACTGCTAGTTATGATACTCATTTCCCCATGATAGGTGCAATAATATCTCAACAAAATACTCTTATGATTGTTATAAATTTCAGAGGTTTGTGGAATTACATGTTAAGGTTGTTGTTAAAGGTGTGGATTGCAATTTTGTTAGCTAGTCAAACACTGGTGGCTTTACAGTGTTTATAGAGGGGTCCCATGTTGGGGCTTATTGCCCCTATAATTTTAGGAAAAGGGGTCCAATGGTGGGGTTAATACCTCTATAATTTTAAGTACAGTGGTCCCATGCATCATCACAAATTCAAAAATTGCTTTAAAAATATCTATACCTTAAAATAAGGAGCAACTATTATTTAGGAAGAAGCTTTTGAGGGGTGGGAAACACTAAGGGGCAGAAGATTTGCATGGTTACACCTTTTTTTTGGTTTCCAACTATATGTATGTATTCAATCAAAAAAAATATTTTTTTCACACAATTTTTGTAAAGTAAAATGCTCCTAATTTTTCTTAGCAATGTGTATTGCACATTTAAAAAAAAAACATGGACCACTAATAATAAAAAAGAATCCTATAATTTATCAATAACACCCCAAAAAATAATTAGCTATCCCCCAACATGGGACCTACCTTAGAATGTGTGTGTTTTTTGAAGTGGTTTATTGATTTGAAATGAAAGTCGCTGTGAGAGTTAAATTTTCAGGTGTACTCATTTCAATGTTTTTCAAATTATTTTTCTTTGAAATTTGTGAAGCTTAATGGAATCTTGCTTCTATTAACCTGACCCATAGACACCTCTAAGATTAAAAGTTTTTTAATGTATAAAGCTTGTAGCAAGCTCTTAAACTAATATTTTCCCTTGTTCCTCATCTCTTAGAACCTTAACCCTACACCAGTTTCCTTTTTGGCAAGATGGGCTCTAATAACATCATGGTCAAGTTACTTCACATTGACCCTACAAGAATGCGAGCCTAGGGTGTTTTCCCATTTTTAGGAAGAAGGTTCTAGAATGTTTATGCTACCAACATACAACATAATACATGACATAATCAGGTAATTATTTTATTATCTCATTATAAATAGTAGGAGAACAGTCCCTAAAGATCAAACTAAAAAAAAACATTATGGATAACACAAATGAGGAAATATTATTGTATTGTACATATAACACGAATGAACATTCCATGAATGTTGCAACTACGTAGCACCTATGTCCTCTAGATGTCCCTCAAAATCTAGTGACATTATTTTGTTATGCAGTTTCTATTTCAAATAATATCAATTTTACAATTAACAATTTATTTTCAAGTTTGTATCTTTAATGGATGCATTTCAAACCAAATCTCAAAAATGTCTATCCATTAGGTATATCATATATTTTGCATATATTTGTAAATATAATTAAAAACTTTATTTTCTCTTAGTGATGTAACTGCAATTCATAAAGGGTTAAACTCTACTTTCTTTCATGAACTCTTGACTCATAGGCTTGTAGCATCTTTTAATGATTTACTATACTAGTGAATATTTCATTAACACTTAGTCTTATTGATGATATCAAAACATGCTTTTGTTTATTCCAGTGTTTATCTCACTCCATGGATTGACCTTTTTGTCATATTAAGTTTGTTTCTTACAAAACAATCACAAACAGTCTTTTAGACCTTATTTCAGGTCTGTATTCTATGTTTTCATATTATAATGGATCTTATCAGAGTTCAATGATCATTGAAATGACTTCATACACTTAGGTGAACGTTAAACATAATAATACACAATTTTATCATCCATTTGTAACACTAGATTTTCAATCAAATTTGAAAATCTACTCTTTTTAGCCATGTTTTAAGGTTCTTCTAGGTCTGTAGATAAACACAGTCAATAATATCTAATATTGTACAAAATTAAAAGACTTAAACTAGTGGAATCACTTAAAACATAGTCTCTTACATCTACATGCAAAATTTCATAGGTTTTTGGGGTTCATTTGAAATATATCTCAATTTTTGTGAGCTAAACCTTGACATAGGGTTTGGCAGATTGTACTTAACCCAAGAGCATAAACTTGATGAATTATCATGTTTTATGAATGATCAAAGATATATATCACTTGGATTAGAACCCTTATATGTTTTCTCAACTCTTTCAAGATACCATATAAAATATACTTTCTTACCTGGACTATGTTAACAAATACCCTATCTTAGACCTCCTTAACCTTGAGAATCACCATAAACTTGCTAAAGAATATGAAAGACATCAAAGAAAATTTAATCAAATGTAAATAAAATATGAGAATACATTTACATTCATAAAAAATTTATTTTTATTCAGATATATTTAGAACTCATGTACATACTATACAGACCTTCGTAGTTATTGCAGACTTCACACACACTAAACAACAAATCAAGCTTTCCTACTTGTTTTCATACATTCTTAGCCTCCTATTTTCATGGTTCCAGGTCTAGCATCACTTAAATGGTGTCTAAACATGTCTTATTCTTTTTTTATATACCCTAAATCTCTCAACCAACCTAAGACTCTTCAAACTTGCCTTGTTTAGTCATAATCCTGTGTTGTTTTCACCTTATCATGGTTTGAAACATGGTTGAGAACATTTACAGTTGGGTTGAAAGTTAAATGACATTTTTAACATGTCGTTATACCCTAAGGATCCCCTTACTAAGGATCAATACCTTCATAACATGCTAAAATATTTCTAACCCTTACTAACAAATTCATTTTTTTTTAATTTCTCAAATTGGTGAGAAAACTATAAATCCTTATAAATGGCCTAAGAATGACAAATGAACACTGGGAAAGGTTCCTTATTGATGTAAAATGACATATAAAACCTCCTAAATATCTAAACAAACATAATTGAACTGTTTACGAGAATGCACCTGCATTAGACTCTTAGACTTAAAAAAATTCATGAGCTCCTACTCATGAATATTCATTGTTGCTCCTACATCTGTCATTATCAACTGTAAATGATTTTGATGGATATTCTTATTCTCTTTAATATTATTCATTTTCTTGCTTATTTGGAACCTCCTAGATCTAAAGGCCTGCTTATAAGGGATAGTGGTTGATGTAGACCTCCAGTGTCTTCAAATATATATCCACCCAATTGTACATTAGTATATTTACATTGAAACTTAAACTCTCTTTGGATAACAGTCCTTTCTAGAGTTTCACCAAAAGCTTGAGTTTTAAAAATTATAACTTGATCTCCACATAAGTGTACCAATTCTCTCTCCCTTTATTTGTATATTTCATGTGATGGGACTTCATGTAAGGCTAAAGTACTACCTTTATTCATCTATGTACTTTTCATTTTCAATTTCTCCTTATTTTCTTTTGTTGCACTTACACATGAAGCAAACATATCAAAGAAATCATTTTTTTCTTTAAACCTTTGAGGCCCATTCTGAGCTATGAAGATGATTTCCACAAAGAGAACATCCAATAAGACTTGTAGGAAGAAGTAAGGATTGCATCCTATCATGGAGGATCTTTCTTTCCTTTCTTCCACATATTTGCAATCTACTACCATGTTCTTTTCCTCAAATGCATGGGTTTGCACCTGAATTACTTATTTTTTATCCTTCTCCTTGGAAACTTGTGAAAATTTACTACCTTCATTAACTAAGGCTGATTTTACCTTTTCACACTTAGGAAATATTTAAAGATTCTACCCATCATCAAGTAATGGGTTCTTGTTTTTTAACAACTATCACATCTAATTATTGCTTCATGAGGACTCTTTCCTCTATGGATTATCAAAACCACCTTCTTCTTTTTTACTATTTCAAAACCAACTTTGGGTTCTTCACTTAAGAACCTCACCATTTTGTTGTCTTTCAAGATAATTAACTTCTCCTTACTTACATGTCTTTCCTTATCACCATGGACTGCCAATGACTGATCTACAACCTTCAAGGTTGTTTTCTCATCTACTAACAATATTACATGACTATAATTTTCCTTCACATAAATATCATGTGTTATTATTTGAATATCATCAATACCAATATAATCCAACTAAACCTTAACAAGCTCGTTAGGTAATTCATCTATCACTTTATAAACATGCTTATCAAACAAATTATAAGATTCCATTGACAAAGTGGTTACCTGAATAGGTGTAATGATTGTTTTTGGTTTGGTAAGCAATGTACAACTTACTGATTTCTCCTTTACCTATTGAAAATTCAAGATCTCTTTATTACTCATCATCAACACCTGACTATTATTTTTTGTTGCTACAACTTCATCCTTCAATGGTGTCAATGTGTGTCTTTTGACATCTTTCTCAAATGCATAGGCATTTTTTCTTCCATCATATATTGCTTTCTTATCAAATTTCCAAGGTTTGTCTAGTAAGACATGGCAAACATCCATAGCCATAAAATCACATAAGACCTCATCTTTATAGTTGCCTATCTAAAACTCTACCTTACATTATTCATTTACTAAGACCTGATGTCCTTTGTGTAACCATGGCACCTTATAAGTGTGGGATGAGTTAACTTCTTCAAAATTAACTTCTCCACCATCTCTAGAGATACTATATTATTAGTACTACCACTATCTATTACCATTTTATAACACTTACCTTTGGACTTGTAGGTGGTTTCAAAGAAAGCTTTTCTTTGTGTTGGTTCTTTGATCTCCTTATTTGGTTTGAGTAGTGTCTTATTTATGAACAAAGACTCTCTTGCCTCTTATTCTCCACATGATCTTACACTCTCTTCATATTCAACTTATATAACCTAATTTATGTTGTCAATCAGACTCGCATCCTTGTGAGGGTAGCTTCAGACCTTCACAAACTGTTGAAACATGGAAACAATCCTAGGTTGTGGGTGGCCTAATCAGTGAATTGAGTCTCTAGATTCTAAGGGCTAGCTCCCTTTGGTGTATCAATTAGGATCTCTGCTCTACATTACAAACTATTGGGGAAAAAGGGGAGAAGGAAAAGGAAAGAAAACTGAAAGAAAATCCTATCTAATGATGGTTATACACCTAAACTTTGATTGATCCACACAATTTGAGCTTCTAAAAACACTGATCAGACAATAAAAAATTAAATTTTTAACCCCAATTGTCCCTTACGCATCAGTATTTCATGAAAAAGTTATATCTTGTGATCAAAGTTTGAGGGAAATGATGGAATAGGCCTGATTCAAAGCACTAACCAACCACTCATATCCACTGTAACTTCATCCAAAAGATATTAAACACAAAACATAACCTGCATAATCAGATCAGCTAGTAACTAGGTAAGAATTAGGGCTTGACAAGGAAGAAAATTCTATTACATATGAAAATCACTGACATAAATACACTATACCAGCAGCTTGGAGTCTAAAAACTATCCTTCTATTAATCTAAAAAGGTTACACAACACAAATTTTTAGTAGAGTATGGTCTTGCCAAAAAGAGGATACAATTCAAGCCTGAAAAGACAATTTATATAGAAAAAGTATACAATTACCAAGAGAATGGTACTGAAAATAGAAGAGGAGGTCAAATCAATCCAACTTGTGTTATCACAACCTTTAAATAAAATCTATTTTTTTCTTATGCCTTGCATGAAAAGCTCTTTGGCATTAAAAATGATGGACAACCCAAGTTTGAGTCAAAACTTCCATCATGCATGATGCTATGCCAATCTCCAAATATAGAACTCCACTTGAACTATTGGAATGTAAAGAACAATTTATTTTGCATGAAATCAATGCCAAAACTAAATTTAGAACTCTACTTGAACTACTAGAAAGGTTAAAAGCTTTCAACAAGATAAACAAGAGTGTATGCATGAAATTCCATGTTGGCATAGAAGGGATGAGGTGGACCCAAGATTGAAAATTCAAACTCTTGCATGGAAGAGGACCTTGATGAGTGAGAGGGGCATTTAGATTGAACTCCTTGTCTTCGTTATGGTAATTTCTTGGTCTAACACTTTCAGGCTCTTTACTTCTGTACATGTATTTATCTGGCATTTATTTATTTACAACTATTTCCTTTGTCTACTTCTTTTGGCCTTCATTTTTTTTGTCCCAAGCTTTTATTTCTATTTATATTTCCTCAGACAAAAATTCCAAAGGAAATATATCTTTGGGATTTTGTCTTTATCATTTTCCCATGGATAAATTATCCATGGGAATTGTCTATTCATCCTTTCCAATTGGTTTATTCACTTTGAACAATTTCATGAGTAAATCTTCTAAAAGAATTCTTTCAAAAAATTTGTCCATATGTTTGCCTTCGAACAAAATGTCAGTGGCCTTTTCCTTCGTGTGCCTTTCCTTTAGCTTTCTCGATTAGTCCATTTCCTTCAAACAAAAAGTCTAAAGGAATTATATCTTCAAGCTTGTGTCTTTGTTTATTTCCTTTGGCTAAAAAGTTTGAAGGAAATCTTGTCCTCATAACCCTTGCAAATTTCCCTTCGGCACAATTGTATCTGTCCACTTGCCCTTCAAAAAACTGTCATGATAATTTGTCCCAAGGAAATGTACCCTTCAGACTTTTTGTTGTCTCTTTGGAGTTTGATAATGGACTTTCTCAAAGGGAAAGTGCCCTTTGGGTTTTCTCAAAATGAACATCTTGGCATTTTTGCAAGTGTCCTCTCAATCTTCTTAGAAATGATTTTCCCAAAGGGAAAGTGTCTTTCGAAAAAATGTTAGAGCCTTCTTGAAATTATCCCTTCGAGAAAGTTGTAATGATCCCTTCAGGAAAATGAAAGAGACCTTTGCTAAAAAGTGACCCTTCAGAAATATTGTGAATGAACCTTCGGGAACTTTTGAAGAGCTTTTAAGAATTTTAGAAATGACTTTCCTAAAGGGAAAGTGCCCTTCGGCTCTTTTGGAATTGACCATTCAAAAAAGTTGTAATGGTCCCCTTTATCTTTGAGAATGCCTTTTTCTGAAGGGTAGATACCCTTTGGCTTTTCTATAAATGATCATTTGAAAGTTTTGTAATGGTTCACTTACCCTTCAAAATTCTTGAAAGTGTACTTTTGAAAAAAAGAGAATGGTCTTTTGGAAAAGTTGGCATGCCCTTCAGATTTCCAAAGTGTCCCTTCGGAAAAAAGAGAATGGTCTTTCAAAAAAGTTGGCATGCCCTTCAAAAAAATGAAAGTGTCCTTCAAAAAAGTTGACATGCCCTTCAGGAAAATGAAAGTGTCCTTTGGAAAAGTTATTTCAAATAAAAAGTCCAAAAAAATTTTGATACTTAGACAAAACCTAAAGTCTTCCTTCCGTGAAAGCCTAAAGTATTTCTTGTGCTTGTGAAAACCCGAAGTATTTTGACTGTCCATTTAGAACTACTCTAACCAAAAGCAAATTGGTAATGACATGAAAAAATTTGAATGATAAGGGTGGAAATTTGACCTGTGGGGTCAAAATTGTCAACAATTACTATGACTTTCTTGTAGATATTTTGGGCATTCATAAGATTTATGACCATATTCATTGCATCTGAAACATGTGCCCCAAAATAATCCTCCATTTTCTTCTACATATGGCTTTCTTTTCCAATATGAATGACCTTCTCTTGGACTTGAAATTTGACTTTGAGAGTTGATTTCTCCTTCCTCATAAATCTAAATCTAATTACTGACATCATGCTACCCTCTACCTTTGAAATTGCTATTGTTTTCCTTTATAAAACTGAGTTTGTTTCCTAGATAGCTTTTCCTTTGCTTTGAGAGGCAATTGGTAGGCTTATTATATTGACATTGGAGACAATAAGCTAATCTCACCTTGTACTTTAAACTTTATACCATTAAGATATCTTGCCACTTTTTCAACATCCTTTTCTATATGACCTACACTGATAGTTAACTGGTAGAACTCCTCTATATAAACTTTCATTCTCATTTCCTTTTGCCTCAAATATTGAAGTTTCTTAAACAATTGTGTGTGATAGTCCTTTGGCATAAATTAGGACATCAACTTAACTACCATTCTTTCCCATGATTTGATATTTACTTTACCTTTCCTTCTTCTCTCATTTTGGACTCCATCCCACCATAGAGATGCATGACCTTTCAATCTAGTAATAACAAACTTTACTTTTTTGTAATCATATGTGCCTTCATACACAAAATATTTGTTTATTACATAAATCCAATCAATTAACTCCTCAACATTGAGACTCCCTTCATACATGAGAATTTCCAATTGAGGTATTGAACTAACTTTTGTGATTGCCCTTATGAGTTTCTCTTCTACACTTTCTTGTTCTTCTTGTTCTGCCACATCTCCTTATGGTCCTTCTTCTGCATCACTCATATAATCTTCTTTAATACCCCTTTTCTATACAATATCCATTACTTGTAAATGATATTGAATGTTCCTCATCTCTATCATCAATCCCTCTGCTATTGGTTTCCTTCTTTGACCTTCTTTATCACCCTTTATTTTAAGTGCCATCCTTACAAGCTATTTTTTTTTACAACTTCTTGTCCTCTCTACTCAACTCTCTTTTACAAACTTCTATTTCACAACCTGTCATCTTTCTTAAGTCACTCTTATTGAAGCATCACCAAATATTTTATCTCTCTTTAGCTTAGGTATTCTAAGCTATGATACCACTCTAATGTAACTGCAATTCATTAAGGGTTAAAGTCTACCTTCTTTCATGAACTTTTGACTCATAGGCTTGTAGTGTCTTTCAATGGTCTAATATACTAGTGAATATTTCATTAAAACTTAGGCTTATTGATGATATCAAAGCATGATTTTATTCCTTAAAATTCTTATATCACTCCATGAACTGACCTTTTTATCTTATTAAGTTTGTTTCTTGCAAACAATCACAAGCAACCTTTTGGACCTTGTTTCAGGTCTGTATTTTGTGTTTTTAGATTATAATGGATCTTCTTAGACCTCAATGATCATTGAAATGAATTAAAAAACTTAGGTGAACATTAAACATAGTAAGACACAAATTTATCATTTGTTTGCAACCCTATATTTTCAAGCAAATTTGAAAATCTACTCTTTTTAGCCTTGTTTTAAGGTTTTTCTAGGTTTGTAGATAAACACAGTCAACAATATATGATCCTGTATGGATTTTCAAGACTTAAAAATAGTAAAATCATGTAAAACATATTATATTACATATACCTAAAAAAATAATAGGTTTTTTTGGGTTCGTTTGAAAGATATCTCAATTTTTGTGAGCTAAAGCCTGACCTAGGGTTTGGTAAACTGTACCTAACCCAAGAGCATAAACTTGATGAATTTTCATGTTTTATGAATGATCAAAGATATAAATCACTTGGATTAGAACCCTTAGATTTTATCTCAACTCTTTCAAGTGGTTTTTAAGTTTAGACAATAAAGATACCTTATAAAACATACTTTCTTACCTTGACTATGTCAACGAATACCCTGTCTTAGACCTCTACAACCTTGAGAAACACCATAAACTTGCTATACAAGATGAAAGACATTAGGGAATGTTTAATGACATGTAAATAAAGTCTGATAATACATTTTCATTCATAAAAAATCTCTTTTTATTCATATATGCTTAGAACTCATGTACAAACTCTACAAACCTTACTAATTATTTTAGACTTCACACACACTAAACCATTAACTGAGATTTCCTCCTTGTTTTCATACATTATTAGCCTCATGTTTTTATGGTTAGAGGTCTATAATCACTTAAATGGTGTCTAAACATGACTTATTTTTGTTTCATGCACCCTAAATATCTTAACCAACCTAAGACTCTTCAAACCTACCTTGTTTAGTCATAATCCTTCGTTGCTTTCACCTTATCATGGTTTAAAACATGGTTGAGAACCTTTACAAATGGGTTGAAAATTAAATGAAATTTATAATAGGTCATTAAGCCCTAAGTATCCCCTTACTAAGGATCAAAACCTTCATAACATGCTAAAACCTTCCTAATTCTTGCTAACAAATTCATTTTTTTTCTTAAATTGGTGGGAAAAGTAGAAATGATTCTAAATGGTCCAGGAATGACCAATGAAGCATGGACAAGGTTATTTATTGATGTAAAATAAACTCTAAGGCCTCCTAAAGATCCAAACAAACTTAATTGAACTATTTACAAGCATGCACCTGCATCACTTAGGTTTTTCTGTATAGTTTCTATCAAAGTAAAAAAAGTGGAGCCTTGTTATATAGTGGTTGGATATATCCCACACACTATCATTGAAATTTATTAATGTGAATTTGAAAGATAATATGTCTATATTCATGCCTTACCTAATTTATTGCATTTGTTTAAATCAAGTTCTTTGTTCACTATCTTTTAGTTGACTTCATGCTCTATATTCTCTACACTCTATTTCCCTTCAATGTCCACCATTATTATTTTTTATTTTTATGTGTAGTACCTTTGTACCTTATCAAGTTATAAACTTTGGATAAGATACCTTCCCATGATCTATAATTCATTTGACTAAGAACTAAAATGAAAATCAATGAAACCATTATTTGCATGGCATTTTTTCACGTAAGGTCATGGTGGTACTGCAGACCATAAGATTGGGTTTGGTGGTTTTACAGATGATAAGATTATGTTCTATGGTACTACCATCTATATATTTCAATTCATCACTTGGATCACAATCCTTTCAAGAGGCATGAACCCTCATCAAGAAAACATTTTTATGCATACCCCATTTTCATTTAGAATAATAATTTATACAGGCTTGCACCGATAGAGTCTATTTACTGGCTCCTTACATGCTATGCCAAGGCTATAACCTTGAACCGAGGTAAAGGCTACTAGTAAGGTTTGAAGAGTTATTTACACATAGATTTGTATTTTTTAAGACCTTTTAAGGCTGTATCTACTACTTATCTATCAATTATTATGAACTATGAGGTTTATTCTTATTGAGGCATTTTATTGGATAATTGGTAGGCCTTGTGCCAACAATCTACATCCTTCCATACTAGACAGTCATAACTCACAACCACAATAACTATCAATAGTCCACATACATTTGTTAATATTTTTTTAGTTTCTCTATTGTAAAAGATGAAGATCATGTTTATGTTTGTTCAAAGAGTTTGAGAATAGTCTTACTAAAGTCATGCATTGTATATTTTTGATTTGTCTCTATTTATGAGCATCTTATACGTAGGAGGGAGCTTGTATATATAGGCTAGCAATGTTACAGTGGCATTTTTATTTAACCTAACCTTCCCATCTATTCTAGTTATATACTCACTATCCTTTACAATTATTCCTGCTATCAACTTACTTTTCATTTAGTTATATTTACCAACTTGTATATGGATATGATATAACAATAGTTACCTTACTAAATATAATAGATTCCTAATCATCATCTCCATTGATACTATTTGTTGTATTAATCTTCAATAACTTATTGGTTTTCCTTGTTTGCCTCATCTATATTGCCCATTAGGTTCCCTGCCTCCTTTATTTTCCATTTCATGAAACTCAACAACATTGTCATCCTTATTTAAAGAATCTTTTCTTGTTGATTTAGTCTAAAGCTTAAACAATGTTGCTTGAGATCATACATTGAATTCATGGTTGCAAGGTACTTCACAACTCAATAATTCCACTAGTTTTTAGAACACTTTTCCTAGTTTTTAGAAGACTTTTCCTTTAAAAGTGCTCAAGCCTAGGCCAGTGATATAAAGGGAAATACTACGATGAGAAGTTGTAAAGATGACAAGGTTTGAAATAATTAATAATCATCAACAAAAAGCACAGGCACTATGAAGGTTGAAGCACCATTTTTTATCCTCTTTACCACATATAAAAGAAGAAGGTGCAAATCAATAATGAACAATTTTCCTTGTGTTTTGAAGATCTTATAAAATTGGGTTGGTAAAAACTTCATTATCCCAAGAATTTTAGCCTTTTATTGATTCTTAGAAAATCTTTTTCATTACTTAAAGTCTAATTATGAAAATTAATAAAATAACAAGAAAAAATCTATGGGTTTGTCCAAGGTTTGCCTTGGGTATGGCTGGGACCCAAACTCGAACTGGACCGGTACGATTGGGGGGGTGAAAATATACTACTCAGAGTTAAAGACATGATAAAATTATTCTATGAAGGATAATTATTTAGTTTCCTCTTATTTTTTAATCAACTGCCTCAAGCCTAGGCTAGTGATTTCAGAGGGAATACTATGATGAGATGCCATAAAGATGACAAAAGGTCTAAAACAATTAACAATCACCGATAAAAAGTATATGCACTAATAAGGTTGGAGCATCATTGTTGATACTCTTTATTCTATATGAGAAGAAGGTGCATATCGATGGTGAATAATTTTCCTTGTGTTTTGAAGAACCTATAAAATTAGGTTGGTAAAAAATTTATTATCCCAAGAATTCTAGCCTTTTATTGGTTCCTGAAAAGTCTTTTTCATTACTTAAAGTTTAATTTTGAAAATAAAATAAAATAACAGGCAAAAATATATGGGTTTGTCCAAGGTTTTCCCTGGGTATGGCTGGGACCCAAACCCAAACTATGTACAAATCAGACTGGTATGAGTGGGTTGGGGGGGTTCGGGGGGGGTGGGGAGCAGGGGCACAAATCTGCTACTTAAAGACATGATAAAATTATTTTATGAAGGATGATTCTTTAGTTGCCTCTTACTTTGTAATCAATGACGTCTATGAAATGCCTCTTATAATTAAAATTATTATTATTAATAGAAAGTATAAATTAGAAATTTTGGGAGAGAGATGAGCTTCAAGTGGTAAACTAAATTACAATTTTCCTCTGTATGATCCATTAAGGTGTTCTACAAATGCCCCCAATTCATGGGAACTATTTCTTTACCCTAAAAATTACCTAGAACATATCTTGAAAATCAAGAAATGTTTTTATTAGTGTACAATATTTTGTTATGATGTTTTACAAGTTTTCATGCTGGAACTCAGATTTATGTATTCTTTAAGTTCACAATTCCATACTTGAAGCTTCTAAAAGTTTCTAGCATTGTTTCCAAGGGTTTCTTGAAGTTTCCACTGTTTTAAAATACCTATGCACTAAGTCACAAGGTTTGAGTTTGAGTTTGACAAGGATAAAGTTCAATTCAAATTTACCCATAGATGAAGTTCGATAAAATTTGCCATTAAATTCGACATATATATGTATGTGTGTAAGTTATAATTCATAATATAAAATAAATATATATATAATTTTTTAATAAATAAAAAAATATTGAATATTTAAAAAGCAAATGACATAAATATTTAAAATAATAATAAACAAATTTAAAAACATTTAAAAATAAATAAAATATTTGTTGTATCAATCCAACACCTAAGTTAGCATGTTCCTCAAAACCTAAGTCACAAGGTTTGAGTTAAAAATATATATATTTAATTTATTAAATTTTAAAAATATGTGACATATAGATGAATAACAATTAATTTAATTCAAATATTTAAAATTATTAGTTTTATATATATATATATGATTGAAAAACACTTTTCTATTGGGTCGAGGTCCTAGTCCGGTTGGTTAAGTACTTCCGTTGCGGCTCTGCTGGTCACGGGTTCTAGTCCCCCCTGCCCCGTGGTACTGGAGGGTGTGTCACGCCAGTGCCGCCAGTCACATTAAAAAGTTTACCAGGCATACTATAGGTTATAGGGGCCCGTGCTGGACCGATTCCTGCAGCCCAAAAAAAACACTTTTCTATTAATTTAATAGAAAAACTAATAGTACAACGCTAGTCATTCAAAATAATGAGTGGAAAAGTCACACCCTAAATACAAACCAAGCTGTAAAAAGCCTCAGGAGAAACCAAAGTCCAAAATAATTGGCCACAAGTGACCTGATGGGAAAATGACCAACCCCGGAAGCACACAATTGATTACCAAAATTCAAGCAACTTAATATGCAGAAATAACCAGAATCAACAAGTAACTAGAATCCAAGAATAACACAAGATATGAGAGACAATACACAACTTGTATTAATACTCATACAGAAAAGAATACAATAAAGAAGATGCCACTTCTTCTCCACCACCTCTTCAGAGGCTTCCCACACCTCAAGTGAACAGTTCTTCTTTCCTCAAAGCTCTCTCTCTTAGGTCCCAACACCCAACTCACACACTGAGTTGGTGTTCACCTTATACCTGTGCTCCACGCACTCCACAAGTGCTCCACACACTCCACAAGTACACACCTGTACTCCAAGTAGATCTCTCCTGATACTGCTCCCTGTTGTGTTGTTGTCTTATCTGATCTCCAACCTACAGATCAAGTTGGTTTTGCACACCTGTGAACCTTGACCTTGCACACACATACACCTGCATATCAATGATCTTACTTACCATGTAGATCTCCGATAGAAGCCATGCTCACCTGATGACCAAGATCATACACTCTTGAAGAACCCTGCTGATTCTCCAATCCAGCACCCACCTTGGTACTGTGGCACTAGGAGGAACACACCATTGCTCACCTCACACACAGAAGGAGCTTATAATTATGCTCTCTTACTCCCTAGCTACACTTTTACAATACAACCATGAGTCTATTATATAGAACTCATCCAAACAATAATTAGACACCTAGTACAATAATTAGATCCGTAGCTCTCAGTCTATAATTAGCACTAAGCATGCAAACACTTGGTTTGTCAACTGACTGCCCGTAATATACTCGTAGTCGAACCACACAGGCCATCGACATCAGTCCCTGTTCGCCTGGGGACTGCTGACACTGGCTGATCTCTGACCGACGTCGGTTTCTCTCCTGCCTTCTCTTGCCGACGTCGGTTGGCCTGACTGACGCCGGTGTCTCTGACACTCCAGCAACTCCTCCAATGGCCTTCTCCATGTCTGCATCAGTGAATATTTTATCTCCACAATCTAACAATCTCCCACTTGGAGATAAATAGCTACACTGTACCTGTACCTGTACCCCATCTAATCTGTTTCCTGGTTTGTATTCCTCTTCAAGCTCACCCCTGAAGACCACCCACCACACAACCTGTGATGTACCTCCTGTCATCTGAGTACCCTGCCGCATCCGTTCCTAAAATCTCATGTAGTGAAGTCCTGACCCTAAATAGCATGAATCCCTACTGCTGGTCTCTCTCAAATACCTGAGAATCCACTTCTCTGAATTGGCTCCTAACTCTCTGACAACTCCCATGCTTGGGAAAATTCAGGTCTATGTTAGACCTCATGTGATTTCGGACACTGAACTGTCCAACCCTTGGTGCACTCTGATTTTGCATCTTGCATCTCGCCAACACCTGATTCACATCAGCTCCCACTGGAAACAAAATCACCCTGTGATCTCCCATGTCTCCCATGCCAAAGAATTTCGCTGCTCCAAATTCTTCATAGCAAACCACTGAACTAATCTTACCCCTTAGCTCAGCAACAACCTGTATGTACGATCCTGCTAGCAAACATACCATCCACATACAGCAACAGAATGATGTCATGACTCATCATCCCCCTGGTAAGGCAAACCACAGTAGTTACCTGACATTGACTAAAGCCATGCTTCGTCCTCCACCTGTCAAAACCTATACCACTGTCTTGCAGCTCCTCAAGACCATATGCCTGGCCTTCCGTCTCACGTGTCCATTCTCTCTATTCTTCAACTAAGGAATCCATTCATCTTGCAGTGCTAACATACCGGCTGGCAACCCTACCAAATCTCCGTCTGGTTTTGCAATCTCTCCATGCCACACTCCCATTGTTTCCTGGATCCTTCCTGCTCTACAGTTAGCAACTAGTATAAAGAAGAGGAACAATGAATTTGAGGCCTACTTACGTCTTCAGTCCTTCGTATGGGTGTTTGAGACTCCTTGACAGCTCGCTGTCCACCCAAAATCCGTTATAATGACCGAGCTTGACCACCCCACAGTCCGCATCCAATCGACATCGATTCCTGCGCCTGTCCTGACTACCAACCTGCCGATGTCGATGTCCTCCTGCTATCGACGTCAGTCCTCGTGACCGACATCGGTCTTACATACTACCGACATCGGTTTTCCTGCCGACGCCGGTACCTATGTTTCCTGTGAGTGATGACTTTTTACCCGCGAGCTCTTTTGAATCAATCCCCATGTCCAAACTGCCCTGCTCAAAAGTATCCAACCCCATCCACTGGTCTCTGTCCGCCATCTCCTCCAAGAACACCAAGGCTTTCCAGTTCTTAAGCCTGTCAAATATATGTGTCTTCCACTTAAGAACATGCATCTCCTTCCTGCTCATGTGACCAAGCCTACGAAGCCACGTCTCTGCAACAAAAGAAGAATCAGTAATATAAACAAGTAGATAAAGAGTACCTATTTTCTTACCACTGGCTAATTCAAGTGCATCCATTGTGAGAGTTCTCGTACACCTCTCATCACCCAACTCTTCTAAATAAATTAGCCACATCTCCAAACTTGGGACCTGCATGACCTCCTTCAACACCCATGTGTTGGCCGCCTACAATTTCAGCTTCACTTCCCCTTTGCCTATTCTTTGGCAAGGCTCACCAGCTCCTCTATCTGGGGCTGCATGGAAAGAGGCAACTAAATCTGTAGAACAAGATTCAACTTTATCCAAGAAACCTCCCAGAGCATCCTGTGTAACACCTGCAACACCTGCTTCTTCAGTTCCTTCTCGCTGATCTTCCACAAACCAACAATGTTCTTTTACCTGCTCTTTCTTTCCATCGGACCATAAGTTACCATCTGAGCTTTTCAACTCCTCCATCTTTAGCTTACTTTGATCTACCATTGCTCTACTCCCACTCAATCAGAAACCCCTGAGAGTGACCTGTAACCAAACACAAAACCGCTTCCTGCAACCTTAGCTCTGATACCACTTGATGGGAAAATGACCAACCCTGAAAGCACACAATTGATTACCAAAATTCAAGCAACTTAATATGTGGAAATAACCAGAATCAACAAGTAACTAGAATCTAGAAATAACACAAGATATGAGAGACAATACACAACTTGTATTAATACTCATACAAAAAAGAATACAATAAAGAAGATGCCACTTCTTCTCCACCACCTCTTCAGAGGCTTCCCACACCTCAAGTGAACAGTACTTCTTTCCTCAAAGCTCTCTCTCTTAGGTCCCAACACCCAACTCACACACTGAGTTGGTGTTCACCTTATACCTATGCTCCATGCACTCTACAAGTGTTCCACGCACTCCACAAGTACACACCTGTACTCCAAGTAGATCTCTCCTAATACTGCTCCCTGTTGTGTTGTTGTCCTATCTGATCTCCAACCTACAGATCAAGCTGGTTCTGCACACCTGTGAACCTTGACCTTGCACACACATACACCTGCATATCAATGATCTTACTTACCATGTAGATCTCCTATAGAAGCCATGCTCACCTGATGACCAAGATCATACACTCTTGAAGAACCCTACTGATTCTCCAATCCAGCACCCACCTTGGTACTGTGGCACTAGGAGGAACACACCATTGCTCACCTCACACACAAAAGGAGCTTATAATTATGCTCTCTTACTCCCTAGCTACACTTTTACAATACAACCATGAGTCTATTATATAGAACTCATCCAAACAATAATTAGACACCTAGTACAATAATTAGATCTGCAGGTCTCAGTCTATAATTAGCACTAAGCATGCAAACACTTGGTTCATCAACTGACTGCCCGTAATATACTCGCAGTCGAACCACACAGGTGATCGACATCGGTCTCTGTCCTCTTGGGGACTGTCGACGCCAGTCGATCTCTGACCGACGTCAGTTTCTCTCCTGCCGACATCAGTTGGCCTAACCGATGCCGGTGTCTCTGACACTCCAGCAACTCCTCCAATGGCCTTCTCCATGTTTGCATCAGTGAAGCTTTTAGCTCCACAATCTAACATGACCGATAACCACAATTAAATTAACTCAAGTGCATCTCAACCAAAAAAAAGATAATAAAATAGCACAAACATCAAGGAATAAACTAAGTAGCAACTGCAAACATGGTGGCCAGAGGAGGAGGTGGAGGCGGAGGGTCCAAAGGCTTCCCTCCCCAACCATCCTAAGTCAGGGCATCTTCATCCACATGGAGAGGGTCTCAACCATCAACTTGTTGGTTATTGTTATATTTCAAATATATTAAATTCTCAGTTATTGTTATTTTATAATTATCAATTAATAATTATTGTTATGTTTTTATTTTTTTTAATAATTAGTAATTTCAAGGTTTGGGTTAATTTAATTTATTAATAATAAGGTTCAACTTATTATAAAAAAATTCTAGGTAAATAGGGTTGGAGGGTCCCTCACCCATTTTATTAAACAAAAAAACAAGATTACAAACCTGTTAAAAGACAAGGACAACACAAAACCAAAAAAGGGTCAAAGACCCACAAAAGAACCAATAAAGACACAACCATGGCAAAACAAAAAAGTCTAAGATTCAATGAACTAAAAAGTATGGGAACACTGCTAAAACACCCATAGTATAACACCGAGCCTTCTACCACATGAAACCCATGGCATGCATAGAACCCTCAACCAACAACGTGCCACCACCATGCTCCTTATCCCACTTCTTAGATGAACCACCAGCCACCACAGAGTTTATAGAAATCATAATTTCTCCCTCCTCAACAACCACATCTTATGCATCCATCCCACGAGGCAATGTGAGTTTCCACCTCTATTTTGACATAACCCCCTTTTCAAATAGAGGTCCCCCCAATCCAAGTGTCCCTCTTAAATTTTCCAAATAGGCTCACATAGGTGCTAAAGTTGTTCGATGTTTGGTGAGGGGCTTATCCTCGTAAACATTGGGGCATGTCATGGAAGTGGGGTATGTGCTCTAAAAAGCCATGAGAGCATCTTAATTGTTGAATCCAAATCCCAAGATTTCTTACCTTACAGAGCTACCATGATTGATGTCATTGGGGAATGAAGGGTCCCCAAGTCTAGTAATGACATCTGACATCTAAGGGGGCTAGGGTTGTGGAGATGTGATTACAAGTCTTCCAAGTGGACCTGAAGATTATCAAAATGATAATCTAGGTCTTGAAATTCCCTGAAGGGGACTAGAACAACATTCACCATCCCAAGAAAACTTTGGGAGCCCTCATCCTCCAGCACAAATTCTTCTATAACATCCTCAAGTCCCACATAAAATCGTTCCTAAACAAGCCTAGTAGCCACCACCACATTAAGCTCATTGTCTATAAAAGCCTAAAGGAAGTTCCCCATAAAAGTTGATGCCACTAGAGAATTCACCTTAATCCTACAATTCATCTCTAAAAAGACTAGTCCCAAAACTTCCTTAATGGCATGCAAGACATTTCTAGCCTAGATGAAGAATATATGTTTCATTCTAGCATCCAAAACTCACCCCTCAAAAGTTAACTAGCGCTTACTCGCCATGACACAAAGGAGGAGCTCCCTAAGGGCCACCTGGAGCATGTTTTCTATTGGTTTTGCTTGATCACTTTCTTGCATCTATGCTTACCAAAATGCCAATTCTAAAATGACATAGCTATAAAACTAATGACCAAATCATTGGCTTGGGTGAGGACATGTGGGGGTCATCAAACAATGTGGGAAAGACATTTTCCACACTTCAACTACCACCTGCCATTAAACCCCTTAGGCCTAATATACCAAGTGTAGCCTAATCATGAGG